>JAYKKT010000089.1:39125000-39730000 GCA_036023115.1 Brasenia schreberi | reverse complement strand
TCGGTGTTCACCAACTAATTTTTCACTCTTTCTAACTCGAGCTCCATCAAAATGGCCAACTTTTTTTATGATAACTTCGTTGCATATAGTCACACATTCACTCATGTATTTATGCTTGTGCCACACAAATCTTTTATATATATATATATATATATATATATAAAGAGATATATAAATACATATTATCTTTTTTTATGTAATTTTATATACACATTTTTACTCTTTGATTTTTGACAACGGTGAACATTTAAATTAAAAATTATCTTTGTACTCCTTTATCATGTGTATTCAATACTTTTTATTTTATTACTTTAATCATTCATTTCAAAAATTAAACAATAGAAATGCTTATGTAAGATTATTCACCAAAGATATTATACATCAACCCCTCTCTCTCTCTCTCTCGATATATATACATAGAGAGAGATAAACTGGTATATATACTAGCATATTTACGTGCTAACATATCCATATAATTTTCAGTTATTCATCTTGTGTTAATGCATAGTTGAAATTTTAATTTAAAAGACAAAATATCTCCAAACATGAATGATTGAGATTTATTTGAATTTACTAATATATCATTACTCTTGATATATATATATATATATATATATATATATATTCTGTTTTGATATCTGACCCTTTAACACAGAGCTTAGCTTTCAATTTAAGCCATTTGTACAATAATAAAATAAAATAAGTGGCTTAAGAGCCTAGTCAAGTGTCAGCCACTACTATCATCAAAGCTGGTCCCGGTCCAAGTACAGCTCATTATTCCAAATTTTATTCATATGAATATCTATTGAGGTGACCACTAACTGCTGTCCTTAAAGCGAAAAAGTTCATAGAATAATCTCTCTCTCTCTCTCTCTCTCTCTCTATATATATATATATATATATATATATAGAGAGAGAGAGAGAGAGAGAGAGAGAGAGAGAGAGATTAGTTGAGACTCTTCCATATTATGAAAGTGTTTGTGTAGATGCAATAAATACATGGGTCGAGTTACATAGCTGGTTCGGAACTGATTCGACGGTTTGAACCAGAATCGAACCAGTTGCAGAATTGTTCATGTCCGGAACTGATCGAATGCACATTTGAGCTGCAGTTTATGGTAAAATTTCTGAATTCATATATATTCTCCAAGTTCCTCAATGTTTTATGTGAATTTGTTAGAAAAAAGAGTTATGATTCTTATTATACAATACAATACGATATGCGTCTCACTTTGGGCCTAAACTATTGATTTTATGTTATTCTCCAAACACAGACACGTGAAGCTTGGGCGTCCACAAGGGAAACGTCGTCGGCGCAGAAAACGCAGAAGGCGTGACCGGAAAGAAGGCTGATCGTTGAATCTCGACGACGTCCAGTGGGCCCCACGAGCCAAAAAGGTCCGGGCACGTCCCTCGTGCTAGCGTTGCGGGTCCCACCGATATAGCTAGTACAGGCTAGAGATGTACACGTGTCAGGCCTTGGGCCGAGCGAAACTCATAAGTGGGACCTGGGTTAGCTTAACCGCTTCTATAGGCACTCGCCGAGTAGAATGAAAGATCGCCGAGCTGAGGAAGGGAAAAAAAGAAGTAAACGAAGAGGTCTTCAATTTTAGAGTCCCTTGGTCACGGGATCGAATCTGACCTTGTTGAGGGCTCGGTGTTTCTTATTTGACCGTGCCATGCCGGTTAAGACATGGTTTATCATTGTAGAGGGTTCTGAGCCATAAATTTGTTAGGCAAGGACTTCAATTCGACTACTCGTGACCGAGTGGTCTTGTTTTCGTGTTGATTCAAATCCGATATGGACCGCGACAAGCTCGTCGAAACGAAGGAAAGTTAGAAACCGTTTGATTGAGTCCACCTACACGGTTTCAAGGGTTCCCTGGTTCGAACCTCAACTCCAAGTTACGTTTCGTTGATTCAGTCGATTTGATAGGGTTCATCTCATGCCTAAGGTTATGCTTAGACATGTCCCGTTCAAAACTGAACCTATGGTAACAAATTAAAATTGAATAGGACTGAAAACCGAGCTGAACCGAAACCGATCGAACATGACCCATGATTGGTCCAGAACTGACAGTTCAAACCATCAGTTCGCCATTTTTTCATTACATTTTTTAAAATTTTATATGTTTATGACATTGTTTATTAACGGTATCAGCTCAAACAAGAACTAGCTTAGTTCCAGTTTATTTTGGTTCTTGGTTATAAGAGAACTGTAATAGTTTGGACTAAACTTGTTCGTTTTCAGATAAATAAGAACCAATGTTAAATTTTGAAAATTTAAAAATATACTGTGTAATTCATGGTATAAAAATCAGATGAAGTTTTATCATTGGCTGTCGGAAGTTTAACACAACCCTTCTTTATTCGGGCTTGGGACCGACCATGAAAGGGTGATCCCTTATACGAGCGAAGTTAAAGAAATATATATTATTATATATAAATAAATAACCGATAACCTCAGGATGAACCATCATGATGAAGCAAATCAAACTGCCAATTGTCACACGGATTTCGGTTTTGGGTTCATTCCCGAATATCGTGAACCGTAATCAAACCGAAAGGTTTTCGGTTCTGAAACCCCTAGTTTCCACGATTCCTTTTACTAAAGGTTTGGTGGCCGATTCTGAACTGACCATGTTTACTTCAGAAGACAGCAATAAAGTATTGACAACCACCACAAACCATAAAATATTAATACCCAATCACCACCACCATTGGTGGTGGTTAACAAAGAGCGGCACCAGTAGAGGTTATTCTACTAGTGGTTTAATGTGTTTAATGTTTAGTACATTTGCAGTCCCGTTGGCCAAGTAATTGATGCATTCCCAACATTCGGAAAGAGAAAGAACCCCTAAAAGACAAATTCAGGCCATAAAAGTCGTCGGACAGCCTGAAATTGAAAGACAGAATATGAAGAGGTAAAGGGAAAAACCAACTCTTTTGCTTACCTGAGAGGGAGCACCCGATCTTTTACCGATTAGTTCCCGAGGAGAAGCCAAAAAGGATTAGATAAACACTGGGGAAAGATACACGCTTGGTGGGTCTGCGGGCGACATGCTGATCATGGCATCTGCGTGCTTATAGTTAGTGGTGGGAGCCTGCGCAAACAGATCACGCAAATCCGATGCTCATAGAAAAACACCCATGCTTTCTTCTTAAAGCAATTATTAGAGCTTTGTGCCAACTTTATCAACCATAAGATACCTTTTCTTAAGAGAGAGAATCAAATAATTCTTTGTTGAAAGACCCCATCAAATAATTCTTTGTTGAAGGACCCCAACTTAATGCTTTGATGTGCTCCCAATATAATTCTCTCTTGCGTGTTCGCGTTTCATTCCCCCACCCACCCTCTGCTTTAGACCAATCCGTCTTTAAAGCTTGTGAAGCCTCTCTGTCTCTGTTAAATTTGTTAGGTGTTTTGAATTGATATTCTAGTTGGTGAAAGGCTTAGTTTCCCAACTTGGAAAATCTTAGCTTTCATCTCGATTTCTCTGATTTGAATCAGTTGGTCTCTCCCAGTCTTCAGCTTCTTTGAGCTTCTTTCTCAGCGGGTGGCGTTTTCTGATGTTGGTAGTGCTTTGTGATGGAGATTGATAAGCAAATGAAGAGAGAAACTGGAGGGGCTCTGTTTGGTTTGAGCCTTGGTGAGAGAAAGTATGAGGATTTTAGGGGTTTGGAGGAGAGAGATCTTGGGCCTAAGACCAAGGAAACAGAACTGAGATTGGGTCTTCCTGGTGATTGGGTAGAGGGAGAATATCTTCTTTTTGAGCCCCTCCCCTCTGATGAGATCTTTATGCTTCCTAAAAGTATAAACTTGGTGGGTGCAAAGAGGGCATTTTGGGACACTGTAGACGCTTTAGGAAGCACATATAACAAATCTGGTTGTTTACCTTCATGGTCATCAAATGCAAGACTACCATCTTCATCTTGTGAGCTGCCCCATAACAATAACGTCTTTTCATTGAAACCTAATCCTGTTGTGTCAAGCACTGTCAAGGATCCATCTTCAGTTGTGACAGAGCCAGAAGTGAAGTAAGTTACAGTATTTTTTTTCCTCCTGGTAGATATGATTTAAACTTGATAGAAATACTTTAGATAGAATCAATATTTGTTCCACTGAATCTTACATGGGGTCCCTTTGATTTGATCTTTTGGAAAAAAAATTCAGGGTTGTGGTTGGATGGCCACCATTAAGATCATTCAGGAAGAACTTCGCTGCATCTTCCTCTAAACCACCGGCGGATAAAGAGAAACAGTGTCTTGGGGAGTCGATAAATGGAAATCATAAGATAGAGAGTGTAAAGAAAGGGTTGTTTGTAAAGATAAATATGGATGGGGTACCTATTGGTAGGAAGATTGATCTTCATGCGTATGAAAGCTATCAGGAACTCTCTGTGGCTGTTGATCTATTGTTCCGAGGCCTTCTTGCTGGTAGATATTTGCCCTAATTTGTTCATCAAAATATTATTTGAAAACGCACTAATTTGTTGCGATTCTTATCTCAATTATATGTTTTTTCTTTTTTGTCAGCCCAAAATGCCTTGCATGGAGATCAGGCAGATCGCGAAGAAGAAAAACCCATCACGGGGTTGCTCGATGGCAGTGGGGAGTATACGCTTGTTTATGAAGACGATGAAGGTGACAGGATGCTAGTTGGGGATGTACCATGGGGGTGCGTTTCTTTCTCAATTATCTTTGCTTTATGAATGTTTGTCAAGTAATTTCTAGTTATGGTGCTGTAATTAATATTAGCCGAAACAATTTTAATCTTAATATTTCAAACGCAGTAAATTGTCCATTTCTCCAATTCTCAAATTTTTCTAGACAGCATGGAAGAACTTATTCCACCAAGCTATGATTTGGCCAGCGGAAGCACCAAATATATTGCCCATATATATTTAAATGCGTGTATAAATTGGATTTCTGTAATTCAAAGGCTTATCTCCATCATAGCAAACATGTTGGAATTCCGGGTGCTTCTAGAAACAAGACACAAACACACACATACACATTGTATATGTGTGGATGTATGTACATGTATACGTCTGGATGTATGTGTGTACGTATGTATGTATACGCATGACCAACAAATGCTGGACCAGACATAACAATGAAGATGGATCTGTACAGCAAGCTAAACATGAATCTTTTGTTTTGTTTTTTCGGATTTAGATATATAATCAACATGAGGGTGCATGGTACAGTGCCCGAACGGGGATCCCCATATATAGGTTAGTTGAAATCATTCAATTCTATCATACTTTTGTCTTTTAAAATATCAATTATATCGTTCTCATTTCTTATTAGACAAAAGCTGTTAAAACTTACTCGTGTAGTAAGAAGGCGGGCAGCACTTATGAACTTCGTCCATTGTTAATGATGTGTGTGTTTGTGTGTATCTGTGAGAGAGAGAGAGAGAGAGACAGGAGAGAGAGAGAGATCTGGTTCTGAATTTATGGGATCTGCTGTGGTCAGCGTTCTGTATTTTGAACGATACGTGATTATCATTACTTAAACTCATCTTAGAGCTTAATCTAGCTGCAGGTGCTTATCTGTTTGTAAAATGTCTGTCATGCAGGATGTTTGTAAACTCGGTCAAGAGGTTGCGTGTATCAAAGAGTTCTGATTTATCTGTACTGCTTGGTAAGCAAAACCTTCGCATTCTTGTTCATTTATTTGTTTTCTTCTCTGCAAATCTCTTGGGGGTTTAAGGGAAGGTTAAGAGGAAGGACAAAGTGAGGTTTTTATCTTGAACCAACTTGTTCGGATACATGAAGAAAGGCACACCGGTGCTCGATACCCAATATTTCTGTTTTTGAAGCTAACGCCATTTCTTTTTTTGGGTACTGTACATCATCAAAACACTTCCAAGAATATTGACTGATTATTATTGCTTCAGTAGTGAGTTAAGTTATGAAAATGTTATCATGATATAATTCACATTCCCCATTTCTTTTATGAATATTATCCATAATAATAAAAATATAAATTATGAAAATTTATATATAGTCGTGTTTCGGCATCGTTGCTTTTAAAGATGGTGTCTTGCGGTCGTGTACTTCTCATATATATTTTTTCCTCTCCCTCACTACCATCCATCTTCATGAGCAAGCCTTATCCCAAGGGCCCAGTATCTCTCAATTGTGGAGGTTGGAATTTTTATTCACTTCTCCCAGCACCATTTATGGAGTTGAAATGCTGACAGATCACAAAATGGACGTGGGTTGTCATATCAATGTCTGGATGTAATATATTATATATGTATATATAGATATAAATATAGATATTGATTGGATCCTACTTACGGCACCGAAGTTGTGGACTCATGGCTACTCAGATTTTTAGGTGGCAAGGTGACATGCATGAGTATAATAACGATGTTCTCACTCTTTCAAAATAAATTATATTTATATCATCCAAAAATAATAAATGAGATGAGTGAGTATATGAGAGGCACATAAGACCCGATTTTTCTATATAAGTGATTGCATCTTGCTTGATGCCACCTACTCATTATGCGAAAGGTGGGCAAGATCCGGTTTCTTTATTTGCTCACTCATACATATTAACTCATAATAACATTGTCCTCACACTTTTTCAAAATCTAAAAAAAAAAATTTAAGTTTTATTTATATCACCTTATAGGTGAACACAATCAGGTATATATATATATATATATATATATATATATATATATATATATAGAGAGAGAGAGAGAGAGAGAGAGAGAGAGAGAGAGAGAGAGAAATTTTAACATTTAAAGCTGTGTGACAAATTATGATTTCATGTTGCATGGTCAGCATTAAGCATCTCTTCACATTTCAAATGCCATGTTGTGTTGATTCTTTGAGGATGCTGATGGGATGATATTTGCGTTTCAGTTCGTCCTAACGTGAGAAGGCAAGCAAACGTGAAAGGGGTCGTAGATGACTCAAGAGTGAATTGAATTTTTCTACTCATCAAGCACGTATCGATTTCGCCCTGATCAGGCTCTTCTTTTTTCCATGTTTCCTCTCTTTGATTTGCTCCATTTTGTATGTAAAGATGAAGCAAACGTTTTCTTTTTCCTGTGTTCAATTTTCTCTAACTACTATAACAATCAGGAAACCCTGTGTCGCTCGAGCAGAACGACGACTAAGGTTCCCCAACTCAGTACCACGAGACAAGATTGAGCACAATGACAAATAAAAGTCCCCGAAGCCACCTGACCTAGCCATGTAACAATGTCTAACAGGAAGACTCAAGAGTGTAAGCTCACTGGTAAGGCTCTTTGACGCACACCCACTGACAGTTGCATGTGTGTGTGTTAAGCTTCTGCCGAGAGGCAGCAAGGGAAGCAATGACTACATTGCCGGCGGACGGTAGGTCGTGAACCAGGTTGAAATGCCAAAACACATAGCCAACAAAATCGATCAACGAAGTAAGTCTTAATATATATCAAACAGTTGCTAAGAGCCTCTAGAGGGTGAGGATGCGGCCACTCCCCAGAAGATTTATGGGGAACTTCCCCTCTAGTGCTTAAAATGTTCCCGAATATCGCTAACTTCACCCACAACCAACAACCCGAGGTAGTAAGATGTAATAAGAAACGTAGGTTAATATGACCTGGACGTGTTTTCGGGCGAAAAATGTAAGGGCTGAGGCCAGAGGTGGCACATGAGCTGCAGTCTGCTGGTTGCGGGGAAATTAGACCCTGAATGGTGGAATTCAGAGATGGGATCGGAGAATGGGGTGGGCAGAGCCAGATGAACGTCTTGACATTCAACTTGTGAATTTAGTCGGCACAAGCATGACTTAATCAGTCAGGTGAACAATGACTTAACATCAAGAGTTCATATATATATATATATATATATATATATATATATATATATATATATATATATATATAGAGAGAGAGAGAGAGAGAGAGAGAGAGAGAGCTAGTGTTTACTCGTGCTCAACCATTAAATTTAAACAAAATTAGTGTGATAACTTTATTCTTTTTTTAAAACTCTTAATTTTTTTAAAGTACACTCAAACCACCAAAAAACAATAAGTGCAAGCGAGTGGACATGTTAAAAATAAGCAAGATATGCTTTATATATAGAGAGAAAGAGATCGATAAAGTGGTATATACTAGCACTTTCGTGTGTTAGCAAATTCAAACAAATCTAAACCATTTATTTTTGTGATAAATGATTGAGATTTGAAATTTCAAAAATAAAAGTGCTTGTGTGAATAAAGTGCAATGAAAAAAAGCATATATATATATATATATATGTATATGTACTTTTTATTTTATAGATTCAAATATCAACCACCTATCACTAGATATTGAGATTTATTTGAACTTATCAGTACTTAAGGGTGTTAGCATATATCAATCTCTCTCTTTATATACATATATATATATATATATATATATATATATATATATATATGGAGTGATTGGATCCTACTCATCTACAACACATGCCCACCCATTATTTTTGGATGGTATGAGTGTAATAATATATTATTACACTTGTCCTACCCAAAAGCAATTGATATGTATGAGTAAGTGTATTAAAAGTCGATAGATCCAGTTTATATACGTTCGATAAAAAAACAGGTAGGTTTTATTAACGGTTGACTGTCTTGGGTTCACCAATTGGATCCACACCCATGTGTGTGCAAGAATGCTGATAAAAGGTGATTAATATGACAGACATGTGAAGTCATTTTCATATCAAATTGTCCATACTTGGAAATATCAGGACGAGATATTGATTTTGAATGTCAGTGAAAGCTTTCAACATGTCTTCGTAACATTAGTATTCAGTGATGAAATACAAGTACTCACACCTCAGGCCCACCTTTGGAACCGGTTTGGCGATTTCAAACTGAACCCAAAACTGGAACCGGAATCGGTCAAATCAGATCTGGAACATGGGACCACCTAGTTCTACCTTTCATAGAACCGGATCCAGAACCTGACAGTTCCATACTGCAGGTTTTATATTGTTAAATTTTTTCCGATTCAAGTTTTTTTAATGATCTTTTTCGATTTTGAGTGGTCGAGGATTTAAATTGGAACAGGAACCAGAACTGGTGGTTTGGAACTTGAACCAGCCGAATTTCAAAGATGCCTATACTAGGCCATCTGTATTACTAAATTTACAATATTTCAAGTTGTTGAGGTGGCGACTGGTCAGTGAACCTGCGGGCAGGTCGGTCTCCATCTATCATGTGCTAGTTTTGGGCCTTAAAATGGCCCACCGAAGGGTTGGGATCTGGTCGTGACCATAAAACCCGTGGGTGTATGGGGGTCTTTTTTTGGTGCGTGTATAACCCATAAAGCCTGTAGGGTCTCTCTAATGAGTTACTATGGACTGTTCGGTTGAGATTTTAACGGTTCACGATCAAAATAAAAGTAACCTTTTGGTGGTTTTATATATATATATATATATATATATAGAGAGAGAGAGAGAGAGAGAGAGAGAGGGAACTTGACATATGCTTGCACATTTATACCCACATTGAGATTTGAATAGAAAAAACAAAAGGTATAAATGTTGCAATTTTACCTTTTACTTATTTTTTAATTCAAATCTCAACATTATCTTTAAGATTGGATGATAGAAATTTGTTCTTCTATGTTAATACTTATGTATACTCGTATATGTGAGGTCCTCTCTCTCAATATATATATATATATATATATATATATATATATATATATATATATATATATATATATATATATATATATATATATATATATATATATATTGAGAGAGATAGAATCATTGCCTCCATCGAGAAACCTTTAGTATCATGTTTTAGAATTTGTATTGTAAAAGAGTTTTTATCACATTTTGTTTTATATACCAGCCGGTCGCTCACAGAATATGGACCAAATTAAAGATTAAGTTTCAAAGCATCTACTTTCACAACGAGCAATAGCTCAAACGGGATATGGGTCAACTCACAAGTTGCAGATCATGAGTTCAATACCTGGACTCTCCATTATTCAAAAAATGAAAAATAAAAAAATTATTCGAGAAACAATTCGACCCATGTCGATTTTCCTTTCCCATTCTACCTCACCCCAAGGTACCGGTTTTATATTAACAGTTTAGTACTTCTGTTTTTCTATTAATAAATTTAAAATTTCTTGTTATTTGATATAAATATTGGTATTTTATATTTTTATCGAAAAATATTTTCTCGGGGAGGGTTCTCGAAAAGGCACCTTGACGCCGATGGTTGATATGATCGTAAAGAGACTACAACCATGAGGGTCCGGTCCAGGGTGAGACCATCATCTTTCAGAATTATCCTAACGTGCAATATTGATGGTGAAGCAATACCTTTGTGGACAGATAAGAGACAGAATGCAAAGACCAAAATCAATCAACGTGGGCAGCAAAACCAAGCTAGGCATACTGTATTATATATTTCCATTTATTGATTTAATTAAAATGGGCAGATGGATTTTCTGAAAGAAAAAGAATTTCTAATGAACAACTTAATCAATCACCTATCTCAAAATACTGCATATGTTTTTTTCGAAAACACCAAATCCATCCAACCTTTGTGGTTTGGAAAGACCTCCTAGAGCTGCAAATGGCATCTTCACTACATGGTTTCCTTCCTTCTTTTGGGTTTAACATGAGCCATTTTAGAACAGTGACTAAGAATCTGTATCACCGACCGCACCTACTGTAAGAAGATGCTTTGATAATGTTCAACATATGATTCATGTGATTCTTTGATACATGATTCGTAATAATAAGTAGGTGGTTCATTAAAGATTGGCCAGTTTTCTGAAAAGCTCATCTGTTAGGTGGCCTCTTACCAATTTCTGTTAAAATAACCAAGGGAACGTGATCTGTGCTTAGCTACTCTTTCTCTCAATGATCCTAAATTGATGCAAGCTGCCATGACCCAATCAATACTCCTCACAATTGTTACCAATACAAGGAAAAACAGATCAAAGCCCTCTTCTTCACAATGTTCATGTTGAAACAGCTTAGAGCTTCCTGTGAGGCCTTCCTTCTCATCATGGTTGGCTGGCAGAGGCTCAAATGGTTTCTGTTGGCAACTTTTTTATTCTTCATGCTCAACAGAACAATGTTCATAGCATTTCTAGTGCCATTCTTCTTCATGGTAAGCAAGGAGCAATTAATCTGGTTTAAAGATGCTGCTGTTAGATTCTGCTGTCGTGGCCTTTGCTCGACGAAAGCTAAAGGTTTATTCAGGGACTTGTTCGTGAGGAACAAGGTAGAGAAGTCTAAATGGATCTTGCTGGTGTTATTTCTTTATTTCATGCAGAATTGGTATCTTTTCATAGGATTTCTACTAGCCTTGGTTTTTCTATTAAGGTCGGAGCAATTGAAAGGTTTTGTAAAAGTTTGTGTGGGCTTTGGTGTTATAATTGTACTGCATTTTTATTATGTCAAGGACCATAAAGATAACTGATTAAAGAACAACAGAAGTCGTGTGCAAGAACAACTGGATGATCAGAGGCAGAGGGAAAAGAGATGCAACAAAGAGATGCTTGACTGGTTCGACAAATCTGAGTCTATTATTAGAGACATGGAAGCTATTGAGACCGATTTCGATCAAAACAAGATCTGGCTGAATCGATGGCTTCCAAATTACTATTTGTACTATAAGTTTGGGAAGATTGCTCATGAAAAGCTCAATGCAGTATCTGAGCACAATAAAAGATTCCTGCTGATCAACCAAGCAGAATCAAGCTCTTCTTCAAGTTACTCAACGGAGATTCCTACCATTGGATTGGATGATCAAGCAGAATTAATCTTGAACTATTTGAATGACAATCATAATCCAATAATTGGTGTCTATGGGATCGGAGGAATCGGTAAGACGACTCTTATACACCATGTTCACAAGATAGTCAAAGGATTCGATCAGGTTCTTTTTGTCACAGTCTCGAACGAACCTAACCTACATGTACTCCAAAAATGCATTGCAAAAGAACTGAATGCATCATTTCCAGAACTGACCTTTGGAGAAGAAGTTGCAGCAAGGATCTTTCATCTGCTCAAGGACAAAAAGTATTTGCTAGTCTTAGATGATATATGGAGGGAATTAGATCTCGTACAACTGGGAATCCCCAGTCCGACGAGCGACAATGGTTGCAAGATCATCTTGACGACGCGATCTTTGCGTGTTTGCAACATGATGAAGGCCAGTGTACAAATTAGAGTGAATACTATGTGTGAAGCCACTGCAATGAGTCTACTCTCTACGAAGGTTGGAGATGTTCTACTCAAATCTGACATGCAGACGATAGCTAAAGAAATCATCAAGGAATGTGGTGGAGTACCTCTTGCCATTGTAAGCGTACCCTCCGAAACAAGAGAGCTGTTGAACCATGGAAAGAAGCTTTAAAGACAGTGAGAGCATCAAAAGGAGAAAGCTTAGGTATGGCTACAGTTTTCAAAAGTTTGAAAATGAATTATGATTGCTTAGATCTTCGCACAAAAAGACTCTTCTTATATTGTTCCTTGTTCCACAAGGACCGTGATATAGACGTCGAATCCCTTAAACAAATATTTTATCTTGATAAAGTACATGACTATGTGGATAATCAATGTCATTCATGTTCAGAAGTTGACATAAATATTCAGCAACTAAAGGATTTGTGTTGGATAGAGAGTGGATTTTTGGAGAACCATTTTGTCAAAATGCATTCTTTGATTCATAGCATGGCTATGTGGATCACATCAAAAAGAGATCAACGCCCAAACTTTTTAGTCAAGTTGGGTGCCGAGTTAGAGTCACAGTCAAATGACAAAGGAAACTGGGAGAAATCTGATGTGATGTCACTCATGATGAATGGGTTAGAAACCCTCCTGAGGAGCCAAGATTTGAAAAACTTCAAACTTTGTTGCTTCGCAAGAACAAAATGTTGAAAAGAATCCCGGAAAATTTCTTCCGACACATGAGCTTGCTTCAAGTTCTTGATCTTAGTCATACAGGGATTTCATTGTTGCCAATCTCACTGTCCATGTTAAGGAACCTCAGAATCCTCCTCCTATCACGTTGTTACAATCTCGATGATGTGCAGTCTTTGGGAGATCTTCCCAAACTTATGCATTTAAATCTAGATGGTACGAGGATCAAGAAGTTGCCTGAAGAGATGACGGCACTGACAAACTTGCAAATTCTGTCCTTGAATTGCACCACTTACCTTACGGACATTCCTTGCAATCTTTTAACTGGAATGACTAATTTACAGAAGTTAGACATGGGATTGAGCAGCTTTAATTGGGAAGATAACGCGAGTAATACTCGTTTGGAAGAGCTACTGTACTTGAAACAATTGAGAAACCTTGAGATCACATTTAACAACATTGAGAGCCTATACTTGATGCTAAAATCTTTGCCAAAAGATGTATTAAAGGGATTGCACATTGTACACTGCAAAGACTTGGCAGAAATTCAATCATCTCATTTGAACAATATGGAGTCCTTGAGAGTACTTGGCATCTACCACTGTCCTGAGTTGACAAGGATTACAAGGATAGAAGACATAAACAAAACAGCATTTCCTAATCTGGTTCACTTGGCATTGGATGGACTCCCCAAGTTAGAGAGAATTTGGAAGGGCTTAGAGGGTCCCCGAAGCTTCAATAACTTGGAAATCCTGTTAATTGATGATTGTCATGCATTGAAGAGCTTCATTTCGCTTGACAGCATGCAGCAACTGAAAAATCTTTGCATTCTCACAATCGAAGATTGCTCGGCAATGGAAGAAATCATTTTTGGCAAAGCGCTGCAAGAGGAGAATCCTTTGCCAAAGCTGAGCTCCTTACAGATTTCAAAGCTGCCAAGCCTAAAAAGGATTTGTGATCCAGTCTTGGAGTGGGTGGCATTGAAACACATATCAGTGAAGCAATGCCCAAGGCTGAAGATACTTCCTTTCAGTTCCTCCAAAGCAAGGATTATGAAGATTGTGGGAGAAGAAGAATGGTGGAAAGGATTGAAATGGAAAGATGCAAATACAAAGGCTGCTTTGCGAGAGAAATTCGTTCCCTCATATTTGGTGAGTGATGAAGATGTATGCTATGGGAATATATTTGAGCTTTTCATGAAGATCCCAACTATGGTTTAGCTGATAACAAATTTCCAAAAGTGAATCTATGTGCACATCAACTTCTCAGGAGCTCATCTCCATCTCTTCTAAGAATCATTCTGCAATGGAGACAAAGGGAGGCAATTCGCCACCCTTTATAACAATATCAATCTTGCTTAAGATTCAAGCGAAGGCATTCCTGCAGTGAAGAATCACTTGGTAACTTGGTTGTTTTGAACCTATGACCCATAAAGCTGCCGAGCTGATTTCTTGGGGAGGTGATGGAAGGTCTTTCTTTTTCTCAATTAAGACTCTTGCATAAGATAGACCATATCTAAGAAAGACCTTAGAGCTAGTATGGGTGCATTTCTTTATATCCATAAGGTCCTTTAAGACACAATCTAGATATGGTGACACTAAATGAAAGAAAATAATATGGCATTTCCCGGGCTGGTTATGCTAAAAGATGGGTCTAAGTTTGGATGCAGTGGAGATGTGCTGTATATTTATGGGTAATTGTAGCTTTTTTTCATAATTAGTCACTGAAGTCATGCATGTGTATCGACTAATTAATTTGAATTATAGAAGCATTTGGATTTGATCCACAAGCCGCACCAAAGCGTTTGTCCATTGATGTATGAGTGTGCGTGTGTGTTCTTGATGGGTGTTGTAATGTTATCATAATACTTGCAAGCTTGGTCTGTTTCCCTATGATAAGGGTTCCCCACATTGTAATGGCCGAGACAATTTGGAATCATGGAATGGAATAAAACTTGACATTTCTCTCTGTTGTGCAAGTTTGGATTTAGAACTGTAATATGACACAAGATGGAGCATAATGGCCTTCTCATCATACATGATTTGCTTCTCTTGAAACGGAACACGTAGATGGATTGAGTATGCAATATTGATTTGATCAAAGCTTGGATTATGATATATATAGAGAAATTAGGTGCTAGCATACAACAACAACTAAGCCTTTTCCCACACTACATGGGGTTGGCTATATGGATTCTTTGTTTCCACATAACCCTATCATAATTTGTAGAATCTATGGTAAATAAGTCTGACAAAGTTTTACGCTAGCTATCGAAAGCCTAACGCAACCTTCATCCTTTACCCAGACTTGGGACGGGCCATGCAAGGTGATCCCTTAAATTAGGTATTAGCATTTCTAAATAAATTTCAATTATTCATCTTCAATTGATGGATTTGAAATTTAAATAAAAAATCTAAAAAGCATGCATAGTATACCTACTTTTTTATTTTTAAATTTATATTTCAAACATCCATTTGTTTGATATACTAGCATTTAAGTGTGCTAGCATTACCGAGTTCTCTCTCTCTCTCTCTCTCTCTCTATATATATATATATATATATATATATATATATATGAAAAGTATAGTTCTTTATTATCAAAAACCTGATTTGGCCACCTGATTATTAATGGCCATTGATGTAAAAATAACTAGAAAAGTTTGGTTGCCAACAAGGTTTTCTGGAATGTATGGGGTGGCTACTTTGGACCAGACCTAAACCGGTGCAATAAAAACCGTGTCCATGTCAGGGTTTAGGCACCCAAGGTCGTGTCTGAGTCATTCCAAACTGACCAATAAAAGAATCAGGTCAGGTCCCTGCCTGAAAAAACGTACGCACATATTATATTGTATATTGTATATAGTATATGTGTGCGTACGCATATACATACATACTTACACACACATCTTTCATGCTTATCGACCTCTCAAACACCACTTTTGGTGCTCTCGTTCCTTCATTTTAAAGAACCTCCCTCCTTCCCAATGAGGCCCTTGAGAGGCAGAGTCATCATGGGGAAGAAGCAAGAGCAGCAGCATGAAAGAAAGGCCAGTCAGAGATTATGAAGTCCGTTTCACCGGCACGACACGGTCACACCAGCAACGCGAGGCTGATAAAGGAATTTGAAGGTGACCGGAGCAGCTACAAGAGCAAGCCCTTGAGGTTCAAGACAGAGGCCATGAAGAAGATGAGCAAGGAAGTGATGTCAAGGTGGGACTCTCAATAAGTCACTTTCGGACTCGCACAAGATTGTCACCGTGTCGCAGTCTCAGATTCGATACCTCTGTGTTCGTGAGGGCGAAGAGTAGACCCGGCCGGTTCTAAAGTGGACCGCTTCAACCAGAACCCAACCGGACTAGAACCGAAACTAGAGAGGACCCAGTTTGGTTCTGGTTCCTCCTTTTGGACAGGAAAATATTAGAATATAGTAAGTAGCTCACCTGGACAAATATCATAAAAATCCATGAATATATGTAAGAAAAAACTGAAATGTACAAAACCAGGTCAGGGTTGGCCCCACCTGACTTTTTTGTTAGGTTGCTTAGGGATAACCAACACCAAACCTGGGTATGGGAGGACCCGGATTTTTCGGGTAGGGTTCGGGTTGTCACGCCAACCGTCTGCCTTCTCTCTAAATCATGACAGATCTCAAAGATCGGTTACAGCATCTTGTTGACTTCGAATTGATTCACGCAGCCCACATTGATCTTGGTTGACACTTTGTACTATGTCATCAATCTTCAAGAGAAAAGTTTTCTCTTTCAAGGAAGATAAAACTCATTTCTTAAAGCAGGTAGTGGCTGTTCCCAGTTTCCTGCAATAATTTAGTTGCTTTCTTCATAAAACTAAGTTCGTAAGCGTGGTCCCGTGCCTACTGATGCCCGGTTGCAGGCTTACATCCCAGAGGCATCATTCACTGAAGCCTCTTTAAAAATTCATGATGATTTCAATTCATTAAACACCACCATCTTGCATGATCTCAAAAAACTAATGATGCGCACCAGATTAGCATTTCTTTAAAGGATTAGCCATAACTTCATGGCTCACTGATCACTAGGCATGACGACATTCGCATAAATATACTCTCTCTCTCTCTCTCTCTCTCTCTCTCTCTCTCTCTCTCTCTCTCTCTCTCTCTCTGATACTTAAGCTTTTTAATGGATCCGGAGACACCGATTTCTGATTCTGTGCACCATTATGAGTTTGTTCCTAGTTTTTCATTGCCTAGATGCTGTTGATGAATAGGAGAGTTCCTGTCTTGTCCACTTCCCTACTGTAGATCATGGCTATTGCAAGGTGGCTTAAGAATCTATGGGGAGGAAAGAAACGCAGGGAAAAGGATACCGTCAACAGAAACGAGAAGCAAAGATGGACCTTTACTGGGAAGTTTTCGAGCAGAAGGTCGGCAAGCCGGTCGCCGACGGCCTCCGAGTTGAGGACTCAGTCTTACAGAGATGTGTTCCACACAGAAAAGGAGAAGGACCAGAACATGCACGCCATTGCAGTAGCAGCAGCAACTGCAGCAGCTGCTGATGCTGCTGTATTAGCTGCTCAAGCTGCTGCAGCTGTGGTAACTTGCCAAGGTCGGATCTCTGGACTTTCCGGCATCGGCCGTGAACGGCGAGCTGCCGTCAAAATCCAAACCTTGTTCCGCGGCTACTTGGCAAGATTCTACTCTTATACATTTCCCAAACTGCTAAAGACTTCATAAAGATAAGCAAGAACTACTGTTGGTTTAGTTGATTTTTTTTTGGGGTGCAATTGGGGAGGCCATATCCAGACCCTTACCCGAGGTATCAAACTCATGACCTTCAACTTGTGAGTCGACTACCTTGAGGGTTGAGACCACTGCCCTTTGTGCTTCGCCGTGTTGGTTTTGTTGGTGGGAGACTTATACACAGCGTCCTGTTCAACAACGTAGACATGATTTACTCTGTATAGCTTCCGGATTTTCTAATATATTTCGTATTTATTTGCATGCTCATATATGCGTTTAACTATTTCTTCTCCATGAATATTTGTAACTTATGCTGATATATATAATCATGTCACCTTTTGATCAATGATTTCTGATTTTTCATCTTTTCGGTTTTGTAAGACTCAAAGATGGAATTAGATGTGAATATGACACAAGATCGGTTTTCTAACCCAAGTCGGCGACCCCACTTACTGTGGGAGAAGGGTTGGTTTTATGTTTGGGCCCTCTTATGTCTGTTTAATTTTGGGCCTATTGTAGGCAAAGAAAGCACTCAGAGCCCTGAAAGGCCTAGTGAAGCTGCAGGCATATGTAAGAGGATATCTGGTTCGCAGAGAAGCAGCTAAAACTTTTCACAGTATGCAGGCACTCTTCCGAGCTGAAGTCGCTATTAGGTTGCACCAAGCTCATTCGTCGATCGGGACGACATCCAAGCCGCACCGACGATCTCGCCGGCACCGATCATTTGTGAGTCTCTCTCTGCTTTTTACACAACCCTTTTTAACAAATTTGTATGTGTGTTTATTATTGATCAAGATATACATAATTTGCGTATCAGTTCTTGAGAAACTTTTTGAGCTCTTGATAAAGTGGTGTTTGGGGAACACCAAATCATATTTATAGATGTGCAATATAAAAGAGTATCCTACCTACTGTTTGAATACATTATCACACAACGACTCTTTCAGTTCTCTAAGGAACTTCCTCTATATAAGTAGAAGTGATTGCTGTAGAATTGAAAAGAAAGAGCATTCTTTCCTATCAACGATCATGTGGTATGAAGGTATCTCGTACGGTTCAACGTCCACATTTAGTTTCCAACACTCTCTTTAGAGTTCCATCTAGTGGCTTCTTTGAGTATACCAAACTATTGAAGTGTCTCTCTCATTCTGTCTTCTCTCAGTGTTGTACCAACATTTTCTCTAATAACCTCATTTTATGTTTTATCTAATCAATTTTATTTAAATATAATTGTTTTATATTAGCATATAATTAGGAATATATTGACTTGGTGATTACAACAGGAGTGGTTTGATGATACCATAAGTGAGAATGTGTGCTCCAACATGGGTAGTCTCTCTGCTTTAGAGGGAAACTGCCATGGACAAGGTGGTGTTGCAGAGATCCCCAAGAATATTGAGGTTGATTCCTTCAGGCAGAAATCTTGGCCACTTCAAATAAGCACAGAACTTTCAGAGTCATTCGCCTCTTCGCCGGCATCAGAGTCGTTTTCCAGCCACCCACCAGTCTTATCTCCTTCCTCTGTTCCTTATGGACGGACTCTGGATCAGACCATATCCCCAAACCCATGCAGGTTCGCCAATGCACAGAACAGACCTCGGTTCCGGAAGCCTGAAGCACAGGATATCCATAGATTCCATGTGGAAAGGACCAGCAGTGATGGTATGAACAGAAAACTATGTAGCAGCCCTAACTACATGATCAGCACCAAGTCATTTCAGGCCAAGTCCCGGTCACAGAGCACGCCGAAGCAACGGCCCGGTGCACTTGAGAAGAGAATTCAGTCCCTTCAAGAGACGGTCGAGGCTCCTGCCAGTATGAGTGGACTGAGGGTGCCTATGCCTGGCTCACCAGCTCATGAAGCCTCGACCTTCAAGAACATAGTGGTCAATAGGCTCAACCGGTCGACCGAGCCCGGTCCTCATCCCCGATTCCACAGCGATTACATATTCGCGTTTCAGACCTTTCGATGAAAGCTCATGAAAATGGAAGACCTGGCCGGAAATAACTTGACTCCATACTGTTTCTTCTCTGCTATGAACCTTTCCTTCTTACAAGAGTTGCTTATATGTACATGGAGAAGATTATGTAGTTCAAATATATAGTAAGATTGTGAAGGGTGTACTTCATGACACATGCAAGACACATGATGTCTTATATAATCATCCAAACACCATCATTTTCTTTTGACTATAAGAAGTCTTGCTGGTACTCCTTGATAATGCTAGTGGCTTGGTCAATTTTTATGATCTTTCACACACACACATGTGACGTGGCCACTTAATCCCACCTGATGCACAGTTAAGTCATTACCCACACACACACACACACACACACATATATATATATATATGTGTGTGTGTGTGTGTAATTTCTGCATTTGGGATCGGCCATGAATAGGTCTGTACAGATTCGAGACACGACTATCTTGCATGTTTTATCAAAAGAGACATCTATTCTCTCAAAAAGAAATTTCAGGCTTCATCGTTCAAAAGAACTACCACGGACAGTCATCCAACAGATGGTGGGTAGAAGGAGGCCTTGTCTCCGGCTCTAATCGCCGGAGTTTGCCAGATCTTCACCAAAGTTCTACTGGACCCTTACCGGATCTTAGTGGAGATCCACCTAAACTGAATTTTAGATTTAAGAATTGTTGGTATTTTGTAAAAGGAATCCAAACATAGGAAAAAGAATTTTCGCCTTGGGAATATTTATTTCTTAATGTCCGGAGATTTATTCTAGTCGGAATACCTAGTGTTGTTGATGAAAGATCTAGTTGTAGGTCTATATTTGTAGGCACAGCAATGGGGCGGGTCTGGGACAACATACTAGTACCCGGCCCAATACCCGAATCTCATTTCTGGGCCCATAGCCGCCCTGTTACCTGCAGGGAAGGGTATAGGCTTGGTCCTTCCCTTCCCCCGCGGGTAACAGGGTGAGTACGGGCAGCCATATACCCCATTTCCAATACCAATAACATTTTAAAATTAAAATGTTTCTAAATGGTTAAAAAATTTCATGGTTAGGTAGTTGAAATCGAGTATGGGTATAGGTATCTAGTCGGATGGTTGTTATCCCATAACACATCAAAGCGATTTGGCTAATCCCCATACCCGAACTGATGAAATTGGGTATTACCTGGTCCATTTGGGTCGGGTTAGGTTGGGGCCCTATCTTCGGGTACTTGCTACCCTGTACCCAAACCTGATACCCAGTCAAAGCGACTTCGTGTCCGAACCTAGTATAAACACATACCTGTCCCATTCAAATTGGGTTGGGTTGGGGCTCCGCCACACTGGCCAATATCGCCAACCCTGATCATATGAGTTTATTTTCTTCGATACCACTGGCAAAAACACTGACTATTGTACCATCTCATTAATGAATCATCATTGTGAATGCTTTCAAAGAAAGAAATTTATATTTACCGAAAATTTTTATTTTCCTATCAATTAGAGGCATTCTAATAATATGCTGCTCTGCCTTCATATTTTTTTGCCATAAATATGCAAAGGAAATTAAATTACATTAAGATCCAACGGTCCCTTTCTAATCATATGTAACAGTTCACCTAGGTCATGTCAAAGTAAAATTTCCATGAAAGCTTTATATAGGAACATGGGTGACAATTTGCCACCCTTATACTCGGCACCGAATGAACTTTATCAGCATCTTGGTTGTCACGCTCATGAGACTCGCATCAGTTCAGTGATCCAAAAACTTCTCATTAATTATTACTTCACCCTTAGTGGCCTTACCGATGGGCCACCCCTGACCCTTCACATAAAGCTAAGCCAAGCCTATCAGGCATTTACAGAATGTCTCAACTAGACATGGCTGCCGAGTAGTTCCGACCAGAACCACCAAAATTTCTGGTTCCACCTTTCGTGAGTCTGGAACTTTATTTTGTTTCACTAAAATTCAAATGTTTTTTGCCAGTTTCGAGTGCTTTAGGGATCAAACAGGAACCAGTCAAAACCAGCAGTTCCAAAAGCTTAACAGGAACGGTCTCATGGTCGGGTTCCGTTATGCTTCTAGCCTTCTAGGTTCTGGGATAACTGGAACCGGCCATGTTTAGTTTCAATCTTTGGCTTATTGCATTTAGTTTGCGGACCTTTCTTGAATGCCTCTCAAACACACACTTGAAATATGAAGCTATTTTATAGCTTTCTCGAGACGAGCAGTCTTTTATGCTATCAATAAAACTCTTGCCTTGTGTCTTTGTATTTAATGTGTTTTTATTCTTTTTACTCTTAAACGTTTGTCATATTGCGTGGTGCGAGTCAAACGGATACCAAGTCCCATTTCAGGTACTTAACATCCGAGAAAGAGACTCAACTCACATTCCCTCTCAGAAGCCGTTTGAACTACTTATTTCACTGCACACTTGAAAAATCCGGTAAGACTAATCTGGTTCGAGGGCCGGGTGCCGGTCACATTGAGAGCTCTGTTGGCTCTTCCAACATATACATACACATTCTTGACAAGGAATTTGATTCAATACAATTCAAGTAGCACTATGACCAAAATGAAACGACTTTTTCGACTTCAACTTAATGACTCGACTGGGGTTCGGGATAGTATAAAGTAGGGATGTGCATCAGTCAGTTCAGTTCAATAACCGAACTTAACCAAAATAACTGAAACCCGAACTTCTTTTAAATTTTAAAACCAAACCCCAACTGAATAGTATAGGTAACCGAATAACATGTATATATATATATATATACATATATATATATATATACATATATATATATATATATATATATATACATATATATATATATGTATGTATATATATATATATATGTATATATATATGTATATATGTATATATAGGTTTTCACCTTAAAACCTGAACCAAACTGATAAATTGATATTTTATAAGTCTAAATCGAAATCAAACCAAATTTCATTTGAACCACACCAAAATAAAAAATTCTGTTTATTTCGGTTATTTGGTTATATCCAAATAATGTTCACCCCTAGTATGAAGTACCCAAACCCTACAATGATGCTTGAATGCTATACAAAGATGATAAGAGATAATAATAGCCAAGACATTTAATTGAAATTATTATGTTTTTAATTGGATAATTTATTAAAGCCTTAATTGATTGTTTATGAGTAACGTAACAAGAGGCACTTGTTTGAAACAATAATTGGCAATATTAATTCATAGGTATCGAGTGATGACCATAGAACAACTCTGTGAAACAGCTTTTTTTTTTCAGGTATAATGGGGAGGCCGAAGCCAGATGCATGTCCAAGGTATTGAACTCATGACTTTCAACTTGTGAAGCAAACCCTTAGCCTCGTGAGCTATTGCTTGTGCAACATGTATGGAACTTTACTAAGTTTAATAATTTAATTAAAACTTTATTTTTCACTAACTTCTTGAAGGAAATTTTGGTAAGTGAAACCACACTATTATGAAATAAACTACATCCAAGCTTGAAGTGTTGTTTGAAAGCATGACGGTGTATATATATATATATATATGTGTGTGTGTGTGTGTGTGTGTGTGTGTGTGTGTGTGTGTGTGTGTGTGCTTGCATACTACACATATACATACTCGCATACATGCATATGTACATATAGCATAATACATGGATAGATAGATATACTAGTAGTAGGTTACCTAATGTTAGACCTTCATCTTACCCTTTAATCCAAGTATGAAACCCTCGAATTAATACACTGCTCAAGCATTTTTTATTCAACTTGCTCAATTGGATTTTCGAATTTGGATAAGAATGTCTCAATGATTTTAATGGATATGGACTAGATTCAGTTGCTTACCTGTGTTTTCAGGATCCAATATGCTACAGATATTTGGATCTGAAGAAACTTGGTTTCCTGAGCTCGAGTCGCAAGAGCCGAGGACGAGCATTCTTACTCGAAGAATTCAAATTCCTATGGAAGGAGCAATATCATCCCCGATGACGAAAAATATAGAGGTTAGTATCGGTCTATATCGTACGATACGAACTGATAAATAGCACCAGCATCTTATAACAGACCTTCATCATATCTCATTTGTATTATACATTAAGATATACTTTTTGTATACCCTATACTGGTCGAATGACACCATACGGTACCCTAATTGAAAAGTATAAATATGTCAAACTTTGCACCCAGAGCAATAGCTCACTTCGAGACGACTCTCGCAAGTTGAAGGTCGTGAGTTCGATAACTTGGGCATGCATACCTAGCTTCATCCTCCCAATTCTAAGAAAAAGAACAAGAAACCCATTGGGTCAAAAATAGGTATATTCTTGAGCTTTTTTATTTTTCTGAACTTTTACAAATTAAATAGTGTCAAATTAGTAAAAAAAGGACAAGAATTCAGAAAAGGCAAATATATCAGATATCTTTATTTTCACTGAATGATTAATAAGTAATCATTTAAAAAAATCCATTTGAACTAATTTAAATATAAAGTAATAGCATAATCAGATATTGATCCACTCTACACCATCTATGAAGCTGAGGTTAATAAAAGGCTTTGCCTCCTCATCTGTCAATTCCTTTGACCAAGCAACTCTGCCTGCATAGCTTGCTCCTGGTCCTAAGCACTTGTATTCTCCATAATATGCATTCCTAAAGATTAAAAAAAAAACATTAGTAGCAGATTATCTTAGTCTGCATTGGGTATCAAATGAAACATGATCAAGTTCCTGAACTTGGTTGCATTTTGGGCAGTTCCAAACAGACCTGGAGAATTCCTTTTATTTTCTTCTTCAAAAATGTGCAAGAAAAATATAATTAAAGCAGTAATATTATAAAGACAATGAAAGGTATAGGAGACTCACAATTCTCTATTGGGATCACCCCAATTGTACCAGCCTTGAGGTATTATTATGTCATCCATGTAAGTGTAAGAAAACACAACCCTGGAAAAGTTTCCCCAAGCCCTCCCGAGGTAGATGACGCCTGAGCCAAACACTCTGCAATTCACAAATGAGAACCCGGTGTCCTCGAGTCGGCTCATGCGGTTCTGTGCTGTTAGTGCTCCATAGCTCGGTGCGACTGCGTGCAACCGGCATCCCTGCAAAACATATACTTTCTTCTTCAACTCTAAGTTTTGGTCTAGTTAGACTCAGTGTTGTATGCTGGGTGGTTTCACCTTTTCTACATAGGCATTTCCTTGCATTATAATAAACAAAAAAAGGTTTGTTTGCAAATCCTAGTAATCAAGGATTGCTTTACAAGCAATAACTTGTTGGATACTATGGTCCCCAACCCAACTCAATCTTAAATGAATATATATATATATAAACCGGATTTTTATTGGCATGAGAATAATTTTAAAAAATTAGAGTTCTTAAAAAAAAACAAAGGACAATCTTATTACACTCATTTCACCGAAAAGTAATAGTCAGACACAAGTAGAGTATCAGTAGTGGGTAAGATTATATATATATAGAGAGAGAAAGAGATTGAATCCTACGCACCAATGTTCACTCATGCATGTTCATTATTTTGTGTTTATTTTGGTAGATCATGATCTTGAAGGTAACCTCATGCACTTGCTATAGTGGACTCCAACTACTCTTCTAAGTTTGGAGCCTTAAGTAAACAAATTCGTGGGTCGAATTGTTCACTGTTTAATAAAGTATGCCTGTTTGGTGTGAAAAGATTGTTCATGATTATTATACAATATATAAATATATTTATTTCATTTGTTTATAAAGTACTTTATTGGTGCTAGGAGCTACCCAGCTTAAGAAATGACCATCAAATCTTGAAGATCATGTCTGCGGATAAAGAGACTCTCTCTCTTACTGTTTACCTATGCATGACCCATACTGTGGACAAAGAGACTTCAAAATAAACAAAACCACACACAAAAGCTAAAAAGCTGAGAATGGTTACGGGAAAAGTCTAATATGCTTGCCATGTTTTTTTTTAAAGATCTAAAGAGATAAATGGTTGAATTAAAAAAAGAACAAAGTGAGCATGTACCCTTTGCAGATGATGTACATAATTTCCTTTTTCCTTTTTGATTTTAAACTTAATTATTAATATTTTATATAAATGATTGAGATTCTCAAGAATGGGCAAACTCATAAAATGACAATTCTATTATATATGTGTGCAGGAACCAGGATGTCTAATAAAAAAAGATGGATATTTGAAGTAAAAAGCAATAAAAAAAAAGTACACATGTAAATCGAGTAGAAGATGTGTACCTTTTACTTTTTTTACTTTTTGAGTTCAAAGTTCTTTCTTGTTCATCTAACCTTATTTCCATTCATTTTAGGACTAGCGTAGACCAGTTTCTCTCTCTCTCATGCGATAGAGAAGGGGTATAAAAGTTCTCTTCCGGTAACTTTTTCTTACATCGGCTCCGGCATCCTCAGATGTTCGCAAGGGTTTAGCTGGGCGTTGGAAATAGTTTCTAACCTCAAACAAGGAGAGACCGTTTCCAAAGATGAAATCAACAGAGCCCTCAATGTAGCAGTCCTTGTAGTAGTGCCTTCCCCAATGGTCGTATAGAGTGTCTTGAGCACCTAAAACCTTGCACCCCACAATGGCGGCAGTGTCTCCTGATATCCTCAACGCAACCGCCTGCTTTCCAACTGCTCCGGCGGGTGGAACCGGCGTCGTATTCTGAAATCAACACATTCATCGTTAATGAAAGTAGATAGATAATGAAGCTCTCATACATGGATCTCGTCGAACCTCGACAATCAATTATCTCAAATAGAGGTAAGAGTAGACATAGCTGGTTTGGAACTGGCCCGACAGTTCTAACCGGAACCAAACCGGGTCATGTACCAGAGAAATTAGACCTAGAACCAGGCCCTGGACTGTGGATCACCGGATTTGGTTGAACCAGTAGATCCAAACCACCGGTTCAAGAATATATTCTATTGTCTTCTTGGTTCTGTGTTCCGAACTCAAACCAGAATCACCTGCAACCGACAGATACAAAACAGGCTCTGGTCGGGTCCGATAATGGTTTTAGGTTTTGAATAACATTCCATCCCTTAAGATCCAACAAAGTTTTACACTGGTTATCACTACCTAACATAATCATCCTCCTTATTCCGGAGTTGGTTCTAATTAGATCCGAGATTGGATGGTAAGGAATAGTTGTGTTGAATATGCAATTAATTTAGAGAAAATTGGATGTATTCAATAATGCAGTCCTCTGGATTCTATCATTGATCTCAGACTCGGATCCAACTCAATATCCGATTTGAGCCCGAAGAATTACTCGTGATTCAAGATAAGACGTGTTGGAACCCGCACCCTGTCATAATGTACACTTGAAAATGTTGCACTTCATTATTCTAAGCACCTTTTTTGTCTTAATACTCGTTATTCTAAACTCTTCTATACAAGACATGTGAGTGAAGGGAGTACCTCAAAAATCCTTATTCCTTGGGGTTCACATGGAAAAGGATTCCTTGTCTTATGTGAATCTCTTTCGCACCCGGTTGATCCGGGTGATTTGGATTCACATGGAAGAAGGTGTCTTGTGTGAATCACTTTCGCTCCCGATCGATCTCGGGTGATTTGGATTCTAGAAACCTGTCATGATTGGCTCAAAGGAAGGAATAACCTCTTTTTGGGTATAATGGGGAAGCTGAAGCCTATGCAAGCCCCCGGTATCGAACTCATGACCTTTAACTTGTGAGCTGACCCCCTAGTCAGGTGAGCTATTGTTGTTTGTGCATGTAAGGAGCGACCATGAGTGCGCATCAAATCAACATTCTATGCACAATTCCTAAGTAGATTTGTGAATATCTAGTATGAGTAGTGAATCTGATATAAAGTACTGGAGCTGAAGGAAACAAGTCCTCGAATTAACCCTCCGGGTTGGGCTATTAAATTTGGATCCAGTTTGATATCTAAATTGAATCTAAGGCATCACACTACATCCTCCATTCTGGGTCTCAGATTTTGGTGATGGTACTAATGCATGATATTGAAATCATTTAGTATAAACTCTTCTATATGCAGAAATGCGAATATAGTGATTTATATATAACATACAATTAGGGTTATATTTTATACATAGTACCTTAAAAGTAATGTTTTTGGCAATGAAGTAAGGAGAATTCACAGAAAAAGTAGCGGAGTTTAAGGTCCCAATGGGCCTCCCATTTGCCCCCAGCGTTTGAGCAGTGTCACTCCATTGCACCACTGTTACATCTGCACCTGCTCCTTCTATGCTTATGAATGCCTTCATTGGAGGGATATTCACCTTCTCCCTGCAATTATCACACACACACAAAACAAAGCTTACCTTTAATTTATTTCTCCTCAATAAACTTAAAACTTTAATTCATTCATAACTATGGATCATATTAATATAATCTTAAAATGAGGGACATAATTGTTAACTTAATGATAGAGCACTCGCTACTGTTGCCGTTGGTGAGGAGTTCAACTCCCAGCGGGGACGTATTTGCTCTTTTTTCCCCAAAAAAATTGAAACCATGATGGTTTCAAAACTGGAATCGATCCCGAGGTGATTCAATTCTGGTTCTAGATAAACCAGAACCGACGGTCTAAAATGGCTAATTCCGGTTTACTCAGAACCGAACATGTCTAGTTGAATTCTGAAACAAATTCTTCGTTCTTATGTATGTATGGCGAATTTCGGGTCGATACCCACCAGCTAGTCGGATATGAATTCGGAACGTATAAGGAAAGTTGACACCTCTATACCAACAGAGAGAAGAAGAATATGATAGAACTTACGTGTATATTCCTGCGTTAACTCTAATGAGAACTCTAACAGAATTAACATCTGGCAGAGAATCAATGGCGGCCTGTATGGTCGTAAAGTCTCCGGCCGCCGGGTTTTGATCGACGGTGAGAGTGAACGAAGGGTAGACTTGATTCATGGCAGTTACAAAGACGGAGTGATTAAGAGAGCCTATCCATGTCACCCATGTCATGAATTGCTCTTCTAGCTGTTGATTCTTTGTAGCGAAGGCCGAATTCCTCTGAGAACTGCCTGCATGTGGTCGACGGTTCGGCCGTGTGCTCTTAGCATGAATCTCTGTGAGGCATGAGCTGATGATCAGGGAAAGAGTTAGAATGAAGAGAATGGGATCGAAATTTGTCATCAGGGTATGTGTTAAAGAAGCAGCCAAAATCAGGTGGTGGTGGGAGTGTAGCGGAGGGGAAATGGTAGAAGGGAGTCTTTGATAGGTTCTGTATTTAAGGTTGTACTCTCTCTCGCAAGTGATCGAAGAGGGCATGCAGTGGAATTATGGAGGTATGATCACGGGTTTTCTTTTGACGTCATGTGATTCACAGTCTCTCTCTCACATATATATATATATATATATATATATATATATATATATACATATATATATATATATACATATATATATATATATATATATATATATATATGTAGATATATATATCTATATATATGTATATATATATATATATGTATATATATGTATATGAAAAATTGGATGTTGTCATCAATAACATGTCTATCCATTACACACATGTATAGAAAAAATAGATGCGGCCATCATTAAGATGTCTATTTATTGTTTTTCGACGATATAAATATAATTTATTTTATTAATGTAATTTAAACGTTAAAATTTTAAAAAACATACGTATGATAATATTATTGTATTCATACCCCAAAAAACAATTACTTTGACAACCTAAATGATTCTCTCTTTATATATATAAGGTTATTGGGGTGGAGAATTGAACTGAAATATACATTGAAAGTAACTATATACTCACATTTACCCATTACTTTTTTTTGCACATGAGTCTTCTTGATATTTTTAAAATATTTTTATAATATTGTAAATAACACTCATGCCTACACTATATATATATATATATATATATATATATATATATATATATATATATATATATATATATATGAAAAGTTCTTGCACACTTTCTACACTTAATACATACGTACTCTTGCCTTCTTACTGCTTCTCGGGAGCATATATTTACAAAACACTTTTTAAGTTTGTATTTTATATTTCTACCGCTAGAAAGCAATATTTGTCAGAGGTGTGCAAGTACCAATCTCTCATCATGGATAATCTTACTACATACTTGTGCCTACCTATTGTTTTTAGGAACAGATTGCTTTTATATTCTTTTAAACACTTACAAACTTTTAAATGACACTTATATCATAAAAATTAATCGGTGGACACGAGTTTACAATCAAAAGTGGGTAGGATCCTATATGCGTATATTATGTGTCTAAATTTATACTATTGAGCCTTTCACAAGATGTGTTACAAAACATAGTGATAGAAGAACCGGGTCCTACCCACCACTATCATTATATATATATATATATATATATATATATATAGAGAGAGAGAGAGAGAGAGAGAGAGAGAGATTGGTATATGTTAGCACCTTAAATTCAAACAAATCTCAACCATGCATCTTTGATGATGAATGATTGAGATTTAAATTTTAAAAGCAAAAATGTTCATGCCAATAAACTTACCTACAAAAAGTATACCAGTACTTTTTACTTTATAGATTCAAATCTCATCTATCACCACAGATAGAGGATTGAGATTAGTTTGGATTTGTTAGACATGTACTAGTCTCCCTCTCTCTCTATCTATATGTGTGTGAGAGAGAGTGTGCGTTCACTTATGTGTGCGCATGCACAGGCTTGCCCGTGGGTGCATGTGTGTCTGAATTATTTATATGAGCAGATCACGATGTGTCATGAAACAAGGTGATAGAACACAAAAAGGAAAAGCATGCGCAATGACCCATGCATGCACCAACGACAGGCAAACATGTGAAAGTTGATCCACCATAGAAAAGCTGGATCACCAAACCCAGAACCTGTATAGCTCAAAGCAAAAGTTGATCGATCTCTACTCTTGTGCAGTGGGGCAAAGCAAGTGTGGGTTAGGAAGTCAAAGGCCTGACAACAGACCATTTTGGCAGCCACACCACTCTTTGATTCTCCTCAGCATGGCTTTGGTGGGATTCACTAATTTACACCATGTATCTGCACTTTGCTATTGGAAAGCCAAATGGCATCACCTTAGGTTGAAGACCTTTTTTTTTATGCATAATAAGTTCTTAGTTGGCGTCCACAATCAATGGTGGATCTTGAATACAACTACTAAGCCTTTTTCCATACTAGATGGGATCGGCTACATGGATTCTTTGTTTCCACATAACCCTATCATAATTTATACAATCTATGGTAAATAAGTCCGACAAAGTTTTACACTAGTTGTCGAAAGCCTAACACAACCCTCCTTCTTTATTTAGGCTTGGGACCGACCATGCAAGGATGAGCAGAGTTAGTGATGGATCTCGAATGATTCTTCTTTTCTTCTTCTTCTTCTTTTCTTAAACCATGGATATCAAGGAGCCCATGAGGAACCTGCCTAATCCGTTCGAGCCAACCTGGTTAGCCCACTTCGGGGTAAAGCTTTCCCGCTGATTTTCTCCATTCACAAAACTCAAACTAGAGACCACTAAGGGAATCCAAGGGGTACACTGTGGTTTTCTTTGCTGTTATCATCAAGATAAAACTATGGTACATTCTTGTGTCCAAAATAATATGTTTTCTACAATAAAATTTCATAATGTTTTGTATATAATTACGAACCATAATCGGCTTATACGCAATGGTGTGTCGTTAACAAAAACTGTCTCCAATGCCCTTTTTCCTACTGGTGAAACAAGCATCGATCCACTTGAACCAAGCCAATTTACATTGGATGCTCAAAGAGCAAGAGCTCTCACCTGGCTAGGGGGTTCACTCACGAGACAAAGGTCATGAGTTTAATTGCAGGGCATGCATCTGGCTTCAGCCTCTCGAGTGTACAAAAAGAAAAAGATATTTAGAGAAAAGCAGACGGGTCACAGTGCATGTGAGTGGGTTATTGGGTTCTTGATGTTTCTTGATCTGCATCTGGATATTGGCAGGTCTCCGTAAGTACTATCAGGTACATCAGTTTTTTATTATATTTTTGTATTTTAAAATCTCAATCATCCATCTTGGTAATCGATGGCTATTATGATTGAGTCAGCCCATCACTTTTAGTTTGATCATACAGCAGTAGTCCATCACCAAAGTGGATGGCTTAGATTTCTAAAACATGATTTTAGCCACGATTTGAGGTACCATCTGAACTGCTCTCTACTTCAGTGCACTTAATCGGGTCAGGCTCATGCCCCCACCTGTTTCTTTGCTGGATGATGACACAGCCATTACTCAATTTAGAAGATGTTCAGACCATGAATCAGTAATTTTCCTTTTTAAGGTCAATATCAAAACATTCGACTGTTTTGACTAAAAGTGTTAGCTCACCTGGCAGGGGGCTCGACTCACAAGATGAAGGTCCTGAGTTCGATGACGGGTGTGTAAACCTAGCTTCGGCCTCGTATTGTAACCATTAAAGGTCCTTTCTAGGGCAAAGATTACGTATAGTTTTTAATTTGGATTGTTGAATATATGTGAACTCTAGCAAGCACAAGCATGATCTCTTCAGGCCCTCTTTTGTGAAAAGGTGTGGCCAGCTTATCATTTGGTGCACGCTTGCCTCGTCCCAAAGTGGATCCTTTTCTGCCATCTTCTTGTTAGTGGAAGAAGGATGAAGCTGGCGCCCATGGCACTCTTTCAACATCTTCAATCAATGATGATGCTTGTTCTCAATGTTTTATAACTCGAAGAAACTTCCTTTGTGGTATATGGTATTTGAGCCTCTTGGCCTAATGACCGAAGTGGTCCGGCGTTAGAACCTTTGCCCAACCAAATCCACCACCACCTTTAGTAGTTTGAGCTCCATGCCCACGACGTCTATTCTCGAAAAAAGAATGGTACTACTGGTTCGATGGGAAATTGTTCCAAAGGAGACTGATTTTCTTTTCTAGAACGAGAGGAGGTTTCATTGTTGAGGCTGCTTGAATTGGATATAAAATCTAAACATGCTGTCGAATTCTTTCAAAAAATTTTATGGACTGCCTCACCTGAATTTCACCCAGTGGACTTTGGTTGGCCGGGAAAAGTTTTCTAAGTCGGGCACTGGGTTTAGCCTGGCCAAAATCTGTAGATCAAGTCGTAAGACGGGATATTCCTAGCCTCCAAATTTCCCACTAACCCTTCCAACCAGGTCTTTCCGAGGTACAAGCATAGAAAACCTTGCCGGACAAACAGATGAATGAGAAAGTTTTTCTCTGTGATCAATGGTTTTGCTCTTGGCACCTGCACTGGCATCACCATTTGGTGGTATCAAATAGTAACAAATAGACGCCTAGCCAAACAACAGAACTGGCAACGAACTTATTTGCTTCAAGAATTATTGCATCATTAGAGCACATGAGCTTAACCCAATAAGATTTCAGCTTTTGCTGGATGTAGAGCAGCGGCGGATCCACATCGTGGCGGGGTGGGGCGACCGACCCAAACGACATTCTTAAAATTTGCATTTTTGTTTTGAAATTTCAATTAAAATTATAAACTATTAAAGCCCACCCCCACCCGAATCAAGTTTCTGGATCTGCTGCTGATATAGAGTGTACATCAATAAAAGCATCAAAATGAGTTGGATGTAGGGTTTGTATCAGATGCATCCTATCACAGGATATCCGTCCCATATATCCTGGTGAAACCACATCGAATTCATTCATAACTGGATATGGATTTCAAAACTTAACCATGGCTAACTAAGGTTAGTGACGGGTCCATTCAATCCGTCAACATTCTTTGTGTGAAGTATACATCTGTTATGATGTTTAGCGAAGTGGATCACAGGCACAAATAGACATGGATGGTTTGGAACCGGCCTAATGTGACCTGGAACCGCAACTGAACTGGGGTTTCCCGGTTTGGTGTTCGAACCACTGGTTCTAGTCCAATTTTAAGTTTTTTTCATCTTTTCTTACATTTTTGGGCTTCTTTTCGATTATGGTTACAACACAAACCAGAACCAAGTGGTATCCGCTTTGCTTATGGTTCATGGTTTTGGGGAAACTGGAACAAGCAGATTCGACCCTAGTTCCGGTTTGCCCGAAAAAGATCATGTCCTGACACAAGGGTCCATGCCCACCTTTTTTCTTGTAGATCTTGATCTGCACCATGCTGAAGATGGGGGGGACATTGTGTAATGGCATCAAGTTAAAGTGCACCAGAGTATGCTTCCAGCCTATCTATATCGCTTGTTATCAAAAGAATATTTCTAGTGGAGGCAAGAAGTTGACTTATGATGCAAATAGCAAGCATGAGATTTCTATTTCAAGGCCTTTCCAACAAGCCATTTTCATAGCATAAAACAAGTCTTTTCAAACAAGCTGAGCTTGGTGTGTTCATGGCGCATCTCATTCGATTGTTGATGGTTCGTGGCTCGGCCTGTTTGCTCATTAAGATGAGTGGAACTCATATAAACAAGCTGTAAGCTAGATGAGCCATTCTCTTGTTTGATGAAACTTCAATACAATTATTGTTGAGACAACAAATTCTGCCCTTTTATGTTAAGAATGACCTCTTTCATATGCAATTTTATTTTTAAACTCTTGACCTATTAAAGACTTGGTTGTTTTGTTTTATTTGACCTATTAAAAACATGTAAGCCGTTCAAACTAATTGATGTAAAATGTTTTTCTCACATATATACATGTGAGTATTATATCTACTCAACTACACTAGCCTATGCAAGTGGAGACAAGCCAGAAAGTACCGATTGTCTAGCCCGATCATGAGGTCATAACTTGCTTGACATGGCTCACAAAATGAGCTGAAGCAAGCTCACCATGAGCTTAGCCGACGAGACACAGACAATCTCGGTTTGCAGGCCTAGCGTGCACCGATTAATGACTATGCAATGTGACAATTTCTTCAGGATCCAGGGAAATCTGAAAGTTTTGGATTGGACCCCTGATGGGATCAATTCTGGGATCCTTTATGCTCAGTGTGTCAAAATGAAGATCATTATAACTAACTAGTTAACCCTTCATGAAGTGTTGAACACCCTGCATTGCCCTATTCCTTGAATGAACAAAATTTAGAAATAGATAAATCATTACCTATTAAACAGCAATATTTTAGTTTTGGAGAATCCAACATCAGTGAGCTCACAACTTGTAAGCTGGAGTTGCACAAAGAGATATGACTCTCCCGGGGTTCACCCAAGAGAACATTCAAACTGGAGGTCATGGGTTCAATACCCAGGTATGCATTTCTCACAGAGACTTGCCTAAGCCTTGGTTCCTAGAAAAGATAATGAGAAAGGAAGACTTGAATCCTTAAACATTATGAACATATCATAAACTCAAGCACGTCCCAACAACTTGGTATTTGTTCTGAGTTCCCACTAAAATCTGTCAAACTATAAAGCAAGAGCAAGAAGATGCATCTGGATGCAATAAGAAACCTACAGCCCTAATGTTTCTAGTTCAAGTTTCTTTGTTTGTCTTGATAGGAGAACTGGGAGACGACTTTCTTTAAATTCGAACCATGAATCCTTCCTCCAGGGCCCGTAGATTGAACTGAAACTTACTCGTAATGAGTTAGGAGATGCAGGTTACATATTCAATCAAGAGAAAGAAAATACCAACCTATCTTCCTATATGCTAGTCTCAACAAACCTTTCAGTGGCCATTAGTAAAGCCACAGGTATATATTAATGATTTGAGATCTTTGAAAGAAGTTGGTCTCGCATTTCTGTCAGTTAATCAAACCTCTGAAGCGTCATCATAAACTTGCATCAACACATTATGGACACAACCTGGTTTAGCCGTATATCCAACCTTTAGTGACCCACTAAAACCTTAGAGAAGATGCTACAAAGCTCAAACTAGTACATACCAAAGGAATGATGATACTACTCTGAAACAGATGTCCCAAAAGTAAACACATTTGATTCATATTGTTTTCTGGGATTTGAGTTGAATTCTCAATCCTGTGCTCATAATGATGCATTATGGAACATGATCCAAAACCAACCTAACCAATTCACACCAACTACATATTATGAAAACTAAGAACACTACCACCCATCATCAAAATATTACAAGGTATTGCATTTGTCATCAATAAACATGGCACAATCTTGCATGAAACTATTCATAACTAAAAAGGTTCTACAACATTTCCCTTGAAAGCTAATACATGTCCACAAACAAGATACAGAGTCTGCAGAAAATATGGAACAGAAAAATAACCATACCACACTGCACTATATGGGAACACCTCACCACACTCAATCCAATAAAATTATTCACTGAAACTTCAGCATAAGGTTCAAGCTTATATTAAAAGGGATCGTAGTCCCCAAAGAAATGAAGATCTATACTCAAACATAACAATTAGAGGCCCTGTTCGATGAGATAATCACCAAGCCCTTCGACTATCATGTTGCACTGGCCTGGAGTCAATGGCTCGTCATAGATTCCAATCACCAACGCCAGGTTGGTTTTCTTCACAGTAATACCACCAGCCCCCTGCCATCAGGAGGGTTACCAGAAATGAGTTCAATAGGAAAAAGAAGCATTCAGCATTCACAAGGAACTACAACCACAACAGAAAAATTCTATCACATTGTGCGAGGTGCTTCACACTAAAGATATGCATTCCGATCTGGAGCTTACCATAGTTGAGGTAAGGTGCGGAAAAATGAGATATGACCGCAGTTTTGAAATTGACACTATAAGTAGTATTTGTTTCACAACATAGCATTAGGGTCAAAAGTAGAAAACTGTGGCCCAAATGCACTTTCAACATCAATGAAGGATACAAGAATCTGCCATGTAAATGAGCAGTTTCAGCCTATCAATCATTTTCTGCTTTGTAACTTCGACAATTTAGAAGAAAGAGAACCCATGGATTAAGAAGAAGAGATTCTAGTTTCCACAATAGCCAAATTTTTGTTGTAGAGTGATTAGTTCCAGTAAACACCAGTGTTGTCTGATGCGTATCATATCGTGTATCGTTTTGCTCCACGATACGGGTGTATCGTATCGTACTTTAATATTAAAAAAATATAGAACATAAAAAAAATAGTAAAAATAAAAAAAAAAAATCAGAAAAAAATTAGGAAAAATCTGGTAATTGCAAAGAATTCATATAATGCAAAGTTGAGTGCATATTGATGATTTGATCATGATTCACCATTGAACAATTAAACAAAATTTACATATTTTGAAGCAAAAAATGAAACACATTTACATTTACATTTACATATTGTAATTCGGATCATCAACTAAATAATCTTCATCTTCTCCTTGTTGAAGATCCTCATCACCACCTTCTGCTTCAAAATCAAAATCTTGATCTCCTTGATAACGTTGTTGCACTCCTTCTAAATTAATCCATGCAATGTCTTCTTCAGTTAGGAGGGCATTTTCTTCGCTATCTTATATAATCCAGTCTTCTAATTTATCAAAATTATCCATACTTATTGGATCAAATTGGCTTTCTTCTCTATTTACCTTTTTCAATTGCCTATAAGAAATAAATATAAGTAATTAGTAAATAACATTAACAATTGAAGACACAATATATTGAATTGATCTTTAAGTAGTAACTAATACAAGATAACCTTTCGTGAAGCCACATGTTACAACGAATAAAAACTAAGTCATTCAGCCGCTTATGTTCCAACCTGTTGCGTTCTTTTGTATGGATGTGTTCAAAGACACTCCAATTCCTTTTACAACCCATTGCACTACAGGTTTGACTCAGAACTCTTACAGTAAAATCTCTAAGGTTTGGGCAATCACTTTCAAACTTATTCCACCAAACATCTGTAGAAAAAGGCAAACATTAGAGACTTAATCCACAATAATATAAGATTTAAGAAACTTAAATACAAAGAATCAAAGATAAACAATTTACCTGAACACATATTAGTGCGGTTGCGAATTGGTGCAAGCAAACCCATTAAGTGAAGAGCATTATCATAGATCTCCATCTCTCGATGTATAGCATCTGCTCTACTCTCATCAGTGACTATTTTATCCATACAATCAATAATGCCTCGATTAACCTCACCGTCCCTTCTGAAGCTTGTTGAGTACCTAAATGTTGGATTTAGATAATATGCAGCTGCATGAATAGGTTGATGCAATTGTTTATTCCATCTATTATCTATAATTTTCTAAACGGGCACATAAACTCTCTTTTTTCCATTAATAGCTTCTTTTGCCCTATCGATGGCTTTATAAAGGTAGCTCATAAATGGTTTCTCTTTGCTATCAACTAATCTCAAAACCTTTACTAAAAGACATATAATCCTCAACAGTCAAACACATGCATTCCAAAATGTACTCCTAAAGACTGTGATCTCATTCAATTTTATGTTTCTTCTATTTTGAGGCAACTCTGCAAATTGTTGCCACTCATCCGAGGAGAACATTCTCTTCAAGGCTTGCTTTTGTCTCACAATAGTCTGTACATATAAAAAATTAGTTGCAAACCGAGTTGCAGTATGCACAATTTGTATATCTTCTCATCATACACAATACAAAGGCATGGTTATAGATAAATTCGGTAATATCTTGGCAACACTCAGTTGCTACCTTTATCTCATCCATCTCACCAATACCTTCAAGGATAAGGTCTAAACAATGGGTTGCGCATGGTGTCCAATAGAAAGTCCCATAAGTATCGGCTAACTCCTTTCCAACTCCTTTATAGTTAGTTGCATTATCTGTAATCAATTAGACTACATTCTCTAGCCCAACCTCTCATATCACTTTATCAAACTCTTGCCATAGGATCTCTAGAGTGTTCCTCTCATATGACATGTCTAGATATCTCAAAAACATAAGTCCTTTACGACAGTAGACAAGAAAGTTTAGCAAGATCCTTCCTCGCCTATCTGTCCATCCGTCTGCCATGATAGTGCATCATGTCTCCTTACATGACTCTCTCAAAGTCGAACAATATTCTTGCACTTTAATGACAGTCTTATCTAAGATCTTTCCTCTCAATTTATGATAAGAGGGCATTTGGTATCCTGGACCAATATTAGCAATTGCATCTATCATTGCTTAAAAATGAAAACTATTTGGTGCATTAAATGGAATGGACAAGAAAGTTTAGCAAGATCCTTCCTCGCCTATCTGTCCATCCGTCTGCCATGATAGTGCATCATGTCTCCTTACATGACTCTCTCAAAGTCGAACAATATTCTTGCACTTTAATGACAGTCTTATCTAAGATCTTTCCTCTCAATTTCTGATAAGAGGACATTTGGTATCCTGGACCAATATTAGCAATTGCATCTATCATTGCTTAAAAATGAAAACTATTTGGTGCATTAAATGGAATGCATGCATCATAAAATCATCTCCCCACTGCAAGGTATGCCTGATCATGCAGTTGTTCTAAAGCCATAGGAGCACGAATTCCAGGTTAAGTACCAGGTGTAGTGCTAGGAGTAAAAAATGAATGTATGCTAGAAACAACTCTTCCTCTACTCCTTTCGGAGCTTCCTCTTCTACCACTTTCAATCTTCAGCAACCCTCTTTCCCCTGTTTGGTGGTCGAGAACTGCTATATCAATCTTTGTTGTGACATCTGAAGGAATACTATTAGTGAATCCAATAGCATTATAATTTTCATCAAATATCCCTAAATCATCATTTTGTTGTCTCGTCTCTTGTATACTCTCAATCATCTGAAGACATTGTCATTTAGTGCCTTCTGTCAAACTTCTAACTCTGCTTGTACAAAGACCAACTTCTTTTCTAGTCCCTGTTAGGTGGTGCTTCAATCGTGAAATTCCATCTTCTCACAAAACATACATCTGATCTTTAATCTTGAACCCTCAACTGGTATACCCCATTGCCATGCTGGATCATCAGACCGAGAATTGGAGTCTCTAACACCCCTTCCTGCCATCTCAATTGAGCACTTTAATTCAATCAAAAACCTAAAAATAAAAACACTTTGTAAATCCTCAATCTTCACATAACACTTAAATAGAGTGTCTCCCACTTCATGAATGGGATAAAAATCATATTCACACACTTAATAACTTCATATTTTATCATTCAAAAAAAGAAAAATATAACACAAAAAATAAATAAATACAAAGAAAAAAATAAAGAAAAACACTCAAAATATACCACAATCCGAGTTAGGAGGCTTGCACGGACACCGTAGAACATGTTTTTGGATCCTTGAACCCCAAGAAGGAGGAGAACCACGAGAATAAAGCGTGGGGAGCTCCAAAAAAAAATACAGAAACCCGCAAAAATGTGGGTTTCTATTCGTCCAAGGACCCTTGGGCGTATCACACGATACGAAACGATAACTTCTATCTTACGATACAGGTTACCGTATCGTGTAGTATCGCACCGTATCGTATGATACGGATAACACTAGTAAACACAACTTCCTTAGATTTTGAACGGTTTACTAAGCTTATACGCTTTAGGCCTTCCAAAGGAACCATTAATAGAGTGCCAGGTTAGCCTACGGGAGTAATGTCAATGATATCAAGTGAATGCATAACGATGATGACAGGGCAACTTAACCATTGATCTACCCCACAGAACCACAAAGATGTTATGATTGTATATCGATATCAAAATTGCTAATATTCTCTCTGGTTCCCTGATGCCTCCTCATGTGTAGAGGGTTGAGTCATGCTTCCTGTCTAGACAAGTGAATTTTGCTTTGACGCATAGCAGGGATCTAATATATCCTACAAAAGACAAACACAAAGTTCTAACACATTAGACCAACATGGGAGGCAGATGGCTGAACTTAGGCAGCAGGATCCAACAGAATGTTCTCACCAGGAAGGAAGGTAGAATCCAATGGAGCAATAACTCCACCTTGAATCAATTTGAAGACATTCAGGTGACCTTGCAAAAAAACTCACTGCCTCATAGTATCCCTACCTTACATGAGTAATAAGCACCTTCAATTTTAGGCAGAAACATGAGCTATTAAAGATGACTCGCCAGCTTTTGCCCTTTTAAGATATAGGGCAACCACAGTTACTACACCAGCACATCAAGAAGAACAAATACAGTAACTCATCTGTTACCAGCAGTGATTAGTTGAAGTATCATGCTATCCCGGTTCAGCATAGATGCTGCTACTTCTATGCATCAACTTGAAGAAAAGGGATGCAACTAGTCTCTATGCATTCAAAATGCTCCAATTTTGACATAAAACAATCAAGAAAATGAATGGGATTCGGAGATTCAGTCAAACCGATCTTTGGATAAATTAAATAACTTTAACACATTTTATCAATGAGGTGAATCCTTGCTTTCCCCTTCTACATATAAACATTAAAGATCCCAACTATATGATTGAATTAACCACGCATATCCTGTGTTTGGTCATTTTTCATCATCATAGAGAGTTGGCCGAGCCCAAAGATTGTCGATTTACTGCAGTCACATATATACGCGAAAGCAACCACTAAGAAAGTTCATGTGTCTTGTCCTGATATCTTTGGAACTAGGATCCAGGCATAATATTCAGAATTCCTTAGAATTCTTCAGCACAAGTGTCCCAAATTATATTTCCTAAATCAGAATAATTTGCTACAATCTCCGCACACCAAATCCACTAAGTTGGACTTGGATTACAGATTTATGATCCAATGGAAAATCAGAGCACCTGGAAACTAGACATCAAGCTTTCTCTGAATTACAGAGATCGGCAGGAGAAAAAGTATCGATCCAAGTTTTATATAAATAAGCTGGGTATGCAATGAGGTATAGTTGTAAATTGTAAGAACCAAGGTAAATATTTTAACACATAATATTGTATAAAAAGCAAAAATACATGTCAAATTCCTAAAAACACATTTATCGCTTCATTCACTAGTGAAAGAAAGCTAATCAAGAATAATCAGATAAACCCACCAAGATATTCAAATCTGAGTAAGAGTTTATCACCTTCTTCCCTCTGATGACCGCCCCTGGTTCACCTTGGATCACCATATATTTGGTGGAACAATGGTACAAGCCAGTGGGTGCTAACGATCCCGGCTCATCGAAATCAGTCATGATCGCGGCAATCTCTTCAGGCTTAAACTGTTTAAAAGAACCAAAAGCGCAATCATCATGAGCGAACGGCTCGGTATTGCTGCCTCTCAACATATTAACAAGACTACAGAGTAAAGACCACCACAATCACTGAAATTTCAAAAGAAAAATCCAGGAAGATTCATAAACTTCTACACCAGCACAAAGAATTTAGAAACCTATCAAAATCCTTGATTAAAATCACCATGTACATGCTTTCGAAGGTTGATCCATAAACAACAGTTTAGGAATCGAAAAGAAAAAAATCATCGAATCCCTACAACCAACTAAATATCTACCAATTCAATTACCAAATAAAACAGATAATATGCTCAGTGGAAAAACAGATTTCCATCATCTCTAACTAATCCTCCAATTCAAGTATTTCAGAAAACAAAAAGAACCCAACATATGAAACCAAAAACAAAGCGCAGGGAGAGAGAGACCTGAGGAAACGTATGGCTCTGAGCCCAGACACTGCCATCGTGGCCGATAATCGCGGCCGCAGAGAGATGATTGCCGTCGATGTCACACATCAGATGGTCATCAACATATACCTGCCAAGACATCGTTGCCTTCTCTCTCTACGATGCTTTCCTCTCTGAGAACTATGCGAGTGTGCGTCCCTCTAGAATCTCCCACTCCCTAAACCAACCATGAGAGGAAGAAGTGAAGGGGAAAGAGTTGGTATTTAATCGGCTGCAGTCGGATTTTCCCCTCAATTCGAGGCCACCAAGTATGGGCGTCTGAAATGATTGCGTCTCTCTCTCTCTCACACACACACACACACACTCACACACAGCGCGCTTCAACACGCAGAACAAAAGCAGCCCCCCTAGATTCGCTCCCACTTGGGCACAGCGAACAGATTCGCTCCCACTTGAAGTAGTGCTTTAAAGGCATAATCTGTCTATTAATTATGTATTAGTTTCCACCTAGTTTGCTGATATTATGCTGAACTTCTTTTTCTAGAAGTAGCCGGTTCTGGTTTCGGTTCTCTCGAAATCAAAAATGAAAGCCGAACCAAGACCGATGTGATTTTGGTTTTCGGTTTCACTTTTGGTTTGAGTGTTAAATTCTCCAAAAAAAAGTAAAAAAAATGGTATTTTTAAAAAATAGAAAACTAGTAGTTTGAAACCATCCGTTTCTAGTTTCGGTATGGTCCTAATTCCATGAATGGTAAAACCAGAACCGAACCTAATAGTTTTCTATTTCAAGTCCACTTTAACCGGTTTTGATTTCAGCAGTTTCTTAGCCCAGTTTAGTTCCGACTGAAACTGTCGGGCCGACTCTAAACTGGCCATTAATAGGACTGATAAAGGAGCATGATGAACCGAAGAGAGATTGTTCATGCCTCATTTGTCAACCTCAAAATCTTGTTCCTGTAACTAAGCAACCATGAGCGTGTGATTTGGTTAATGCTTTAAAGGCATGACTTCAAGGAGGCCACAGACGAACAGTTCCGGATGCAATCATCTCTTGTATATTATCTCTCACTAGCTTTGAGTTTTCTAAATTATAGAGTCAACTTTACAGCCATTCATGTAGCCAAACTAGCAAAATTAAGTATGGGGAAACCCTAAATGATCATTGTTAGATCGGTTTTCGATAAATTGTATGAGGAATTGATGGTATGTTAGTCAGAATAAGATCGTCATAAAAGTAGTTGGTGTAGTATGAATAGAAGATGAAATGAAAGAAACACAGACGTCTACAAATGTGATCACATGAAGCTCAATGAGAAAGTGAATAGAACACCTTAAAAGAAGGGTATGAATGCCTCTACAATGTTGTGAAGGTGATGATCTTAAATACTAATATGATATATGATCAATTAACTGCCATCAAGAGATGTTTATATACTTTCGTGTTAGTGTGTACTCCAATGCTGAAATCAATTGTCAGATTCAATAACATGATATTCAACCCAAGTTGAAAGCATCTACATGTCCAAATGAATGCAGATTTATGAAAATTAATCAAGGTTTTCCTTGTTTAACATGTCACACCACATTTTGAGTACTAAAACATGTTAGAACTGATAAAGTTTTTGTCAACAACCTATAATGACTTTTCTTTATTTCTCGTCAACTGAATTATGTATTTCTGGATGATCTTGGTAATATGACGTATGCATAAAAAATGTGTTGTCTCTTAGAATATGATATCAATTTCATTCATAAGTAGATCACAATCACCACAAACTACATATGGGAATTCGTTTACTATATACAACTCCCTTATACATAACACCCGCACATAATTATCTTCTTTCTCTATACTATGAAGGCAAATGTCATAAAAAAATCTTATTGGTTAATGTAAATCCTACAACCTCGAGGAAAGACATCTTATACATGTGCCTCAAAGAAAGACATCTTATACCTACAAATGATATAGAGAAATTCTAGTTAGTTAAAACAAATATCAACAAATATAACAAAAAGTAACTCATACTTGTTTGTCTTATATATACAATCAAACTCCAACACCTTTAAGAATTCATGTAAAAGCTTTGCTTAATAAAAGTAGGGGGTTGAAACAATTGCCTTAAGTACAAGGTTCTCAAGAAGGGATGACAGATCGGGTCAGTGGGTTGGGTCACTTCAGGTTCAGGCCAAAGTAGGTCAAACATGACCCCTCCGATCCACTTATTCTCAGGTCAGTTTCTACAACCTTAACACGACCAACTGTGTAACTAAGAAATGTTTTTCCTTTATAAAACAATGTCAAGAATGAAGGAGATCAGGAAAAAAATAGAAAAAGAAACTAATAACAAGCTTTAAGTATACATATGTGTGTGTATATCATAATAAAATGGATTTGGAAAGGAAAATTCTGAAATATTTTAAATGGCAGAGTTAAGCAGAATATATTAAGAAATTTGGAATGTATAAGAGAAAACAGAAATATGCGAAATTAGGTAAGGATCGGGTCAGGTTCATGTCCACCTGTACCCGTTTCTCTGTTGTTGCTTTGGATCAACCCAGCCCGGCCTGCCTGCGTGCTTGCTTAGATTTTATCAAGAATTTAGTTAGGAGAGAAACTTATATAAGCCTATATTCCATAATAATAAAGTTCAATTTCATGGTCATTATCTGTGGCCATGAATTCTTCATAATTATAAGGCGACAAGCAACGCTGCCAAGGTTAGCGGGCCACTAAGCTCGTTGTTCTAAAACAACAACAAGGCTGCAGCCACCAGTAACAGAGTTCTCTCTCTCTGTCTGTCTGTCTGTCTGTCTCTCTCTCTCTCTCTCTCTCTCTCTCTCTCTCTCTCTCTCTCTCTCTCTCTCTCTCTCTCTCTCTCTCTCATAGCTGTGTGTGTGTGTGAAGGTTCCGACTGTCTGCAAGAGATACAAACTCGAGGAACTTTTGGGTATGTAAAAGTGGGAGAACTATCTTTTATGAGATTGGGCAGCTAAAGTTTATCATTGGCAAATGCACCTTTGAATATGAATCAAGAGAACTGCCCACAGCCTTTTCTTTCTTACTGCCCGTAAGGAAAATCCTAATAAAAATGGGTTGTGTGTACTCTTTAGTGTTTAATTACAACAACAACTAAGCCTTTTCTCATACTAAATGGGATCAACTATATGGATTCTTTATTTCTACAAAGCTCTTAGCTCAATATAAACTAGTTTATTATTTATTATTGATCTCTAATACTTTTGTGATTGTCGTCTTCCTCTTTTAACATTTTCACAATCAAGATTTTCATATCTTATTACAGGAGCATCCTTGAATCGTCTTTCTACATATCCAAATTATCTTAAACAATTTTCTCTCATTGTATCTTTCATTGGTGTTACTCCCAATTTGTTTCAAATAACCTTATTATGTATACAGTCTTTTCTTGTGTGACCACTCATCCAATATCTTCATTTATGTTAAAGATATCTTTTATACATGTTGGTGATTAATAAAAACCATAAAACATAGCATGTCTAATTGTCGCTCTATAATATTTATCTTTCAACTTTAATAGTATCTTTTGATCACATACAATACATGATGCCCCTCAACATTTTAACTAACCAACATTAATTTTATACGTAACATCTCCATCAATCTTTCCATCACTTTGAAAAATTGACCCTTGGAATTTAAAACCTTTCTAGTGAGGGATGCAATGTGTGTCAATCTTAATTTTTATGTTCTTTGAAGTACCCAAATGATCAAACTTACATTTCATATATTCTGTCTTTGTTTTACTAAGTCAGAAGCCTTTACTTTCTAATGTTTCTCTCCATAGTTTCAATTTTCTATTAACTTTTTCCTTAGACTTATCTACTAACACAATATCATCTGCAAATAACATATACAAAGATACTTCATCTTGAATATGTTTTATTAACTCATATTCAAGATGAAGTACTTTAGTGTATGTTATTTGCAAATAACATTGTGTTAGTAAATGAGTCTAAGAAAAAAGTTAATAGAAAATTGGAACTCTTTAATATTTAATTGATGTATTAAAAAGATTGTTGAAAGGAAAAAGGAATGTCACCGATTAAGATGTGGGCAATAATATGCTTTAAAAGCATTGTGTTAGAAAGAAAAAAGTTATTTTAGATTCCTTTATATATATTGAGAGAGGTATGGGTATATGCTAGGTGCTAAATGATTGAGATTTGAATCTCTAAAGCAAAAAGTAGTAGGTATACTTTATTCATATTAGTATTTTTGCTTTTGAAATTTCAAATCTCAATCATCCATCATAAAAAAATGGATGGTTGAGATTTGTTAGCACTAAAGGTACTAACCAATGTCTCTCTCTTCAACCCTATCCATCTAACTCCATTACTTTTATGAAAACCCTTAATTGTTTTAAAGTATACTCTTACCACCAAGAACAGAAGTGTTAGAAGTAGGAAGAATTCATTCTCACTCACGCTCAACCTTTGCTTTTCATGATCATAAACATAATAACATTGCCCTTTGTTCTTTCATGAAAACTTTTAAATTCTTCAAAATTATACTCGTGACACTCAATGAGTATGTCAAGTAGGCAAGATCTAGTATTTTATATACATAGTGATTGGATACTCTCCATCCATTTTCTTCAATGGTATGAGTGTAATAAATTGTTCTTTAATATTTTAGACCGTTGAACTTTTAAAATTATACTCATATTTCTAAAAAGCAATAAATAGAAATATTCAGTTTTCCTATATATATATTGAAACTGGATTTAGCATTAAATATTCATGCATCTTCTTTGCTTTTGAAAGGTAAGATTTGATGCCCTCAAACATATCAAGGGAGTGTGACCCAGTGATGACAAGCCATACTAATACCTAGGCATGCTGCAAAGATGGGTAAGCTGAACGCAAGCGGGTTTGTTGAAATTGATTTCAAAGAATTCAAAAGTTTGATATTAGGTTCAGCGTAACATTGAAATGTTCGTGCATTCAAGTCGAAGATTAACTTTCAAGGTAATCTTTAATTCAAAAATCCGACTCTACCCATTGAAGACATGTATATATAACCACCTAAGAAAATAGGTCTATGCACCTTTCTTAACCTATCTTAATCAGTGACAGATCTACATTGAGCCGAGGTGGGGTGACCGCTCCACCGGAAATTTCAAAAGTCATCTTGAGGGTTGGATCCATGTCTACAATACATGGTTTGCCCCACCCTAAACCATTTGAGGGGCTATTTGCCCTACCCTAAAAGAATTTCTAGATCCGCCACTGATCTTAATGCAAATATTATGCATTCTTAACTTAGCTTTATGCAAACATTATACATTTGTAACCTATCTTAATGAAATATTATACATACTCAACCATACGACCTTATACAACAAGCTCAATCGAGGCTGACCTATACGACTCAAGTCCAACTCATCTCATTAGGCCCCTCACTGGACTGAACAACAAGCAACTCACCTAATTTGGTGGCTCTACTCGCGGAGGCCTCTTCTTGATTCTAATGCCAAATAGGTCCGGGAATGACTTATCAAAGACTTAGGACTTTCAATAATAAAAAAGGGGATTACATAAGATTTTCCCTAAAGATGTATGATCTTTCCAACACAAAGGTACAAAGGAGCTGGTTCATTCATGTGGTGACTGAAACAAGTTGCTTTATTCATGTGGAGGGAGTATAATGGAGTTGTTTTATTCATGGTTACTAAGATTTGTGTATAATTCTTACAAAACAAGCATTTTTCAATGCCGACATGAAGTACAAATAAGATTTGCCAGCGAGAACCGCAACACAGTCAACAAATACAGGTGTTGTGTGGACATGAAGTACAAATACACCTCCCATGAAATGCAATTCCACCACACCCACAGAAATTCTTAAAAGGTCCGCCACTGCATATGGTTGGAACCATGAGATCCTGCTTGACCTGTTTTAGTTCCATCTTGTTCTTAGCCAACCGTTCAGACCGGTTCCAAACTGACAATGTCTAGCATGTAGGGTGTCACCTTGATTTCCTTTCCTCTGACTAACGAGCACCACCGGGGAAAAGGATGGAGGAGAGTGTGAACTGAGCTCATCAAGGGATCACCCGAAAAGAGGAAATCAAGGTGGTTGGTACACTTCTCAAATGGTTGCTGGTAGATACCATCACCGATTTCAATGCCGACAGTGAATGTTAGTATTAGCTACTAGTTCTAGTAGTTGTGCACATGTGCAAGAAAAATACCATGGAAATGAGAAAAAGAACGGATGTGGCATCTAAAAACTGTGGATCGCTCAAATTTTATTCCAATGCAGAAACTGCATACATCATAAATCAAGTTGATAAAAGTCTCAACAACAACAAAGCTTTTTCTCATACTAGATGGGGTTGACTACATAGATTCTTGGATTCTTTGTTTCCATAGAACCCTATCATATGACATGCTAACGTTTAACTCAATATAAGTTAAATCATAATTTATTATTTTCTTATAATATTTTTATGATCTTTTTTCTTCTATTAACATTTTTATAATATGGTTTTTTGTACCTTCTTACAAGAACAAACCAAAATGATAAAAATACCAAAATAAATCCAAGTACATAAAATCAGTACTCATAAGGTATAATGAACACAAAGAGTAGCACCCAGAGCGCTAGGTGGGCTTCGGCCTTCGTTTGTAACAAAAAAACAAAAAATAAACACATAAAGAGTAAGAATCAAAATGTTGCACAACAAAGAATTCAAATATGAATTCCAAAATCATTTTGTATTTGTACAAATAGCTCACCTGGCTGTGGGAACAACTCGTACGTTGACGGTCATGAGTTTGATGCCTAGGGTAGGCATACGGCTTCGACCACCCCATTGTACGGTAAAAAGTCGTTTTCTATTTGAATATGCATGTCACCCTGTGCAAGTGACTGGACAATATATTATACAAGGTTTTGAAATAATTAATTAGATATTAAGAAATTAAAATCATAAAGCAGTGGAAAGACCAAGTATGTCGTATATTGCTTTGGGTTTTATAGTAGTTGCCACTATGTACAGAAAATGCCTGTGGTGTGAAGGAAAGGCTTGAAGTTCGTCAAATTAGGAAGGTTGGTTCGAAGTGGTTCGGCACTTGTTGGCCTTGAGGTTAAGTCTTGTGAATGAAGAAAAGCAGCACTGAGAGAGGTTTGAACCATAATGGGCCCACCCGGCTTGAGCCGGATTAGTTGTCCTTGTAGGCTTCCCCAGACGACGGTGACTTGGACAAAAAAAAAAAAAACTCCATAGTAGGATTATTAGGGAAAGTACTTCGCAACATCAATACAAACTGTGCGTGTGTGAGAGAGTGAGAGAAGGGAGAGAAGTCATTGAAATGAAAGAATCTGGGAATTGATAGAAAGCCAGCAACTGGGACGGTAGAAACAAGCAATCTCCTTACAAGTTTCACAAAATCTCGAGTCTAGAACAATATGACAGACTCCATGTACTTCAAGAAACATAGGAAAGACTCAACAGCTTCTCTGGTTCTCAAAAACCTTATAGTTATTTCAAAGCAACCTCCACTATCGACCTTGTCCATGCTAATGGAAGGAAAATATAAGATCATTCAGAAAATCACAGCCCACAAGGACGAATAATTAATTGAATGTAGTAGAAGATCTAGAGGCCTTGCTCATAAAGGTAATCGCCAAGCCTCTCCACAACCATGTTACACTGTCCTGGGGTCATTGGCTCTTCATAGATGCCGATGATTAAAGCTTGGTTGGTTTTCTTGATTGTGATCCCGCCCGAGCCCTGCATGTAACCAAGCAAACAATGACTTGAATGAGAATATATTCCGCAGCAGAATACAAAGGAAAAAACAAACAAGGAACAGCCGGAAATTTAGCTTCTTAAATCGGCCCTAGTTGTATAATTCCACCAAACAGATGCATAATGCGAAGATGATCAAACACAGTACATGCCTTGAGGAAGGATTAACTACAACAGAATTAAATCTTTTACCGATTTATTTTTGTTAGCCCCAAGGCCTCACAAACACACACACATCTTGGAATCAAACTCCCACATGCAGAAGGGAAGTCGAAGAGCCCTGCTAGTTGAGCTAACACCCTGGGTGCATCTTTCAGCGATTTGTAGTGAAAGAACTGGCATCGAGAATGCATTGTGATCAACCGGATACAAAACTAGAGCCACATAAAAGCAGTGGGCAATCCTGGCATTCCTGCTTTTATGCCTAATGCATCTGCCAGTTTCACTTCATAAAGTTTCAATATGCAGTGACCATCTTCAAATGGCTTTGACATTAAAAAGAAAGAACCGTTCATTTGTTTCCTAGGCCAAGCTACATCAGAAGCATTATTCGTTTGTTTGCATTTGATCCAAGTTTTTCACTGTCTATGACTTTATGAACAACCATCCGAGCCACCTTCATAGCACTGGCTCATCTGATTGATAACCTCAAACCATCAAGTAATTCACAGTGTGCTGTGAAACAACCTTCTCAACGAGCAAAAAGAAACTCTTTTATATACACATGCAGCATGTGAACCCCGAAGTTATCAGTTCCACTGATTTTCTTTTTCCTCGATTTCCTGCTCATACTACAGCTAACACAAATGAAAGACATGTTTGAATAACAAGCTGAGGAAAGAAACTTGAATATTGTTGTTCAAACATATAACCTTCTTAAGGATTGAGTGTTTCTACTATTAAAAGCCATAAGACTGTAGAGAATAACTAGATTACAATAAAGATGGGTAAATTTCCTGATAAGCAAAACCCAAGAAATCTAGCCTTCCGCATGTCTATCTACGGATGTTTGACAGGTGGTTGTCCAACAACAAACTATAAAAAGGTCAAATTAGATATAGTGACACTATAAATCTTCAATCGTAGCAGGCATGCTAGTACATCGCCTTGCAGCCCACTTGACTCTTGTATTTTGGGTGTTACGGAGAGGGAGAAAATGGCCCTTTAAGTGTTTGGAAGGAAAAAATAGAACATGATGTTGCCTGTTTGAGCTAAATGCTATTACAACAAAAGATCGAGCTCAATGGAAAACAAAGAGACCATGTCGCAGACGCCACCTAGCATGATGAAAAGCTTGCTTTTGCCCTCTAAGTTGTTGGAGGGAAACAATAGAACACAATCTTATTTTTTTGGATTTAAGTGTTAATATGACAAAATCAAGCTCAATGGTGACTAAGAATCCATGTGGCGAACCTCACTTGGTGCTGAAAAAGGCTTGCATTTTGGCTTTGGGTAATATATACACACTGCAAACTCGACACAAGTGCTGAAAATTTCACAAACATCACCGCAAAAACAATCATGTTCTTCATTTCTTTGCAAGTAATGAGATACAAAAGTTTGTAGTTAAATTAGACGAGTAAGAATCAAATAACCAAATCAGAAGAGAAGGAAAAAGCCAAAAGAGAATGATGGATCTTAAAAGCCACGAGGCCCACAATTATCTATCAAAGTAAGCTGATCCGGTAGAGATTGATCTAGAACAGAGACTTCCAGATATCAACAAACGGATCTTATAAAAAAAATCAATATATTTTAGAATTATCTAGTTAAGAGAAATTGGAAACTAATTCTACCGAAGAAAGAGAAGAAATTGAAGACTAATTAAAGAAAAGAAAGCATTTTAGTACGACAGGATCAGCACCTTCTTGCCTCGGATGACAGCACCAGGCTCGCCCTGAATAACCATATATTTTGCTGAACCAAGGAACAGCCCAGTTGGTGCAAGATATCCTGGCTCCTCAAAGTCACGCATCATCCCATTTATCTCCTCAGGCTTAATCTACATATCAAAAGCACATCAAGGCACAGAGATCATCCAATCTGAATCCCAACGATGCACAACCCAACCAAGAATCGATGAGAACTCTAAATCACCAATCAGATACAGGGCATGGTTGTACGAAGAAATTAGTTAATACAAAGAGGATGAATTTCATCAAAAAATAAGAAAAAAATCCCACTAGCATGTAAACATTAAGTTATTCTACGCGATACTGGCATATGTAAACGATCACGGTAATGAGTCCATGTATATAAAATATTTAACGTCACTAAACAATAGCGTGCCTTTGTCGCTGAAGCATGCATATGTCCATCGATCCCCAAACACAAAAAACTGGAAATTCTTGTATCATACCGAGCGGAACCAATCTAATGTCATCCAAATTCGAGAAAAAGGTTAACGAAAGACCAGAATAAAGATCATCGATTTGTTTCAGATATAATACAATTATAAACAAGAACAACGAATTAAAGAAACTCGACGAAGTAACTGTTTTGATCCCAATGAAAGAGAAAATCACCAATTTCCGATGGATCGACGTCGATCGAGAATTATTAAATCACCGGATCATCAAAATGACGAAGTGGGTGCCAACAAAATCAACTCAAAAACGATGGAAACGATCGTTAGATCCCGAAAAGATTATGAGATCGGAGAAAAGATGGAACCTGAGGGAACTTGGCGCTCTGAGCTTAATGAATCATCGGATCATCAAAATGACGACGTGGGCATCAACAAAATCGACTCAAATCGACGGAAACCATCTGAAGATCCGGCACGGATAACAAAATCGGAGAAAAGATCGAACCTGAGGAAAGTTGGCACTTTGAGCCCAGACGCTCCCGTCCTGGCCGAGGATCGCGGCCGCCGTGAGATGCTGGCCGTCGATGTCGCACATCAGATGGTCGTCTACGTACGCTTGCCACGACATCTCTGAAACAAAACCCTAGCTTTCTCTCCGCAATAAAGCTCTTGTATTCCTGTCTCTCTCTCTCTCTATAGAAGTGGCTATCTCCCCCTCTCGATCTGTCTCTCTCTCCCCCTCTCTTCTGCCTTCGGGTCTCTGCAAATCGGAGCCTACCAAGCATTCAATCGCATTTAAGGAAAGACGGTCTCGTCCGCCCATCAATTTAGGGTCCACCAGAAGAATGTTTCTTCCTCTTTGTTAAGCCATAGTTTTCCAAAGTTCCCCTTCTTGGCCCTAAACCCCAAACTCGAATCAGTCTGAGATCCATATAACCGATCCGTATTCGTTCCGGTTCACAATACCACATCAAGCCCGGAACCAAAACTAAACCCTTTTACACATTGAATTATATCCCCCCCCCCCACACACACACACATAAAATACTCCAATATGCTTGCCACCTTAAATGCTTATCTATTATTTTATATTTATACCATTTGATCAAAGAAATTAATGGTTGAGTTTATAAATTAAATAAATTAAAAAAAGTATATATATACTTTTTACTTTTTTATTTCAATCATTATGCCATGTGGTATTTGAGATTGTAATGAATATCACGTGCATATTAAACTATATGTATAAAGTCTAATATGTGTACCATGTTAAATACTTGTACTCTACAAAGTCTCAAGTATCGGTCACAAAATCTAGATAATTGAGTTCAAAAGTTAAGAAAAAAGTATACATCTTGAAGGTACACAAAATGTAAATGTGACCCTTTTACTTGTAAACTCATTCATTCATCTTAAAAGATACATGGTAAATATTTCCAAATATGACCAAGTAATTAAAGTGGCAACCATATTAGTATCACTATATATATATATATAGAGAGAGAGATTGAATACTACTCATTTTTATATGTTCTATCATTGCTTTTCGGTAGTATGAGTGTAATAAGGTCATCGTTTGTCATTTTTTAAATACCCTTATAACATTTGGAGTTACACTTATATCACCGAGAAGTAATGGCTAGACATGAGTGGGTATGATTAATGATATAGAGGATATGGTTTTCATATATATATATATATATGTGTGTGTGTGTGTGTGTGTGTGTGTGTAGAGAGAGAGGGATGTGTGGGGGTGGGTGGGTTACAAGTTTGACACAGTATATCCATATCTAGGCGATGTAACTGAGCTTGATGTACCATTTTCAGGTGAATGGGTTAAAAGCAGTGGATTTATATGTATAAAGTGCCAATTGGATTAGAACTGTTAAAAATACTGATCCAAATCTGAATACATCCCACTGTGATCCTACAACAATTTGAATTCCACGAAATCCTACCCAATTCACAAACAAGAGCCGGACAATTGCTCGGCTCTTGTTTGTGAACATGTCAGCCAGGTTGTATATAATTTCAGAAAGACAAACATATCTTATAGTGACTATGCTATCAAACAAATTCGGGCAAGATCCATAAGATTATATTAAGAAAATGGGTATTGTCCAATTTCCACTTATGTCCGGGGAATCAAACGCCCAGGTCTGTATGGGCTGCCTTGTCACATGTATCAAACGCCAGACATCAAGTGCGGAGATGGGTCTCCTGTGCTCTCAGACAGAACTCTGATGTCTGGAATATAATATGCAATTCGTTCCTAGTGTATAACCAATCAAACGACTCTTCATATCCCACATAATAGTAATTCAGATCAGCGTATGTTTATGGACAGTCCTATGCCCTCGCTATCAAACGAGCAGCACAACCACATTGTAATTCAGGTCTGAAATTAAGCTGCGAACAAGCCAGATCCATATCCAAAGACAGAAGCCTGTAATGGATCCGACCTGGCAGGGTTTTCGAGTCTAATATCCATACAGAAAGAAATGGAACCCAACCCGCTTACCCACAGGGATAAGGATGGCACGTTCTGAAACCCAACCCGCTTACCCACAGGGATAAGGATGGCACGTTCTGAAACCCAACCCGTGGCAGACACAACCCAATCCAACCAAATGGGCAGATAAGGAATAGGAAAACTCATCTCGTACTTGACCCGAACTTTTTTTTTTTATAAAATTTTAATCATCACTTGAAAATTTGATTGCTTAGATTTACTGTAATTGGATTGAAAAAGCTTTTAATTTTAAAATGTTCGAATTGGGTAAGGGGCGCCCGTCCCGTCCCGTCCCATTTAGCCTGAAAAACGGATGCAACTTCATAACCGGTTCCCGGGGTAACGGGCGGGTATAACTTCCGGGTATGAAGCAGGCTACAAGTAAGACCGTCCGCGACCCGCCTCGTTGCGCGCCCCTTTTTCTTCTGCCTGCCTTGCGCTTTTTCCTCTTCGGAGAGACAGAGAACCGACTGTGTGAGCAGCAGATAGTTGTCCTTACGACACTAAGGTTACCTCCGATCGTCGTCTCCGTTTCGTGCCATGTACAGGAGCGGGGCCTCACGTCTGAGGTCATTAAAGGTGAAGTTTGTCTCCGCGATCCTTCAATCCCCACCCCCCCCTTCCAATCATCCATCCAAAGGCGTTGCTAATTGGGTTTTGAATCCTAAACGGAGAAATTTGGAAATTTTAGGAACTCCATTTAATCAGTGAAGCCTCTTTTCTTAACCGCTGGGTGATTCGACGTTTTGTGTTCCGTCCTTTCGATTTCCCTTTTCTGTTGAGTGGCTGATCTTCCGTTGTCAGTTTGGTGTTATATCTGTGAAGTCTCCTCGGTCGTTTGATTTGGTTTCCTCTGCGTAATTCCTGACCTGGATTGCAGCGTTTTTGGCATTTTGCTGTGTTTTGTGACGTCTAGTTATTGATGATAACCTCATAATTCGTGGAATTTGAACTGGAAAGTTGAGCGATTTGGTGTTTTGAAAAAAATGTATCTGTTGATTTCTGCAATAAGATGCAAGAACGATAATAAATGAAGGTTTTTGTGAAGAATGCAATGGAGGTAATTCTTGTTTAGTTGAGGTTGTAGTGAAAACTTTTGTGTATGTGATGGATAAATCAAATGGCTTATTAGCTCGATGTAGTAACAAAATCAGAGGTTTAGCGGATGACGGGGAACGGAAATATTTGAATAGACGACCGGGAGCTGTTTGTTGTTTAGTTGTATTTTAGTCACATACTTTCCAAAGCAGAAAATATTTTTGTAAATAGAGATGATAGTGGGAAATGGAGACCTTTCGGACCATCTCATTGAGAATATCGCTGTTCACCTGCATATTTTGTCGAACTTATAACGTAAAATCTTTTGGCACAATACTGGATCTAAATGTTGTTTACCTGTAGCTTGGTTATATACTTGTAACGAACTGGTCACTTCTAATGTGCAATCTCTTATTTGGCTTGTACTCGATTGACAGGATTATCATAAACGGTTCCCTTTTAAGAGGACATGGAGCTAATAACTGCTTGCTTGTGAATGTAGTTGGAAACTGTAAGCCATGGGTTGGATATGCTTGAATGGCATAAAAATAAAATATTCCCGTAATAACTACAATCATTTTCATATGGGTGGTATACTATGATCTTAACCGATTATATAGAGTTGACTGTCTTTCCCATGGTTGAGCCATCAAACATAGCAAGAATCAATCTGGCCCGGTTTTCTAATGGAAAAAAGGATGTTTTATATTGAAGTTAGTTCTTGTGTAATCTTGCAAACACTTTTCTGTATCTTTCTGGTTCTGATTACCTTTGGTAAAATGTTATTGCATAAGAAAAGATGGTTTCCTCTTTATTTTTTGTTGTTTGAGGACTTGAGAGTTCTTAGGAATATTATAAAGGTGCTTTAAACTTTAAAGCACAATTTTATTTTAAGCCTTCTTATGATTATCTGCTCACTGATTTCTTGGTTCCTCTACATTTGATAAAAGGATGTCTTTGCTTGGTCTTTTCAGTTTAATATGACAAATTTGATGTTTTTTCAGAGCCATGCTGGTGGTTGTGCATCTGTGGGTGCAGTAGCAGCCAGATATGCTAGTACAAGCATAGCAGGAAACTCCTCATCTGGAGGCCTTTTTAGCTGGCTTACTGGTGAACGGTCCAACCCTCTTCCTCCCCTGGATGTTCCTCTCGCTGGTGTTACACTTCCCCCTCCTTTGCCTGACTATGTGGAACAAGGAAAGACGAAGATCACCACACTTTCCAATGGTGTCAAGATTGCCTCAGAGACTTCCACAGTATGACTTGTTCAACTTCATTATACCATTCAACTTTGTTAATGATACAGCCTGACGACCTGCTTGTTCCTTTTCATGGTCAACTGAGAAGTCTCCTGCTGCCTCTATTGGATTGTACATTGATTCTGGTTCTGTCTATGAGACACCCATCTCATTTGGGGCCACACACCTCCTAGAAAGGATGGCTTTCAAAAGCACAACCAATCGCAGCCATCTACGAACCGTTCGGGAGGTCGAGTCCATAGGGGGAAATGTTACGGCATCAGCTTCTAGAGAGCAGATGGCATATTCCTATGATGCTCTAAAAACTTATGTGCCTGAGATGGTTGAAGTGCTAATAGATAGCGTCAGAAATCCTGTATTCCTTGACTGGGAAGTTGACGAACAGGTGGATTTTTTTAATATCAAATTTGGCTATCCATGTGATTAGAGGTTGTAGCCTCATAAGCAATGTGGCGTTGTATGACTGCAGTTGCAGAAGGTGAAGTTAGAGATTGCAGAGATTTCTTGCAATCCCCAGGGTTTGCTACTGGAGGCAATTCATTCTGCTGGCTATTCTGGTGCCTTGGCAAATCCACTTTTAGCTTCAGAATCAATACAATAAATAGACTAAATGGTACAATTCTAGGAAGAATTTGTTGCTGTAAGTCTTCAAAATTGATGCTTCTCTATATAATATATTTCTTATATATCTCTCAAAAAATTTAAAGATTCGCTTTAGCTGTTCTTTACCTTTCTTATGAGACTTAAAAAATTTATAGCGAAACATCAGGAAAACTATACTGCTCCACGGATGGTGTTGGCTGCATCAGGTGTGGAGCATGAAGAATTTCTGGAAGTTGCGGAACCACTTTTATCAGATATGCCAAATGTTTCGCCATCTGAGACTCCAAAATCAGTGTATGATGGAGGCGATTTTAGGTGTCAAGCAGATGCACCGGTATGTGTTGTTATTTGCTTGCAATGTTGCAAACTTTGCACCTTTTCTATAATTTCCTTTTATGTCCACTTCTTGATTAACTTTGATCAAAACAGAAGACGCATGTTGCTCTTGCTTTTGAAGTTCCTGGTGGCTGGCTTAAGGAGAAGGAAGCTATCACTTTGACAGTGCTCCAGGTGCTGTGGCCCGTGCTTAGCCAATGAGGGTTCTACTTTCCATCAAAATACTACGTTCTTTCTCTTTCTCTTTTTCTTTTTAATTTGGCTTGCTCCTTTACACTTCATGAGTTCAAGGTGAATTCAAATTTAGGCTTCTTCTTTCAGATGCTCATGGGAGGAGGGGGGTCCTTCTCTGCTGGGGGCCCTGGGAAAGGGATGTATTCTCGGTTATGTGAGTTTCTTTACACCTGTTTATTTTCTTTCTCTTTATTTATTTTGTCACGTTCCATGTATCGTCTTTCTTCCGTTTCAGTTGATTCTTGTGCTTAATCTCTTCTGTTTACAGATCTTCGGATATTAAATGAGTTCCAGCAAATTGAATCATTTTCTGCATTCAACAGTATTTACAATAATACTGGCATTTTCGGTATTCATGCAACCACGGTAAGTTAATCTTCCATTTACTGAATTGCATTGGAACTCTGAAGGATTTAAGATGTGTTGTGTTTCTGTTATAATTTTCTCATCTGTTTAGCAATTTATTTCCTGTGTATGTAAGGGTAGTTCACTGGTTTCGCCTGAAGCATTTCAGATTTTGTCCTAAGTAGTGCTTGTATTTGGTGTATTCTGTGAGTTCCCTCTTTCACCTCTGGCATCTTTACTTGCTTATCCGATAACCATGCATTTTATCCATAATGTGACTTTCAATACCACAGAAAACGGATATGTTTTAGAGTGTTCTTTTTCCTGAAGAGAGTGAACTTATATGGCAACTGCATTGTTGATATTGTTTTTATTCAAGATTAGGTAACAACGCGTGCATCACTTTTCAGTAAAACAGTAATTTTAAATAAGTTAATTACGTTTCCTGTTCCTCTTCTTCTTTTGGATGATTGCATTTGCATTTTCAGTTCCTCTTTTTGTGCATGTGTAGTCTCTTTTTAGTGTACATGAAATTAAAAGTACTACGTTGTGAAGGTCTGGTTACCATCTGTCTTCTCATTCACTGGCTCCAGGTGAAGATTTTGAATAGTTGCACTTTATGCCATGTGGTATGGGGGAGTGTCAAGACTCTTACTGGTGCGATTCTGTGTCTGTAGGTGATCCTTTTCTGGATCAGGTCCATATGTATCTTGGAGGAGCAAGTTTTTTCACCCCCTAGTACCGATCAGATCTGGAACAAGTCTATCTTTAGGATGTCCATGCTGATTTGCAGGAGGGTGACCGTGGCCCGCACCTATCTCTGATTCTCAGCCCCATCTGATCGGCAATCTCTTGGAACTAGTGATTTACTTCTTATGTGGCTAAACGAGTGATACATATTGGACTTATGTACCACAATGTTTCAACCTTGCAGGGCCTCTAACTTGGGTTCAGTCAATCATGTAGGACATGGCTAGAGTTTTGTCTCCAAATATGTAGGGTTTAGCAGGAGCAACGTCCCATCATTCTTAAGATACTTGATACTGATAACTTACTTGGTTATAGAACATTAGAGGAATTGGGATAAGACACATTTAACGGACATTCAAGTTTTAAAGAACAGGAAAAGGGAAGCTCTTCAATGAATTAGAATAGACCTGATCTTGCAACAGGTCAGTTAAACTCAAGATAGGGGCATAATTAGTTCTGTTAAAATGTGAATAACGACTTGAAATGTTTGTACTACACGATGAAAGCAAATAGACTATTTTGTTTCATGTTTTTGTTGGCAAAATTGCAAAGACTGACTTCGTTCATCGCATCCACTTGCTGTCTTTCTCTATTCTGCTAGTATACATTCCTGAACAATTTTTACCCGTTATGGAAAACTTGTTTCTCTTCATAGTATCTGAATTTGCTTCAGTCTGGGGAATTTAAGTCTAATCTTCTTTCTTTTTGGTCGTGTTAAGAGTTCCGGTTTTGTATCCAAGGCCGTTGATTTAGCTGCAAGAGAGCTATTAGCCATAGCAACTCCAGGACAAGGTTTGCGAAACTTCTCATAGAATTGTTATCTGACCACTTGATCAGTGTATGGGTTCCTCTACTCCTTGTTTCTTCTTTTGACAGTTGATCAGACACAGCTTGATCGTGCCAAAACATCTACAAAATCTGCAGTTCTTATGAACCTTGAGTCAAGGGTATCTTCTTCTCTGCCAGAACCAAGGTGACATGATGCTTATATAAGGATCACTTACTATCTCTTGCTTTACAGATGGTTGCTGCAGAAGATATTGGTCGGCAGATCTTGACATATGGAGAAAGGTAGTATCTTTATCTGATTGCGCTGTTTCTCCTACTCATTGGTTTCTCCAAATGCTCTTAAACTGATCTTCTTTTTCTGCTTTTGACTCTTGCCTGTCATACAACAACAACAACTAAGCCTTTTCCCATACTAGATGGGGTCGGCTACATGGATTCTTTGTTTTCACGTCCCCTATCATGCGCCATGCTAGCAATTAACTCAATATAAACTAGATCATTCTTTATTTTTTCTTTCAACACTTTTGTGGTCGTCCTCTTCCTCTTTTAAGATTTTCGTAATCTAGTTTTTCATATCTTCTTACACGAGCATCCTTGGGTCGTCGTCTTTGTACATGTCCAAACCATCTTAAATGATTTTCCCTCATTTTCTCCTCTATTTACCATTTATCATAGAATCAACAAATTCAACCCTAATTATTTCCAGAGGATTTTAGTTTGCATGGCGTGTTATTGAACAATTGAATTGGTTTTCTTGAAGGCTACTTGCTTAAGTTTTTGATCTTGGGAGAGCTTACCAACTATAATAGCTCATGAGCGACTAACCCTTGTAAAATATCTTATGAGTATTTTTCATTTTTTTCATCTGGATGAGGCACTTCTATTTGCTCCAGATTTTCTGAAAGGCCAAACACTGCGATGCAAATTTGATATTTAGTTATGTGTATGTCAGACATATTATGCTGCTGCAACCACCGAAACTTTTGGCCTTGATTGTGCCGTATCTTGCATTTGTTGAGCCCTTTCAATACCAGGGACACAACTTGAAATTTCTTTGGTTCTCTATGGAACAAGTATTTAGAGATCCATTATCACCATGTGCATTGGTGCATGGTGAGAGTGAGACTTGACCTTATTCTACATGGATTCAGGGCTAGAATCCTATAACCATCTCACGTATGCAAAATCCAAAACTTAGTGTATGTCATGGGGATGAAGGGCAAGGATCCTAGATTGGTAACTAATGCAAGTTAGACAATGGGTTCAAGCCTCTCAAATCACCTTTATCAATTTTTGCGGACACAATCCAGAAATTTGTGGCGTGTACCTTGTAAGTGTGACTTCTCTTTTCTTTTGTTAATGATTTTATCAATTATAAACATTTCATAGATGTGTATCAATATCAGTCTTCCTCCAATTATAATAATCTTTTCCATGTTAGTATAGCATGGGTCTTGTACCAAATACGATCTTAGAGGAGAGTAGTTTTCACTTATCCTGTTGTATTTTTGCATCGGTTTGTGAAACAAAAGTTCTGTCCATTAAGGGCTCTCTTTGGGAACACTAGAGCAAGAGACTATCATTTCCAGCTAAATGGCGGGACTTTTGTATAAATTTCTGTTAGTGAGAATGGTAGTATGGAAATTGTTTTGGTCCGAGAAAATGATGCCCAGGATATCCCTCATCAGCTTGAGGTAGTTTTTGCCAAAACAAGGGTTTGAGTGCATAGCTGATGTACAACTCAATAAAAGGCTAGTGCTCTACCACCATCTCCATCCATTAGCATCCAATCGATCACCTCTAAAATAACAGAGATTTCTCTTAAACAGGGCATTGTAAGGCTGAAATGCTGTTTTCCTGTTTCATTGATCCCAAAGAGAGTCTAAATTCTGAGATAGGCTGTTGAATACAGTGAAAATTCTCTGTTATACTCATGGTTTCAATACTTGCCAACTGAAGGAGTGTGTGTGTCGTCAGGAGGCCCTTCTTGTCCTCTTGAGTGGCTGACTTTGATAATTTGTGGAAATTACTTTCTGTTGACTCCATGCTATCAACAAAGAAAGTTATGGTTTTGTTGCAGGAAACCTGTAGAGCATTTCCTTAAAGCTGTTGCAGCGGTGACTCTCAAAGATATCTCTGCCCTTGCTGAGAAAATCATCTCCACTCCTTTGACAATGGCTTCATGGGGAGACGGTATTCACTGAGCTCAAACCGTTCCTTTGGTCTCTTGTAACTCTTTTCTTTAGTACTCATTCTGTAAAATACATCTGCAGTTATCAATGTCCCTAGCTATGACTCCGTACGCTGCAAGTTCCAGACTTAGCAAAGATGAGGGATTCAACCTGTTACCCATGCGCTTGTTAAATTTCTGGGGAGTTGCAATTTTGTTTGCCCTATTTATGGCTTTGGCTGGGCAAGGAATAAATCAACATATATTATGGCGGCATTTCAAGTATCGTTCTGGATCAATAATCGGTGATCCCGGGGACAAATTTTTCTTTGCAGCTTCTTGTCACCTTCAGAGCTTCAGCAGTTAACAATTGTTGCTTTAGCTGATGGTCTGCGGTGCATCAGCTCGTATCATTTTCTTTTCAGCTTTAGCTAAACGCGAGCGTTTGCTAGAGCAGTGAAAATTCAGATTCTATTCCTACGTCTGCATCGGCGCACGCGACCAAACAACCCAACCCATTGCTCATTTCTGTATCTAAGCGGGAGGGATCATATGAAACAGTGGAAGAGAGTGCGGATTTCTGAGTCGATGAGTCGGCAAGCATTCCGCTCCAAATCTTATACGCACGTAAAAATTTTGTTCGAGAGCGAAAGAGAAGGCCAACTTTTAAGAAGGTTCGGTTGAGACTCGAGCATATAGAGAGAGAGAAAGAGAGAGAGAGAGAGAAGGAACAACTTTGAGGAAGGTTAGAGAGATGGCAAATGCTTCCCGCTCTTTACTTTAATTTGAAAGGGCCACAAGCATTGTTCCTTAGACCCGTTCAAAGGATCGTACTAACCGCCAGAAATTGAGAGTGGAACCGTTCAAAGCCGACCCCTCTCACAATATGTACAAAATTGAGAGTGGAAACGTTCAAAGCCGACCCCTCTCACAATATGTACAACTTCCTTCCACAAGATGTTTGGCTCCTGGCAGAGATGAAGGCGTTCATGGATGAGCAGGGCCGCGGAGGGTGATCCTACACGGTACTATCGTGCTGCATCTCTTCGATATGGTATAGTAACAATGTGTGTCACCCCTCTCACAATATGTTCAATGACTGTTATGTGTGGCACTACTCTTTTTCTTTATCCTACCTAGGAGGAATAAGTATTTACACTAATGTTGTCCCACACTAATGTTGATATCAAGTGTGAACCTAACTATAGAAATGAAGAACTTATAATTGTCACTAATGTCAACTTGAAGCCTTAGCCTAACCGCATGCATCTAAAAGATATCTTTTCGCCACTAATGTTGATATCAAGTCTCAACCTAATCAAAAAAACAAAAAGCTTACAGCCCTCACTAATATTGATATAAAGTATTAAGCAAAATCATACATAAACAAGTTATATATGTTCACCACAAATGTTGATTTTAAATCTCAACCTAACCACAGAAACAAGACACCTATAATGTTCATTAGTGTTGATTTAGCTTTAACCATCGTTGATTTAGAGTCTTAGCCCCCAACCACACATATAAAAAAATTATATCCGTCAACCACTAATGTTGATATTAAGTGTCAATTTCATCACAAAAACAAAGAACTTATAACTATCACTATTGTTGATTTAGTAATGTTGATATTAAGTGTCAACCTCATCACAAAAACAAAGAACTTATAACTATCACTATTGTTGATTTATAGTCTTATTCTAACCGAATATATAAAAAAGTTATATTATTTCCCACTAATGTTGATATGAAGTTTAAACCTAAATATAAAAACAAAGAACTTATAGTTGTGATTTGAAATCTTAACCTAACCGCACACATAAAAAACTTATATCGTTTTGCCACTAATGTTCATATAAAGTCTCAACCTAACAAAAAAATAAAGAACATATAGCGCTCATAAGAAGTTATCTACATTCGCCACTAATGTTAATATTAAATCTCCACCTAACCACACAAACAAGAAACTTATAACGTTAACTAATGTTGCTTTAGCTATCACCATCGTCGATTTAGAGTCTTAGCCTAATCGCACACATAAAAAATTACATCCATCAGCCACTAATGTTGATATAAAGTCTCAATATAACTTAAAAACAAAAAACTTATAACACTCACTGATATTGAGATGAAGTATTAAGCTAACGGCATATATAAAGAAGTGTTATACGTTCGCCACTAATGTTGATATTAAACCTCCTCCTAACCACACAAATAAGAAACTTATAACATTCACTAATATTGATTTAGCTATCACCATCATTCATTTAAAGTCTTAGCCTAACCGCACACATAAAGTATGCCTAAAATTGACGTAAAGGCTCTAGTTTTTTACCTAATCGATACATGTAAATTAAATACTAATTGAAAAATCTAAACTCAAACAATCAGTTTTCATTTAACTTGATTTACAATTAATAATTATACCACAAGATTGATTTTGTAAACAATTCACATTTATTTCAATTTAGAATCCTCCCAACAATTGTTTACTAGTCAATTAGATGCTTAAAAGTCTTTTGGATATATCATGGCAAGTCTAAACTTTTTGTTGGTTTTGTTATTCAATCAGCATGACTATGAGGTTTAGTACAAACTGTACTTTTTCTCAAAATAATCTAGTAATCATATTCTTGCTTCGGGTGCAAGAGGTTGTCAATTCATTATCCAAATGTTCCAATACCCAACCTACACACTATACATAGGAGAGGGCATCTTAACTATTAGGACTTTTGGTGCATAATCTTGCATAAGCATCTCCACCACCATACAATCTTTGAAATTAATCATAGAGATTTTAGTTATTTTGCATTTAATACACATAATACATTAAACACAAAACACTAAAATATAACAATAGTTTTAATTCAAAACTTCACGGTTGATCTTAAAGATCATACGATAGAGATGTTTATGCAAGATTTTATACTAAAAGATAGGACTTTCACCCTCTATGAGAAGGTTTGATTAGATTCTAGATCATGACATGACATTAACCGTATTGGACTAGATTTCAGTTTCGATAGTATCATGTGGGTGTCTAAATCAACATTTCATCTAGGTGAAGTGTGTGATATAAATATAAGCAAGATGCACCTACTGTCTTAAAATGGTCCAAAGGAAAATCCTGGATCAAGAGGCTATGAGTTTCAACATGTCATTTTTCCTCTACAACAAATTGACTGCTGTTTTGTATTTCAATTGAATTCCTTTCTCCTCCCAATTGGATGCAGCTGCCGCGCTACAACGCCTTGTTCTATACATCGATTAGTTTACAATAGAATCTTCATTTTCTTTAGATACTAAATTATGGTTTCTTCTTCCTTTTTTCCCTATCAACTTTTGCCTTCACTAATTGATAAGAAAGATATAATTAGTATTCTAAACCTTTATATCAAAACATGATATTTTCAGCTGCCAACAAATGAAATACTACTTAAGGCTACAAATTTGTTTAGTCAAATCATTAATCTCCATCCCATAAATTTAAGTGAGGATAACAACCCCGGAACTTCTTTTGATGCCACCTTTGACAGTGTGCCCATTGACACTGTTAACCTTCTCAATACCTGATCATGTAGCATATCGAAATAGTTTCTGAATCTTCATATCAAACTCTACTTTCTATAAAATTTTGAAGATTTGGAAGCTATAAAAAAATTTGAAAACAAGTCTCTGAAAAAAGAATCAGTTTCTGTTTTTCAGGATTTGAAATACTTTCATTCAAATACTAAGTACACGATTTTTGTTAAGTTTTTGGCAATTGAAATTGGATTTTTAAAACACACCAGATCTAAAACAATCTTCAAAGCTTATAGGGTAACCCTTGAGCCTCTGTTCAAGAAAGCTTACGTCGAAAAGAATTCAATTACCCACAATCACGAATGAAGTTAGAAATCATCTTTGCAAGTTTGAGCAAACTAACTAGCACGCTTGTGCATTCGTAGTTTATGAATTTAGTTTCAAGTCTCTACATAGATTTCGGAACAAAAATTTATATTTACAGATTTGGCATGCCCGGTGGGACATGAGTCTTTCAAAATTGTTCCGTACAATCTTGTTTTTCCAAACCAATTATAATTTCAAATCGTGATTTTAAGCTCCCTCTTTTTTAAAATTTGTTGCTTCAAGTTCAATTACCAATAACTCAATAATGTCAAGTTTGGATTATTCCTTTGAGAATATATCAAAAAATGCCTCATCAAACTTTCAAAATCGGTTTTCCAAAACCAAATAGAAATCTTCTCAAACCCGAGAACAAAGAAATGCCTTTTTGAAACTGGATTTGAGAAAGACACAACTAGAAAAGGAAATCGAGGCCATAAAAGAAGAGGTCAAGGCACTTCGTTCCCATAAAAAAATCATCTCGCGTACATAGGGAGAAAACCCATACCCGAAAAACAAAACCGATTCCAAAATCCAATGAAGGATATGAGTCTATAAATGTGGCAACTATTAAGATCGAATCATTCAACCTTACTAATCATCGAAACACCCCTTCATCCATAGAAAACCCCAAAAAAATTCTTTATTCTAAAAAAAAAATCTGAAAAATATTCAAAAATAAAAAATATTTGAAAATAAAAAGTTGCAAAGGATGAAATTCTGAAAATCAAAAGTGAAAATAAAAAACTTTACATTCCCAGGCACATAAGTGGAGTGGGGCATGAGGTTCACTTCACACAAGTTACCCTGAATTTTTCACAAACATGCGCTCCGATGTGTTTCATTCCCATGAGTACCATTACACACAAGGAAGAACGAGTGTTGCACACATATAAGCTATGAGGTTGAAATCGAAGACCTCGCAAAGCAACGAGAGCTCGAAACCGTGCAAGAGCTAGAGAAACCTCGGGATGCCTAGAAGGAAGCTTGCTCCCATCATGAAAAGGTAGTGAAGCTCGAAAAGGGTCTACCAGAAACTCACTCTCTCCAAAACTCTCTACTCGATGCTCCACTTTGTAGTCTAGAACCGTTAAATCATTCATATGCATTTCATATATCAAACCACACTCATGCACACACAACTACACAAAATGTGCCCAATGTTGTAGATTTTGAAAGTGCGCCAAATGTCTCGCACCAACAAAAAGAATTATAAAATGAAAAATAAAATAAAAATAAAATTCAAAACTTGATAGACATCATTATTAATACGGCATGCATCGACATCCTAGGTACACTTAACCCTACCATATATAAACAAATCTCTTTGAGCCCAGGTTTGCATTATGAACCCGAGCCTATGATCATGATTTCTCCCAACTTCTATAAACCCACCGGGTGACCAACCATGGTTTCTCTTAGAATCTATACCTTTTGACTTTGTAAGCGATGGTTTCTCTTAGAATCTATACCTTTTGACTTTGTAAGCGATTAAGCATGCTCTCCCTTAACATCCATATAAGCTCAAACTATCCACCCATAGCGGCACCTTAGGTTGCACCTGGGATCCATCTCAAACCCTCTAGGATTACATGTATCGTAGGAAAACTCAAGTCACACCCTTCCAAGGTTATCCATCTCCTAGGAACACCCAAGTCACCTAAGTGTTCCACTCTTAGGGTCGTGTGCATCCTAGGGGAGTCAAACCGTTCCACTTCTAAAGCCCTATACCTACTAGGCACACCCAAGAAAACTCGAGTGTATAACCATGCTTAAAAAATCTACTCTTGAAGCTATTCAAGTAAGGTATCTAATAACGCACTTTAAAGCCAAGAAGAAAAAACTCTCCACATTCATTGTAGTACTTGGAGGTGCCCTTCAAAAAACCTTTGAAAAGAAATGGGTAATTACATGTATTAAATTTCATAAATGACATGACACATGGAGCAAAAACCAGTGTCGATGGAATTACTACACATGCTATTTTGCATGCAAATGCAAATTACATGAACATCAGAAAGGTTACGCCAGATAATAATTAAACAAAAGAATAACAATCATATCAACCATTGCTCTTAAACCGAAATAACAAAATACATGCTAAATGGTGATCTAAGTTTAATTTGTGCGCACTGGGCTTTATATGTCTTGCACTTAAACATATAAATCGAACATGAACAAGCTATGGGCGAGCATACCCAAGCCGAATTCGACATCTTGGATCTTAGAAAAGAATCCAGTTAGCTACCACAGAATCCATGTCTAAGTTCATTGAACTGCTGTGATTTGAGGTAGGATAACAGTCATAATATATGAGAAGTTGCAACTCAGGGGCCAGAATGGAGTGGTGACACACATTATTACTATACCATATCGAAGAGATGCAGCACGATAATACCGTGTAGGATCGCCCTCGCGGCCCTGCTCATCCATGAAGGCCTTCATCTCTGCCAGGAGCCAAACATCTTGTGGAAGGAAGTTGTACATACTGTGAGAGGGGCGGCTTTGAATGTTTCCACTATCAATTTCGGGCAGTTAGTACGACCCCTTGACCGTGTCTAACGAACAAAGCTTGTGGCGCTTTAAAATTGAAGTAAAGAGCGGGAAGCATTTGCCATCTCTCTAACCTTCCTAAAAGTTGTTCCTTCTCTCTCTCTCTCTCTCTCTCTCTCTAAGCGGGAGTCTCAACCGAACCTTCCTAAAAGTTGCCCTTCTCTCTCGCTGTCTCGAACAAAACTTTTACGTGCGTATAAGATTTGGAGCGGCATGCTTGCCGACTCATCGACCCAGAAATTCGCACTCTCTTCCACTCTCTCATTTGATCCCTCCCGCTTAGCTACAGAAATGAGCAATGGGTTGGGTTGTTTGGTAGCGTGCGCCGATGCAGACGAGGCTGCAGTTGCGGGATAGCCTCGAGATCTTGCACACTTTAGAACATCTCAACTTCCTGAAATGCTGATGCGGTTGATGAAATCAGAGTTCAGAGACCTTGCTGAGCACAAGGTGCCCAACGACCGTCTGCCTCCTCAAGGTCAAGTTCTCACTGTAGGCAACAAGGAGAACGGCCTCTTATGCATACGACTCATCTTCAGACCTCCTCCACAGCAACCGCTACGCAATCGAGAAGGAGGTGCAGCCCTTTCTTAACTTCTTCTGCAAGGTCCGTACACTCCCCCATTTCTTGTTCTTCCCTTCTTCTCATTTGACTTAACCTTCGCTCGTCGTCGGTTCTGCTCGTTATGCGGTGATCATAACAGGAAATCCTAGAAGAGCAACCTTCATTTCCTTTTTCCTAATCTGAGCTCGTAATTGGATTGCATTCACTCCCAGCCCGCTATTCTCCTTCCTCTGTTTCCGTTGTTGGTTCGTCGTTACAACTACAGATGAGTGTGACGAACAATGTTCTCTTGGCAAAGTGGTTTTCGTGTTCTGTTGCATTTCTTCGGGTCAAAGAAACAAGAAAAAGAACGGAGAGCAATCCATGGTTATGGTTTTTCTCGATCGTTCAGTTTTAGAAACGTTTCTACTTCGTAGAGTTTATCCTCCCATTTTTGTTTCCACAGAATCAAAACTAAGATGGTTTTTCCCATCTTAGTTTTGTCAAACTTGTACCATGGGTTCTTCGTCAGAGCTTAGAACCCTGGAAGAATTCACACGCCCTTTGCTTTGTCTTTACTGCCTATTGGCGAAATTCGAGGCCCTAGAGAATGCCTTTCATTTTCTCGTTTCTTTTAACCAATCGTCGTTGCGATCCAAGATACTAGCAATTATTCTCCCATTTTGTTAGATTTCGCTTCAGATTAGTTACTTTGAACTCAAGAGACTGTGCTCCCTTTGCGATGCTTTTGCTGTTTACTCCATTTTACAGTTGAAAACCTAAGATCGTAGTCCCTTTTCTTTCCCTTTCCTACGATGCAAATTCTGAAATTGTCAAGATTTCTCTCCGGTTTTTGTTGCATCTAGTTTCTATTGTCTATCTGTAGCTGCAACTTGAAACTCTAAACTTTGGCTTGTTGGGAGAGAGGCATTTCTGGTGGATTTGGACGAACTTAATGATACCTTCGAATCTAGTAGCTTCTCAGTTGAGACATAGCGACACTAGTTTATGAACGTTGAAGCATTTGTCTTTGTTTTCTCACATGTTTGGCTTTTATGGACTCTCTTTGTTGCGTAACAAACTGCCCTGGCTTATAGGATTTGCATGTGCTTCTATGCCTTTATCGGGTGCATGAATTTCTCCGTGAAAATTATTGTGGGTTGAGAAACTTCGTTGTTCTGGGAGAGTCCAATCTCAACTAGTTCCTTCTTTGCTACATGAAGCTTCAGGCTCACTATCTTTGAATTACTTTGGTGCAGATATACCAGAATTTCGAGAGCACGGTCGACTAAGTCTTTGAAGAGATCAACATTGAGCGAGGTGCACGGATAACAATCATCCTCAATGCTTTGATTGGGATACGTTAGGGGCCAGGAGCTGCATGAAGGCTCTAATCCTGTGGCAGTCAATCCCAACACTCGTTCCTTCAAAATAGTGATAGAGAGCTCGCTGGTTGTCATGGTTCTTTTCCAGATTCATGGGAGGCAAGTTCGGACAAACATTCTGTTTCTTTTGTCACTCATGGTAACTGCTGTATCTATGAAGGGACCTGCAAAAGTCCCCCCTGTTTAAGAGTCATTCTATTGAATTCATGCCTTCAAGGGGGCGCATGTCAAGGTTGGCATGTGCATAGCTATGTACCTGATATGCATATGTTTTTTATTTATAGATACGCATCCATGTCACATAGATCGCATTTTGTTTTAGGTGATGGTTTAGCTCCGAAAAAGGAGGGGGGAAAGAATAAGACCTCAAGTGATAGCATCATCTTTGAGGTAAATTTAAGTTTGCATCCACTAATCAAATTAGGTTTCCGATATTTGTACCATCCTGAAATGAAACTTGGATGTAGTTTATAGTTGGATCTGATTACTATTGCAACGCAGCCAATGAGCTTTTAGGTATTCAATCCGTGTCAAATTTCTGAAGCATTCTGGAGCAGGTTGGTGATTTTATGTTTTGTGTTATGCTCGTGTCTTGTCTCCTAACAAACAGGTCAACCCAAGCGGGAGCGCTCATCCATGATAGCCTTCATCTCTGCCAGGAGCCAAACATCTTTGGAAGGAAGTTGTACATATTGTGAGAGGGATCGGCTTTGAACGTTTCCACTCTCAATTTGTGGCGGTTAGTACGATCCTTTGACCCGGTCTAACGAACAATGCTTGCGGCCCTTTCAAATTAAAGTAAAGAGCGGGATGCATTTGCCATCTCTCTAACCTTCCTAAAAGTTGTTCCTTCTCTCTCTCTCTCTCTATGCGGGAGTCTCAACTCAACCTTCCTAAAAGTTGGCCTTCTCTCTGACTCTCTCGAACAAAACTTTTACGTGCGTATAAGATTTTGAGCGGCATGCTTGCCGACTCATCGACCCAGAAATCCGCACTCTCTTCCACTCTCTCGTTTGATCCCTCCCACTTAGATACAGAAATGAGCAATGGGTTGGGTTGTTTGGTCGCGTGCGCCGATGCAGACGAGGCTGCAGTTGCGGGATAGCCTCGAGATCTTGCACACTGTATAACATCTCAACTTCCTGAAATGCTGATGCGGTTGATGAAATCTCTGTTCAGAGACCGTGCTGAGCACAAGGTGCCCAACGACCGTCTGCCTCATCAAGGTCAGGTTCAGAGACCGTGCTGAGCACAAGGAGAACGGCCTCTTATGCGTACGACTCATCTTCAGACCTCCTCCGCAGCAACCGCTACGCAATCGAGAAGGAGGTGCAGCCCTTTCTTGACTTCTTCTGCAAGGTCCGTACCCTCCCCCATTTCTTGTTCATCCCTTCTTCTCATTTGACTTAACCTTCGCTCGTCGTCGGTTCTGCTCGTATGCGGTGATCATAATAGGAAATCCTAGAAGAGCAACCTTCATTTCCTTTTTCTAATCTGAGTTCGTAATTGGATTGCATGCAGCGCCATCCCGCTATTCTCCTTTCCCTGTTTCCGTTGTTGGTTCGTCGTTACAACTACCGATGAGTGTGACGAACAATGTTCTCTTGGCAAAGTGGTTTTGGTGTTCTGTTGCATTTCTTGGGGTGAAAGAAACAAGAAAAAGAATGGAGAGCAATCCATGGTTATGGTTTTTCTCGATCGTTCAGTTTTAGAAACGTTTCTACGCCGTAGAGTTTACCCTCCCATTTTTGTTTCCACAGAATCAAAATTTTGGGTTTTATCTTTCCCATCTTAGTTTTGTCAACCTTGTACCATGGGTTCTTCGTCAGAGCTTAGAACCCTGGAAGATTTCTCTCCGTTTTTTGTTGCATCTAGTTTCTATTGTCGTTCTGTAGCTGCAACTCGAAACTCTAAACATTGGCTTGTTGGGAGAGAGGCATTTCTGGTGGATTTGGACGAACTTAATGATACCTTCGAATCTAGTAGCTTCTCAGTTGAGACATAGCGACACTAGTTTATGAACGTTGAAGCATTTGTCTTTGTTTTCTCACATGTTTGGCTTTTATGGACTCTCTTTGTTGCGTAACAAACTGCCCTGGCTTATAGGATTTGCATGTGCTTCTATGCCGTTATCGGGTGCATGAATTTCTCCGTGAAAATTATTGTGGGTTGAGAAACTTCGTTGTTCTGGGAGAGTCCAATCTCAACTAGTTCCTTCTTTGCTACATGAAGCTTCAGGCTCACTATCTTCGAATTACTTTGGTGCAGATATACCAGAATTTCGAGAGCACGGTCGACTAAGTCTTTGAAGAGATCAACATTGAGCGAGGTGCACGGATAACAATCATCCTCAATGCTTTGATTGGGATACGTTAGGGGCCAGGAGCTGCATGAAGGCTCTAATCCTGTGGCAGTCAATCCCAACACTCGTTTTCGACTACTACTTTGAAGAGATCAACATTGAGCGAGGTGCACGGATAACAGTCATCCTCAATGCTTTGATTGGGATACGTTAGGGGCCAGGAGCTGCATGAAGGCTCTAATCCTGTGGCAGTCAATCCCAACACTCGTTCCTTCAAAATAGTGATAGAGAGCTCGATGGTTGTCATGGTTCTTTTCCAGATTCATGGGAGGCAAGTTCGGACAAACATTCTGTTTCTTTTGTCACTCATGGTAACTGCTGTATCTATGAAGGGACCTGCAAAAGTCCCCCCTGTTTAAGAGTCATTCTATTGAATTCATGCCTTCAAGGCGGCGCATGTCAAGGTTGGCATGTGCATAGCTATGTACCTGATATGCATATATTTTTTATTTATAGATACGCATCCATGTCACATAGATCGCATTTTGTTTTAGGTGATGGTTTAGCTCCGAAAAAGAAGGAGGGAAAGAATGAGACCTCAAGTGATAGCAGCATCTTTGAGGTAAATTTAAGTTTGCATCCACTAATCAAATTAAGTTTCCGATATTTGTACCATCCTGAAATAAAACTTGGATGTAGTTTATAGTTGGATCTGATTACTATTGCAACGCAGCCAATGAGCTTTTAGGTATTCAATCCGTGTCAAATTTCAGAAGCATTCTGGAGCAGGTTGGTGATTTTATGTTTTGTGTTATGCTCGTGTCTTGTCTCCTAACAAACAGGTCAACCCAAGCGGGAGCGCTCATCCATGATAGCCTTCATCTCTGCCAGGAGCCAAACATCTTTGGAAGGAAGTTGTACATATTGTGAGAGGGATCGGCTTTGAACGTTTCCACTCTCAATTTGTGGCGGTTAGTACGATCCTTTGACCCGGTCTAACGAACAATGCTTGCGGCCCTTTCAAATTAAAGTAAAGAGCGGGATGCATTTGCCATCTCTCTAACCTTCCTAAAAGTTGTTCCTTCTCTCTCTCTCTTTCTCTAAGCGGGAGTCTCAACTGAACCTTCCTAAAAGTTGCCCTTCTCTCTCTTTCTCTTGAACAAAACTTTTACGTGCGTATAAGATTTGGAGCGGCATGCTTGTCGACTCATCGACCCAGAAATCCGCACTCTCTTCCACTCTCTCATTTGATCCCTGAGCAATGGGTTGGGTTGTTTGGTCGCGTGCGCCGATGCAGACGAGACTGCAGTTGCGGGATAGCCTCGAGATCTTGCACACTTTAGAACATCTCAACTTCCTGAAATGCTGATGCAGTTGATGAAATCTCTGTTCAGAGACCTTGCTGAGCACAAGGTGCCCAACGACCGTCTGCCTCCTCAAGGTCAAGTTCTCACTGTAGGCAACAAGGAGAACGGCCTCTTATGCATACGACTCATCTTCAGACCTCCTCCGCAGCAACCACTACGCATTTGAGAAGGAGGTGCTGCCCTTTCTTGACTTCTTCTGCAAGGTCCGTACCCTCCCCCATTTCTTGTTCTTCCCTTCTTCTCATTTGACTTAACCTTCGCTCGTCGTCGGTTCTGCTCGTATGCGGTGATCATAATAGGAAATCCTAGAAGAGCAACCTTCATTTCCTTTTTCTAATCTTAGTTCGTAATTGGATTGCATGCACCGCCATCCCGCTATTCTCCTTTCTCTGCTTCCGTTGTTGGTTCTTCGGTACTACTACAGATGAGTGTGACGAACAATGTTCTCTTGGCAATGTGGTTTTGGTGTTCTGTTGCATTTCTTCGTGTCAAAGAAACAAGAAAAAGAACGGAGAGCAATCCATGGTTATGGTTTTTCTCGATCGTTCAGTTCTAGAAACGTTTCTACGCCGTAGAGTTTATCCTCCCATTTTTGTTTCCACAGAATCAAAATTTTGGGTTTTATCTTTCCCATCTTAGTTTTGTCAACCTTGTACCATCGGTTCTTCGTCAGAGCTTAGAACCCTGGAAGATTTCTCTCCCGTTTTTGTTTCCCCTTCCTATGATGCAAATTCTGAAATTCTCAAGATTTCTCTCCTTTTTTTGTTGCATCTAGTTTCTATTGTCTATCTGTAGCTGCAACTCGAAACTCTGAACATTGGCTTGTTGGGAGAGAGTCATTTCTGGTGGATTTGGACGAATTTAATGATACCTTCGAAGCTAGTAGCTTCTCAGTTGAGACATAGCGACATTAGTTTATGAACATTGAAGCATTTGTCTTTGTTCTTTCACATGTTTGGCTTTTATGGACTCTCTTTGTTGCGTAACAAACTGCTCTGGCTTATAGGATTTGCATGTGTTTCTATGCCTTTATCGGGTGCTTGAATTTCTCCGTGAAAATTATTGTGGGTTGAGAAAGTTCGTTGTTCTGGGAGAGTCCAATCTCAACTAGTTCCTTCTACATGAAGCTTCAGGCTCACTGTCTTCGAATTACTTTGGTGCAGATATACCAGAATTTCGAGTGCACGGTCGACTACTTCTTTGAAGAGATGAACATTGGGCGAGGTGCACGGAGAATCATCATCCTCATTGCTTTCATTGGGATACGTTGGGGGCCAGGAGCTGCATGAAGGCTCGAATCCTGTGGCAGTCGATCCCAACACTCGTTCCTTCAAAATAGTGATAGAGAGCTCACTGGTTGTCATGATTCTTTTCCAGATTCATGGGAGGTAGGTTCGGACAAACATTCTGTTTCTTTTGTCACTCATGGTAACTGCTGTATCTATAAGGGGACCTGCAAAAGTCCCTCCTAGTTGAAGAGTCGTTCTATTGAATTCTTGCCTTCAAGGGGGCGCATGTCAAGGTTGGCATGCGCATAGTTATGTACCCGATATGCATATATTTTTTATTTATAGATATGCCTCCATGTCACATAGATCGCATTTTGTTTTAGGACCTGAAACTTCATTTTTTCTGGGTTGTGTTCGGCATTGTCCATGAAAATTATTGTAGGTCAACTCAAACATAAGCATTGCCTTTTCTGATACTGTCTGTTTTGTTTTTTATGTCGTCTGAAATTGCTTGTGTTCGGCAATGTTTATCTTGTGTTGGTTTTTATGTCAAAACGAGGCAACCTGAACGCACGTTATTTTTCTGTCGCTTTGGGTGGGCAGGAGGTGGGATTTTTGGATAGTGGTTATAGGATTTAGGTAGTGTCTGAAATTGAACGTAGATTTACATCCTAACATGGATCCAGACACAAAACAAACACCGTGCCGTTCCATACTCCCCAACCCAAAAAGGCTAAACCGTGAGAGAGCGGGTATATTGTTTTTTTTTTTACTTATTTGTACTAATTTGCCCACAGGTGGGTTTCCATTTTGCCATTGGTTTAACGTAGCCGTTCTCTCTGATCGTTGTTCTACCGTTTCTTTCAATGTCTGGTACCACGTTAAAGCTTCGATCTCAGAGACAAAGCAGTGGGTCCCCTCTGTCACTTCCGTTCATTAGAGAAATGAGGATATCAGAGACACATCATTGGTTCAGCCAAACTGAAAAGGTACCAATCGTTTCTCAATTTGGAAAGTTTGCTTTATTACTCTTTCTTATAGATTTATTTCCGTCCATGGAATAAATCCCCAACTTTTGGCAACCATCAAGAAAATGTTATGTTTTTGTTGGTTGGTTTGATTATTCGTTCACCGGTTTTGCTAGTGTGTGTTTGTGTGTTCCCTTGGTGCATGGAGGCACTACGTATCTAAGATTATACAAATGCAGAGGATAAAGGTTGGGGTTCTCTAGGAGGCACAATGCTTCGTTTTGGCTGGATTCGTTATTTGGAGTGGTAATTGCTCGTTGAACCATTGGGTTTTGTAATTTGTCTTAGCTTCAACTTCTACTACCTCTTCATCAAAGTCTCTCCCTCTCAATCCTTCACGTGCTTATTTTCGTTTGCACAAAGAATGGATTTCTCGACATCCCTCTCAATTATTCGTTTGGTTCTTATTTGGAATGGTTGGGAAGGAAGAATTGGGAGGATTGTTTGCACAAAGAATTGGAATGGTTGAGACTTCATATCAATATCAATATGAGTGAGTGCTATAAGTTTTTTTTTTTTTGGTTAGGTTGAGACTTCATATCAACATTAATGGTGGAGAGATAACTTTTTGATGTGTGCAGTTAGGCTAAGATTTAAAATCAATAATAGTGATAGCTATAAGTTCTTTGTTTCTATATTTAGGTTGAGACTTTATATCAACATTAGTGGAGACAAATAAAACTTTTTTTATGTATTCGGTTAGGCCAAGACTATAAATCAACAATAGTGATGGGTATAAGTTCTTTGTTTGTATGGTGAGGTTGACACTTCATATCAACATTTGTGATTGACGGTTATAATTTTTTTTTTATGCGGTTAGCATCTAAGACTATAAATCAATGATGGTGATAGCTAAATCAACACTAGTGACTGTTATAAGTTCCTTGTTTATGTGGTTAGGTGGAGATTTAAAATCAACATTAGTGGTGAACATATATAACTTCTTTATATATGCTGTTAGCTTAATACTTCATGCTAATATTAGTGAGGGCTGTAAGTGATTTGTTTTTTGGTTAGGTTGAGACTTGATATTAACATTAGTGTGGAAAGATATCTTTTTAATGTGCGCACTTAGACTACGACTTCAAGTCAACATTAGTGACAACTATAAGTTCTTTGTTTCTATAGTTAGGTTCACTTTCATATCAACATTAGTAGGGGACGAATATAACTTTTTTATGTGTGTGGTTAGACTAAGATGGTAAATCAACAATGGTGATGCCTGTAAGTTCTTTGTTTGTATGGTGAGGTTGATACTTCAAGTCAACATTAATGGCAGATGGTTATAATTTTTTATGGGTGCGGTTAAGCGAAGACTCTAAATCAACGATGGTGGTAGCTAAACCAACATTTGTGACTGTTATAAGTTTCTTGTTTGTGTAGTTAGGCTAAGATTTAAAATCAACGTTAGTGATAGCTAAGTTATTCGTTTCTATATTTAGGTTAAGTCTTCATATTAGCATTAGTGGGAACAAATATAACCTTTTTATTTATTCGGTTAGGCTAAGACTATAAATCAACGGTGGTAATAGCTAAATCAACACTAGTGACTGTTATGAATTTCTTGTTTGTGTGGTTAGGTGGAGATTTAAATTCAACATTTGTGGTAAACATATATAACTTGTTCATGTATGCAGCTAGCTTAATACTTCGTATTAATATCAGTGAGAGCTATAAGTTTTTTAGTTAGGTTGAGACTTTATATCATCATTAGTGGCAGAACATATATAAGTTTTTTAGTTAGGTTGACACTTATATCAACATTAATGGTTGACGAATATAATTTTTTTATTTGTGCGGTTAGGGCCAAATACTGCAAATCAATGATAGTGATAGCGAACATTAGTGGCGAACGTATATAACATATTTATGTACGTGGATACTCAGGGCTATAAGTTCTTTGTTTTTTTGTTAGGTTGAGACTTCATATCAACATCAATATGAGTGAGGGCTATATGTTTGTGTTGTTTACTCGTGATTTAATATCAACATTATTGGCGGAAAGATATCTTTTTGATGTCCGTGGTTAGTTTAAGACTTTGAGTCAACGTTAGTCATGACTATAAGTTCTTTGTTTGTATAGTTAGGTTTACACTTCATATCAACATTAGTAGGGATGGATATAACTTTTTTACGTGCTTGGCAAGGCTAAGATGGTAACTCAACACTAGTGAGGGCTATAGGTTCTTTGCTTTTTGTTTAGGTTGAGACTTTATATCAACATTAGTGGGAGAAGGATATAAGTTTTGATGTGTGCGATTAGGCTAAGATTTCAAATTTGCATTAGTGATTGGTATAAGTTCTTTGTTTCTATATTTCGGTTGAGACTTGATATCAACATTAGTGGGAGACAAATATAACTTTTTTATATATTCGGTTGGGTTAAGACTGTAAATAAAAAATAGTGATGGCTATAAGTTCTTTGTTTGTATGGTGAGGTTGACACTTATATAACATTAATGGTTGACGAATATAATTTTTTTTTATTTGTGCGGTTAGGGCTTAAGATCGTAAATCAATGATAGTGATAGCGAACATTAGTGGCGAATGTATATAACATATTTATGTAGCTTAAGACTTCATATCAATATGAGTCAGGGCTATAAGTTGTTTGTTTTTTTGTTAGGTTGAGACTTCATATCAACATTAGTATTTGATAGATATGATTTTTTATGTTTGCGGTTAGGCTAAGACTCTAAATCAATGATTGTGACTGCTAAATCACCATTAGTTAATGTTATAAGTTTCTTGTTTTTGTGGTTGGCTGGAGATTTAATATCAACATTATAGTCGGAAAGATATCTTTCTGATGTCTGTGGTTAGGTAAAGACTTTGAGTCAACGTTAGTCACGACTACAAGTTCTTTGTTTGTATAGTTAGGTTCACACTTCATATCAACATTAGTGGGGACGGATATAACTTTTTTAAGTGCTTGGCTAGGCTAAGATGGTAACTCAACGCTAGTGAGGGCAATAGGTTCTTTGCTTTTTGTTTAGGTTGAGACTTTATATCAACATTAGTGGCAGGAGGATATAAGTTTTTGATGTGTGCGATTAGGCTAAGATTTCAAATCAACATTAATGATTGATATAAGTTCTTTGTTTCTATATTTAGGTTGAGACTTTATATGAACATTAGTGGGAGATAAATATAACTTTTTTATATATTCGGTTAGGCTAAGAATGTAAATAAAAAATAGTGGTGGTTATAAGTTCTTTGTTTCTACGGTGAGGTTGACTCTTATATCAACTTTAATGGTTGACGAATAGAATTTTTTTATTTGTGCGGTTAGGGCCTAAGTCTCTAAATCAATGACAGTGATAGCCAACATTAGTGGCAAACGTATATAACATATTTATTTATGTGGATAGCTTAAGACTTTATATCAATATGAGTGAGGGTTATAAGGTCTTTGTTTTTTTTAGGTTAAGACTTTATATCAACATTAGTATGTGATTGATATAATTTTTTATGTGTGCGATTAGGCTAAGTCTCCAAATCAATGATCGTGACTGCTAAATCAACATTAGTTAATTTTATAAGTTTCCTGTTTGTGTGGTTTGCTGGAGATTTAATATCAACTATATTGGCGGAAAGATATCTTTTTCATTGATGTGGTTAGGTTAGGATTTTGAGTCAGTGTTAGTCACGACTATAAGTTTTTTGTTTCTATAGTTAGGTTCACACTTCATATCAACATTAGTGGGGACGAATATAACTTTTTTACGTGCTTGGCTAGGCTAAGATGATAACTCAACACTAGTGAGGGCTACAAGTTCTTTGTTTTTATAGTTAGGTTCACACTTCATATTAACATTAGTGGGGACGGATATAACTTTTTTACGTGCTTGGCTAGGCTAAGATGGTATCTCAACACTAGTGAGAGCTATAGGTTTTTTGCTTTTTGTTTAAGTTGAGACTTTATATCATCATTAGTAGCCGAAGGATATAAGTTTTTGATGCGTGCGATTAGGCTAAGATTTCAAATCAACATTAGTGATTGGTATAAGTTCTTTGTTTGATATTTAGGTTGAGACTTTATATCAACATTAATGGGAGACAAATATAACTTTTTTATATATTCGGTTAGGCTAGGACTTTAAATAAAAAATAGTGATGGCTATATGTTCTTTGTTTGTATATTGAGGTTTACACTTATATCAATATTAATGGTCGATGAATATAATTTTTTTATTTGTGCGGTTATGCTAAGACTCTAAATCAAGATTAGTTAATGTTATAAGTTTCTTGTTTGTGTGATTTACTGGAGATTTAACATCTACATTATTGACGGGAAGATATCTTTTTGATATATGTCATTAGGTTAAGACTTTGAGTCAACGTTAGTCACGACTATAAGTTCTTGGTTTGTATAGTTAGGTTGACATTTCATATCAACATTAGTATGTGATTGATATAATTTTTTATGTGTGCGATTATGCTAAGACTCTAAATGAATTTTCGTGACTGCTAAATCAACATTAGTTAATGTTATATGTTTCTTGAGATTTAATGTCGACATTATTAGCAGAAAGATATCTTTTTGATGTCTGTGGTTAGTTTAAGACTTTGGGTCAAAGTTAGTTACGACTATAAGTTCCTTATTTGTATAGTTAGGTTAATACTTCATATCAACATTAGTAACGACGGATATAACTTTTTTACGTGGTTGGCTTGGCTAAGATGGTAACTCAACACTAATGAGGGCTATTGGTTCTTTGCTTTTTGTTTAGGATGAGACTTTATATCAACATTAGTGGCAGAAGGATATAAGTTTTGATTTGTGCGATTAGGCTAAGATTTTAAATCCACATTAGTGATTGGTATAAGTTCTTTGTTTCTATATTTAGGTTGAGACTTCATATCAACAAATATAACTTTTTTATATATTCGGTTAGGCTAAGAATGTAAATAAAAAATAGTGTTGGCTATTTGTTCTTTGTTTCTACGGTGAGTTTGACACTTATATCATCGTTAATGGTTGACGAATATAAATTTTTTTATTTGTGCGGTTAGGGCCTAAGACTCTAAATCAATGACAGTGATAGCCAAAATTGGTGGCGAACGTATATAACATATTTATGTATGTCGATAGCTTTAGACTTTATATCAATATAAGTGAGGGTATAAGTTCTTTGTTTTTGTTTGGGTTGAGACTTTATATCAACATTAGTATGTGATTGATATAATTTTTTATGTGTGCGATTATGCTAAGACTCTAAATGAAAGATATCTTTTTGATGTCTGTGGTTAGTTTAAGACTTTGAGTCAAAGTTAGTTACGACTATAAGTTCCTTGTTTGTATAGTTAGGTTAATACATCATATCAACATTAGTAACGATGGATATAACTTTTTTACGTGGTTGGCTTGGCTAAGATGGTAACTCAACACTAGTGAGGGCTATTGGTTCTTTGTTTTTTGTTTAGGATGAGACTTTATATCAACATTAGTGGCAGAAGGATATAAGTTTTGATTTGTGCGATTAGGCTAAGATTTTAAATCCACATTAGTGATTGGTATAAGTTTTTTGTTTCTATATTTAGGTTGAGACTTCATATCAACAAATATAACTTTTTTATATATTCGGTTAGGCTAAGAATGTAAATAAAAAATAGTGTTGGCTATTTGTTCTTTGTTTCTACGGTGAGTTTGACACTTATATCATCATTAATGGTTGACGAATATAAATTTTTTTTATTTGTGTGGTTAAGGCCTAAGACTTTAAATGAATGATAGTGATAGCCAAAATTGGTGGCAAACGTATATAACATATTTATGTATGTGGATAGCTTTAGACTTTATATCAATATAAGTGAGGGTATAAGTTCTTTGTTTTTGTTTGGGTTGAGACTTTATATCAACGTTAGTATGTGATGGATATAATTTTTTATGTCTGCGATTAGGCTAAGACTCTAAATCAATGATCGTGACTGGTAAATCAACATTAGTTAATTTTATAAGTTTCTTGTTTGTGTGGTTTGTTGGAGATTTGATATCAACATTATTAGCTAAAAGATATCTTTTACATCGATGTGGTGAGGTTAGGATTTTGTGTCAATGTTAGTTATGACTATAAGTTCTTTGTTTGTATAGTTAGATTCATACTTCATATCAACATTAATGGGGACGGATATAACTGTTTTACGTGCTTAGCTAGGCTAAGATGGTAACTGAACACTAGTGAGGGCTATAGGTTCTTTGCTTTTTGTTTAGGTTGAGACTTTATATCAACATTAGTGGCAGAATGATATAAGTTTTTGGTGTATGTGATTAGGCTAAGATTTCAAATCAATATTAGTGATTGGTATAAATTCTTTGTTTGTATATTTAGGTTGAGACTTTATATCAATATTAGTTGGAGACAAATATAACTTTTTTATATATTCGGTTAGGCTAAGACTCTAATTAAAAAATAGTGATGGCTATAAGTTCTTTGTTTGTATGGTGAGTTTGATATTTATATCAACATTAATGGTTGACGAATATAATTTTTTTATTTATGCAGTTAGGGCCTAAGACTGTAATTCAATGACAGTGATAGCGAACATTAGTGGCGAACGTATATAACATATTTATGTATGTGGATAGTTTGAGACTTTATATCAATATGAGTGAGGGCTTTAAGTTCTTTGTTTTTTTGTTAGTTTGAGACTTTGTATCAACATTAGTATCACATAAATATAATTTTTTATATGTGCGATTAGGCTAAGACTCTAAATCAATGATCGTGACTGCAAAATCAATATTAGTTAATGTTATCAGTTTCTTATTTGTGTGGTTTGCTCGGGATTTAATGTCAACATTATTGGCGGAAAGATATCTTTTTGATGTATGTGGTTAGGTTAAGACTTTGAGTTAATATTAGTCACGACAATAAGTTCTTTGTTTGTATAGTTAGGTTCACACTTCATATCTGTAGACACGGAAAATTCCCACTTCTGGTTTTTAGGCCCGAGGTGAACCTTTTCGTGTGTCTAAGTCGTTTTTATAAACAAGGGCGTGCCAGCTAGCTTACTGAAGCTAGCGTAGTAAGCTTTGAAATCTGACTCTATCGAGACGACTGTGAGTAAGTGAGCTCTTTTCGTCGCAGGCCTTCTTGCACCGATGCGCAAGGGTTAGTCTGTACGCTTGGCAAAGTCGTTAAAACCAAACCTCTTTGAAAAATACCCGAAGTGTTTGGGTTTTGTTTGTATGATTGCAAGTTTTATTTCATGTGGGATTTGCATGTGCCTATGTCTTTCTTTTAATGCTTTTTTGGGCCAACTAGATGTGTGCGCAAGTGACCTAAGTTGGGCGATTTTTGCACGGGAGTGTGGGGTTTGCTTTGATGCAATATGCATCCTAACTCGTGGTATGGCGAATATGCAATGCAAACTCACACAACTCCAATGGGAAAACCCGAATTGAAAGACAATACTTAAGGGAAATTGCGTAATGTAAATTGCAAAAGGGAAATTGCAAAAGGGAAATATGGCTATATCTTAAGAGCGAAAAGGTTCAATTGTGTAAGTGTATGCCGTGTATAAATGGAAAGACTACTCACACAGTTGAACCTTAAAACCCAAATCTTAAAGACATAGCGGAAGAGAAATACTTATAATATATATATGGGCCCGAAGGTCGTCAACGTGTACGTGGGTGTTTTGTATATATATAAAGACAACTCACACGACTTGTAATGTAAAACCCAAATAGAATTGCAATATGGCCCTTACTAGGGTCTCGGGAATAAGAGCGAAAGCTCAATGTGTGTGTGTGTGGAATTGAAAGACAACGCACACAACTTGAATGAAACACCCAAATATAATTACAATGTGACCCTTACTAGGGTCTTGGGAGTAAGAGCGAAAGCTCAATGTGTGTGTGTAGAATTAAAATGCCACACACACAACTTGAATTAAAACACCCAAATGAAATTGCAATATGGCCCTTACTAGGGTCTTGGGAGTAAGAGCGAAAGCTCAATGTGTGTGTGTAGAATTGAAATGCCACGCACACAACTTGAATTAAAACACCCAAATGAGATTGCAATATGGCCCTTATTAGGGTCTTGGGAGTAAGAGCGAAAGCTCAATGTGTGTGAGTGTAGAATTGAAAGACAACACACACAACTTAAATGAAAACCCACGCAGCTGAATATATATATATATATATATATATATATATATATATATATATATATATATACAACTATATCTTAGGTGTTGTCAAGGCCCGTGTGTGTGCAAGAAGGTGTGCAACTAAGAGCGGAAAGACTCAAGTGCACGTGTGTATTGGTGTGCCAAACCAAGTTATTACAATCGGGGGAAGACAAAGCTCCTTTACTACAACCCCGTATCAAAATTTAATAAAACACCAAATGTAAGGACTTACAACTCACCTAGCCCGCTATGTGGGGTTTGTCTAGGATGCGTACACCTTGCTTGTGGAGCTCGGATCGCATGGAAGTGGAACCGGTTAGCTTGGAGGCTTGAGAACCTTTGGAGACTTGGGAGAGGTGTTTGAGTGGGTTCGTATGGGCTTTGTATGGGCATGGTACGGGCTTGATATGGGCCTGGTTTTAGGATGACTCGAGCCAAGGTGGCTCGAGTTGGGTTCTAGGGGAGCTTGGGGCAACTCGGGCTGTCTTGTTGCAGCCCGGGCTTTGGCCTTGCAGGGGGTATCTTAGGATGACTCGAGCCAAGGTGGCTCGAGTTGGGTTTTAGGGGAAACCCTAACTAGGTTAGGTTCAGTCGGTCAAGGCCATGGCGGGCCGGTCAGGGCTGAGCTAGGGCTCGGCCTGGCTGGGTGCTGGTCAGATTTTGGTTGAGGTAGGTCTAGGGGGAAGCCAGGCATAGTGTCTTGGGCGCGGGCTTGCTAAAGGGGAGTCACGGCCAGATGTGAGTGGCCCAAGGAAACGGCCTGCCTTGTGGCAGGCAGGGCTTTAGGGGTGTGGAAAATACACGGCCTGCTCTAGCAGGCCGTGGGGGGGGTTTGGGAATAGGTGGCCTGCCGAGTGGCAGGCCGTGGGGCTTTGGCTGAATGACCTGCCGAATGGCAGGTCGTGGTGGGATGAATGGCCTGCCTTAAGGCAGGCCTGGTATGGGCTTAAAAGGGGTAGCACACGGCCTGATTTGGTCGTGTGTTTAGGCTTAGGTGGCCTGCCCCAAAGCAGGCCATGTTTTGGCAAAGAACCAAGGAAGCCTGGCCACCTTTGGCCGGGCTGTTTTGGGTAGGTAGGTAGGGACAAATCCAGTCCATGGCTGGGCGGGTTTTGAGGTAGGTGGTGGTAGGCTTAGGTGGTGCTGGTCAAGGTGGGGTTTGGTTGGGGCGGTGATAGGTGGGTTCGGCCAGGTTGCAGCCGGTGGTGGGGGAGGCGACTAACGTTGGGTTCGGCCAGCTAGGAGAGGTTGGTTGGTGGCGAGGTGGGGTTTGTGGAGATCGGCCAGCACTTGGCTGGACTTACTTGTGGCGGTTTAGGGTTAGTTAGGTGTAGGTGGGTTGATATGGGTTAGGTTTAGAAGGGTATAGAGAAGGGCTAGGTTTAGTTGAGGCTTACCTTAGGTGCAGCCCACTAGGTCCAGCAACCTCCAATCGGTCCAACCCACTTCCACGCCCGCGGTCCACCTCTTGGTGCAGCTAGGCTCAAGTTGGTGAACCCCTTGATCTAGCCTAGGCCAACATGGCTCAAGCCCACTTCACTCATGAGCCCACATGGTTAGGTTTATCACTCCCTCTCTCTCCTCCCAAGCATTTGCATCCACCCTTTACATGGACCCCCTCACCTCTATTTATAGACATTTGAGGTGGGTCTTGGATTTGGGTTTGGGTTTGAGATTTGGATCCAGAACCAAATCCAAACACTATTTGGATATGGATCATGGATCTCAGATATTTTGAGATCCGTATCCGATCCAAACCCAACATTTTTATGGATACGGATTTGGATATTTTGGTCCAGATCTGATCTAATCCAAATACTATTTGGATCCAATCCAAATCCAAATACTATTTGGATCGACCCAAATACTATTTGGATTGGCCGAAATCCAAACACTATCCAAACACTATTCGAACAGTCCTTGGCTTCTCGAGGCGAACGATTTGTGCGGGCACTGGCTTTATCAGCGCTCCGTGTGGTGCTGGGTTTTTCCCAATTTTGTCGTCTGGACTCCGTCTCGCCATTCTGGACTCCGTTTTTCTTTGTTTTGAGCTTTTCATCAAACGGGCTCTGCTTCCTCTTATTTTCGATCAGGGAGTGGCTTTTGAAGCTCTGGGCTTGAATCCTCTTCTGGCCTAGGGTCTCCTTTTGCCTTTTGTACCTGTTTTTATATTTTAAAACAGGTTGTCATTTTGGCTCAAACGAGTTTTTTGGTGTTTTTGAGAGTTTTTGAAATATAGAAGATTTGGGGTGTTTACAATATCTACATTAGTGGGGACGGATATAACTTTTTTACGTGCTTGGCTACGCTAAGATGGAAACTGAACACTAGTGAGGGCTATAGGTTTTTTGCTTTTTGTTTAAGTTGAGACTTTATATCAACATTAGTTATCGATGGATATAAGTTTTTGATTTGTGCGATTAAGCTAAGATTTAAAATCGACATTAGTGATTGGTATAAGTTCTTTGTTTATGTATTTAGGTTAAGACTATATATCTACATTAATGGGAGACACATATATATCAACATTAGTTAATGTTATAAGTTTCCTGTTTGTGTGGTTTGTTGGATCTAAACCGGTCATGTCTAAGCTGATCCAATCTAAACATTAAAAAGAACGCCACAGTTCCCCGTTATGGGTGAAGATGATTGCAGGTGGTAGAATTCTCTTAAAATCAGGTCAGCGTTGAAAGGCAGGTGAAGATGATTGCAGCAATATTTAAGTAGCTGAAGATGCAAACATGGTACGCTAACTCCTCCTAAGATCCCTTTCCTCTTCAAGATGCTGTTCTTTCTTTTCTTGATCTTCACTTTGCTGTCGAGTTCCCTGGCATCGGTCGCCGTCGCCGGAGGCAACGTCAGAGGAATGTTTGTTTTCGGAGACTCGCTCCTCGACAGCGGGAACAACAACTATTTGAATACTACTGCGAGAAGTAAATACTTTCCATATGGGATAGATTTCCCACTAGGTGCCTCTGGAAGGTTCACTAATGGTATGAATCTAGCAGACATACTGGGTGAGCTCTTGGGCCTCCCTCATTTTCTTCCAGCTTTCTATGACCCTCAAGCTAAAGGAAGTGCCATTCTTGCCGGAGTTAACTTTGCCGCCGGTGGCGCCGAGCTTCTTAAATATTCTACTGTAAGCAAAACTCTCATCACTTAATTGAATGTATGGATGGTTCACAACATTTGAGCGGTTAATGGGCACAGGGGTATACACTAAAGTAATTCAAAGGGCACGACTATCTGGACATCATAATAGGCACCAAAATAGGTACATGTATCTGTCTTCTCAAACATCCAATTCTTTAAACAAGGTGCAGTGTGGTAAGTGTACCATCATTCTGGGTGCTTTGTTTGCTGAAACAGGAAGGCTGAGTGCCTCTTTGTGTGCCTGAATTGATGCTTGCTGGTCTTTTTTCCGTAAACGAAACATCAATTATATGTTTGAAAATTAAAATGAGAATCCTTTTAATGCTAAATCGCATAATTTTCCATATTGGGCACCGAAGTTGGTACAAGCAGCTTATTTAGCCCAACTATTTTCAAAGCGGAGCAGTGTGGTAATCTCAGTGCACCGCTAGCGAATTGTCCCAAGAGACCGTAACAAGTGCCTGTTTCCATGCCTGCTTTGATGATATGCATAAAAGTTAGATCATACATTTTTTAGAAAAGTCCAGAGTGGAATTTCATGCTTTATTCAATTCAAACATGAAGGTTATCTTCCTCAAATCCATCAAGACCCTTGCTTGGGACCATTTTATTTATATTTTTTTATTTTTAATAATATTGCTTGGCTTATTTATGTCTATTCATTTTAAGGAATGCTTTTAATGAGTTATTTTCCTTAAATTTATAAATAGAAGCATGTAGAATCATTCAACTGTCTTTTGCCAATGTTGGTATATTCTTTTTTTTCACTTCGATATGCAAAATGGGGTCGCCTAACCAGATGCACACTCGGGTATTGAACTCCAGACCTTTTGTGAGAGGGTAGAAACCCCTAGCCAGTGAGCTAACATTTACTGCGCTCTTGATCACCATAAATCTTCACACTGTGACACTTTGCATTTGCTCTTTATTGGAGATAAAGAGAGAAGCATCAAAATACACACTTCTATGTTTTAGAGCTCCAATCAATGAGGAAGTCGGCTCAGGCGACCAACCTGAAGCTGCGATTCTCAACGTTTGGATCTGCACTGGATCTAAGTGGATCCAGACCTCATTGAAGCTTCGGTCATTATACTTAAATCATAAGCCAAAATACTTAGACTTCTCTTAATCAAATTTTGCGAGCCATTATTGGGACATAAACCAGACTTGAGCATGGTGTAAAAAATCATCAAACAAAAGTGAACCTCTTGTAGAAGTTCACAACTAGACCGTGACTGAACCGGGTTTGATTGGGGGAGCAAGGTTCGGGTCGAACCTGAGAGTGGATCGCGAGAAAACGGCTACAATTAGGTAAGATGGTTGTGGGGCATGAGATCTAACGAAGTGAAAAATTTATGTCAAAATTTGCAGTCTTCAGTCCCAAGTTTGGGCGAGCAAGTTATGAATTTCTACAATGTGACACTCCAAGATTTGGAGTCTCAACTCAATGAGAGCCTCCCTTTCATAGAAGACAGCATATTTTTGTTGAGCTTTGGTGGAGTTGATTACATGAGCTATTTCACTGACCTACGCTCTGCAGCTCTAGGAGACTTGATAAGCTTCACAAAACTTCTCCTCAAGAATTACACCCTACATCTGAAGGTACTCTCTCTCTCTTACACACACATGAGAAGAAGTCATGCATCATATGCAGGTCTGTGTACCAGACCGAGTGGATCGAATGCACACTGAGTCCAAAATCAATGAAGGAATTCCTCACAGGAGTAACCGAGCCCGCATTCTCATACTAGAATCCATGTTGAATGTAGTTTTGTAAGTAGCATACCGTTGCACTTATAGGTCAACGGCAAGGATGTGAGTGTGGTACATGATATATCTTCCTCATATTAAGAACCATATATAATAACAATTAAGCATTTTCTCATACTAGATAGGGTCAGTTATATGGATTCTTTGTTTTAAGCTCGATCATGTGTTTTGCTAAGAGTTGACTCGACATAAGTTAAATCATACTTTATTGTTTCTTTTCAACACTTTTGTGGTCTTTCTGTTATTCTTTTAACATTTTCAAATTTCTCATATTTTTTTATCGGAGCTGATTGATATGTTTTATTTGAAAAGCTTGGAAAATGTATCACTACAGTATGGTTGTACCATGTTCATGTTCCATACAATACAAAGGACAATACATGTAGAATATGGAAGCCGTTTGTGATACAGTGTTGTGTCACAAAGAGCTTTCGCTACACTATCGCATGATACTGATGGATACTACGACATCGTACAAAAGGGTGGTTTTTATAAACTTAATAAAAGGACTTCCATTCATACTCACGGTTGATCCAAGTTAAAGACAAAAAGGTGAGAAATCGAAAAGTGGCCTCAAAAAAAGAATCTCAGGTTAGTGAGCAAACCTTTTTTTTGCAAGAATTTTCATTTTACCGATTTATAACTCTCTCTATATATAGAGTCTCTCTCTATATATATATAGAGAGAGATGCAAACTTCATCTAAATTAATCTGGTCAAGGGCCATGAATGATTGAGACCGAAAAATAAAATGTGAAAATTACATGTGACTGCAATTAAGTATCTTAAAAAGAATACATATAGTTTTTCACATTTTGATTTTCAATTTCTACTACTTATGATCCTTGATCAAATGAGATTAGTTTCATCAATTGGGTTGAGCTCCTTTTCTCGGAGAGCCATTAGGCCTATACTAGGTTAGCTGGTACCAGGGAGAAGAAATCACAAAAATCAAGATGAAAGTATGAGAAGTACCAAGCTAAGACTTGGTTTAGACATGCCATCAAACCGAGGTAGAACCGAACTGCCAGGAAATGTCGGAACCGTAACTGGAATTGTAACTGAACCCTGAACTTTATCTTTTGGTTCCACCTTTGAAACCGGAACTTGAAATCAAACCAGAGCTCTAATATAGAATCCAATTTGATTTTCCCTCATAAACCTTAATTTGGATTTCCAATAGGTTTCTGAAGCAAGAATCAGTATCAAAACCAGAACCAAACCATGAGCGTAACTGAAACCATCATATAATCAAAATCAGAACAGTACCGAAAGAGGACAGCTCACTACAGTTCCCGGTTTCGGCATAACCAGAACTGGCGGTTCCAAACGGCTGGTTCTGGCTAAACAAGAACAGGTCATATCTAATAGGGCTTCAATACTTTGGGAGGTTAAGATTCAAAAAAAAAAATTAAAACCCAAATTTAATACTTAATTATGTCTTACAAATATAATTACAATTAAAAGACCTAATACTTACTATTTCCGTTGTTTGTTTCATGTTTTTTCAGAAATTATATGATTATGGAGCGAGGAGATTTGTGGTGCTAAATCTCATCCTTAATGGCTGTAGCCCATACTTTTATCAAAAGAATAACGATTCATGCTGGACCGTTTTGAACGACGCGAGCCTTTTGTTCAACAAGGAATTGATCGGTACCCTAGATGGTCTGAGACAAAGCTTGCCCGGCTTCATATACGTTCACGTCAATATGTCCGGAATTGTGAGCACTGTGCTTGATGATCCAGTTGCACATGGTATGCTTCTCAATCAGCGCACACACACACACATATATATAGCATAGTGAATTTAATTTACCTAGTATTATTTTGCTTTTTACTAAAGTAGATTTGAGAATGGATGAGTATGTGTATAGACTCTTCTCTCTCTATGTAGTACTAAATACTCAAACCTTATTCATACCCAAATCAATTTAAACGTGCTCTCGCTTTGATTGGCATTATCAAAATGTTGATGATGAAGAATTAAATAAAAATTACAAATTTTAGAACACGGACTGTCATTTTTCAAAGGTGGACCTACTCTTTAACTAAACACAATGAGTTAGGACAAATAATTTGGCAAGACTAAGTTGGCTTTCAATTTCAGGATTTCAGGTGACTGAAAGAGGTTGCTGTATTACGCCCGTGTCGAGCGGGTTATGCACTGAAGGATATAAACCATGCCCAACGAGAAACACCTTTGCCTATTTTGATGGAGGGCACCCCACAGAAAAGCTCTATTCGTTGATCTGCAACAAGGCTTACATGTCTCAGATGCACACTGAAGTGTATCCCTACAACGTTAAAGTCCTAGCAAGCCTCAATATTTCAGAGGTCACTGATCCTTTGTTTTCCAAACAATGGAGTGATGCTTAGCAGGATTCTCAGGATGACTGACCACTTAAATCCACGGTTAGAGGAGGCAAGGTTTCTCAAGACCTCAATCACAAGAAAATATGCCGCCGGCGATCGGGGCTCCGGTTGCCAATATGATTTCTGTTCATCTTTGTGCATCTTTTCTTTTTTATGTTTCAAATAAATTTAGTTAGATGAGGGCTATATAAATATTGCCTAAAATTTGCTGGAACTACGGATTAGTGGCTGCTTCTATGAATCTTTTAGTGCCACTCCTAATTTGTTTCTAATAACCTCATGAGACTACTCATTCTCAGCATCTTTATTTTTGTTACAAATGTATTTTATACATTAACGTGATTAACTATACATCATCTGTCTAATCACACGAATAACCCAAATCATCAAGTAGAGTCTAACAAAGAAGGATGTCTAGCAACTCTCAACTTTCATATATATATATATATATATATATATATATATCATTTCTTTAAAAACATAAGTCTTAACTAAAGGCTCACCGACCAATCATTTTTAAACTTGCATCACTTTTCAGTACGTGCAACTATGCAAAACATGCATGTATATAAAGCCGACGTTTCATCTATCAAAACCCAGTTTACCCCAAAAAGAGCCAAAAGTATTCAATCATTTGGTGGCAAGTTAAAAAAACGACAAGTATCGGTCAGCACTATAAAATATTGATCGGGCTAAATATGAGTTTGGGATATCACTGTTTGCGTATTCAATCATTTGGTGGGAAGTTTTGGATATAACTGCCCATCTCTCGTATGCTGCTTATGTCTATCTATTCTTTTTCGGTTAAATAAGTATAATTTAAATTTTTAATATTTTGAAAAAGTGTGAAGAATATCGTTATTATATTCATGTCCTGAAAAACAAGACATAGATTAAGCAACACCAAGAGTGGAAAGAATCCAATCTCTCTCTTTCTTTTTTCCTCTAGGAGCTGCTGGACAACTTCTCAAACTAGACATTGCTTTGATACTATCACCTTTTATGTGATCAATTGGATGACACTAATCTAGGCACCCATCTCATGTAGATTTAATGTACCCATGTACATTAAATGACATTAATATTTGTATCAATGTTGATGAGTGGATTTATCTTTGTCATGAATGCAATCACACATATCATCTAGTAGAGTCTTACATAAAAGAATGTCTAACAACTCTCTCTCTCTCTCTCTCTCTATATATATATATATATATATATATATATATATATATATATATATATATATATATATATGTGTGTGTGTGTGTGTGTGTGTGTGTGCATGCACATATAGTAGGATTATATTCAAAACCTCTACTCCTAACACTTATTTCAACGTCATGATTCGGTCACCATATCGTTGTATGTCTACTACGCTCTCCTTTAAATCTTTATTTATGATAATACCAACTCTGTTTCGAGCCTTTTCTTTACGTGAGTACCATAATTTAAAACCTATATTCTCTATCTCCTTTGCTTTTTCTCCAACCCATTTTGTCTCTTTTTAAATATAGAATATGAATCTTTCTCCGAATCATAGTATCTACCACCTCCATTAGCTTACCGGATAATGTTCCGATATTCCAAGAACCAATACGAATCTTATTATCTAGGACTAGCTTCATTACCCCCCCCCCCCCCCGCGCATCCGTCCATAATCAAAATGCGGAGATACTCTCTGAAAATTTTTCACTAAATTCAGGAGGCAATGTAGTAGGACTAACTTCTTTACCCACACCCGTCCATGATCTGAGAACCCTCTCTGCAATTGATTCACTACATTCTGGCGAAAATGTAGTGGCCCTTGCTTACTTCTTACTGCATTCAAGCTCTGCAGCACGTCGCTAGGCGGGGACTCCCCAAAGCAATGTTCAAAATTTTTGTAATCCATGTTATAAAAATCAGACGAAGTTTTACGCTGGCTGTTGGAAGCCTAACACAACCCTCCTCCTTTATTCGGGCTTGGTCTCCTTTTTTTGTTATTTTTGTCAAACCTTTTGTTTGGTTTATTTCTCCTTTGGTTGTGTTTGTAGCTAGACCCTATCTCATCTTGTATTACTAGAGTTCATTTTTTTGCCTTTGGTAATTATAACAATTAGATGGTCTAAAAAAAATTTAACAAGTAACAAAACACATATAACATTAATCTCATGATGCAAAATATCACAAAAATGAGCTAAAAATAACTCATTTTTAATATAAAAGCAAACTAGGATAAATCTATAATTTTCTCAAATAATTTAAGCCTTTGATAATTACCCAAAATTCAAGAGGTAGAACAGTAATTTATTTGTTTGTCCGGTTTTGTAATTTTCAGAAAAGGCCAAGGATAGAACAATAAAATCAGCTTTTGGTATTTTTGAAAAATTCATAATTTTGCTCCTTAATTTGAATTTGTAATTTTCTCAAAAAAATAGGGATAAATATGTCTTTTGATACCGTGATAGTATTGTAATTTCATTTGATTGATGTTGATCTCTTGTGATGCTCTCTATTTATAGAGTAGTTCCTCCGTCCCTTTTCATATTTTTTCACAGGGATTTCCTATTACAAAACCCCTTCATCCGGACTCTTACAGTTTTATTTGAAAACTGTCCAATGATTTCGGCTTTTAGTGGCCGTTACGGCAACTCTTTCCCGCATCCTTTCTATAGATAATGATTGGATGGCCATTCGAGATGTTTATGTTGTGGGATTGCCGAGAAAGATCATTTTCTTACAAATCCATGGTTAAAAGAGAAAAAGTTTGTCACGACCTCAATAACAAGACAACATGCTGCGGGCAACCGGGCCTCCTGTCGCCAATATGATTTCTGTTCATCTTCTTTGCGCATCTCTTCTTTTCCTGTTTCAAGAAAACTTGCTTAGATGGCGGACTTTGTCTTTTATATTGCGTAAACTTTGCTGAATCTACCGATTAGTGTCTGCTTCGATGAATCTTTCATGCTACGGCAAAGACTACATCTAAACTTTAGCATCCTTTTTAGGTTCTATGACATCAATGCTAAATTTTGCTAAAAGAAGTGGTAGTAAGTGACATTCGGCCATTTGAAACAGGCAAAAGTAGACATTGGACAATATATGACCAATTAATATCACATTGTTTGGCATTTATCACATAATTAAGTGCAGTCCCTCCTGTAAATGAAGTAGGTGTTCCGACTAGGAGGAAAAACTACCATTCTTACTTTGAAAGACTGCATGCAACGAAGGTATGAAGACAACATATAATGCGCATGTCATATTCAAATGTTTTAATATAAGCAAATATGAGCGTGAAGCCAAAGATAACAATTTACAATTAGATATGACTGAATGTTTATACTCAAAAAAGGAGAAGAAGAACTCCGACCAACGCCACCGTTCGGAATTGGGAGATACTGATCAGTTATCACCTTAGCCAAAAGTGCTTAGCCACAAGAGGCCGGATCTCTATGAACGCTTTAAACCAATTTCGGGCCTGCCGAATATCGACTTTCGGTCAGTTTAGAATATAAGGTAGTCATAAAAGGGCGCGTGCATGTACTTATTCATCAGTCTCTCTCGAAGCCGATCACTTTCAGAAAGGATCCACTCAGTTAGCTGATTTAGACATGGAAAGATCCAAACCACTGATTCTGATTTTCCTAGAATCAGGAATCCGAACCAAACCCAGACATTCCTGGTTCTAGTTCTAGTTTCGGAACCATTGTTTCCAGTTTGAGTCTTAATCCGTCTGAAACTAGAAAAAAATATTAAAACGTTTGAAATTTTAAAAAAATAAAGACTTAGATGAAACAAGATTTTTTTAAAAATAAAGACTTAGATGAAACGAGAATTTAAAAAAAATAAAAGCTTATATGAAACCGGCAGTTCTGGTTCCACAGAAAGTGGAGCGAGCACCGAACTGGGTGGCCTCAGTTTCGGGTCCAGTTTGACCAGTTGCAGTTTTACTTGGTTCCTAACGTAATCCAGTTCCAGTTGCAGTTGAAACTGCTGAACCAGTTCTAAACCGGTCATGTCTAAGCTGATCCAATCTAAACATTAAAAAGAACGCCACAGTTCCCCGTTATGGGTGAAGATGATTGCAGGTGGTAGAATTCTCTTAAAATCAGGTCAGCGTTGAAAGGCAGGTGAAGATGATTGCAGCAATATTTAAGTAGCTGAAGATGCAAACATGGTACGCTAACTCCTCCTAAGATCCCTTTCCTCTTCAAGATGCTGTTCTTTCTTTTCTTGATCTTCACTTTGCTGTCGAGTTCCCTGGCATCGGTCGCCGTCGCCGGAGGCAACGTCAGAGGAATGTTTGTTTTCGGAGACTCGCTCCTCGACAGCGGGAACAACAACTATTTGAATACTACTGTGAGAAGTAAATACTTTCCATATGGGATAGATTTCCCACTAGGTGCCTCTGGAAGGTTCACTAATGGTATGAATCTAGCAGACATACTGGGTGAGCTCTTGGGCCTCCCTCATTTTCTTCCAGCTTTCTATGACCCTCAAGCTAAAGGAAGTGCCATTCTTGCCGGAGTTAACTTTGCCGCCGGTGGCGCCGAGCTTCTTAAATATTCTACTGTAAGCAAAACTCTCTCATCACTTAATTGAATGTATGGATGGTTCACAACATTTGAGCGGTTAATGGGCACAGGGGCATACACTAAAGTAATTCAAAGGGCACGACTATCTGGACATCATAATAGGCACCAAAATAGGCACATGTATCTGTCTCCTCAAACATCCAATTCTTTAAACAAGGTGCAGTGTGGGAAGTGTACCATCATTCTGGGTGCTTTGTTTGCTGAAACAGGAAGGCTGAGTGCCTTTTTGTGTTCCTGAATTGATGCTTGCTGGTCTTTTTTCCGTAAATGAAACATCAATTATATGTTTGAAAATTAAAATGAGAATCCTTTTAATGCTAAATCGCAGAATTTTCCATATTGGGCACCGAAGTTGGTACAAGCAGCTTATTTAGCCCAACTATTTTCAAAGAGGAGCAGTGTGGTAATCTCAGTGCACCGCTAGCGAATTGTCCTAAGAAACCGTAACAAATGCCTGTTTCCATGCCTGCTTTGATGATATGCATAAAAGTTAGATAATACATTTTTTAGAAAAGTCCAGAGTGGAATTTCATGCTTTATTCAATTCAAACATGAAGGTTATCTTCCTCAAATCCATCAAGACCCTTGCTTGGGACCATTTTATGTATATTTTTTAATATTATTGCTTGGCTTATTTATGTCTATTCATTTTAAAGAATGCTTTTAATGAGTTATTTTCCTTAAATTTATAAATAAAAGCATGTAGCCAATGAGCTCCAGATGCACAACCTGTGTCGTATCATCTTTTTTTCACTTCGATATGCAAAATGGGGTCGCCTAACCAGATGCACACTCGGGTATTGAACTCCAGACCTTTTGTGAGAGAGTGGAACCCCCTAGCCAGTGAGCTAACATTTACTGCACTCTTGATCACCATAAATCTTCACGCTGTGACACTTTGAATTTGCTCTTTATTAGAGATAAAGAGAGAAGCATCAAAATACACACTTCTATGTTTTAGAGCTCCAATCAATGAGGAAGTCGGCTCAGGCGATCAACTTGAAGCTGCGATTCTCAACGTTTGGATTTTCACTGGATATAAGTGGATCCAGACCTCATTGAAGCTTCAGTCATTATACTTAAATCATAAGCCAAAATACTTAGGCTTCTCTTAATCAAATTTTGTGAGCCATTATTGGGACATAAACCAGACATGAGTATGGTGTAAAAAGTCATCAAACAAAAGCGAACCTTTTGTAGAAGTTCACCACTAGACCGTGACTGAACTGGGTTTGAATGGGGGAGAAAGGTTCGGGTCGAACCTGAGAGTAGATCGCGAGAAAACAGCTACAATTAGGTAAGATGGTTGTGGGGCATGAGATCTAACGAAGTCAAAAATTTATGTCAAAATTTGCAGTCTTCAGTCCCAAGTTTGGGCGAGCAAGTTATGAATTTCTACAATGTGACACTCAAAGATTTGGAGTCTCAACTCAATGAGAGCCTCCCTTCCTACATAGAAGACGGCATATTTTTGTTGAGCTTTGGTGGAGTTGATTACATGAGCTATTTCACTGACCTACGTTCTGCAGCTCTAGGAGACTTGATAAGCTTCACAAAACTTCTCCTAAAGAATTACACCCTACAACTCAAGGTACTCTCTCTCTCTCTCTCTCTCTCTCTCTCTCTCTCTCTCTCTCTCTCTCTCTCTCTCTCTCTCTCTCTCTCTCTCTCTCTCTTTCTTACACACACATGCGAAGAAATCATGCATCATGTGCAGGTATGCGTACCAGACCGAGTGGGTCGAATGCACACTGAGTCCAAAATCAATGAAGGAATTCCTCACAGGAATAACCGAGCCTGCATTCTCATACTAGAATCCATGTTGAATGTAATTTTGTAAGTAGCATACCGTTGCACTTATAGGTCAAGGGCAAGGATGTGTGTGGCACATGATATATCTTCCTCATATTAAGAACCATATATGATAACAATTAAGCATTTTCATACGGTCAGTTATATAGATTCTTTGTTTTAAGCTCGATCATGTGTTATGCTAAGAGTTGACTCAACATAAGTTAAATCATACTTTATTATTTCTTTCCAATACTTTTGTGGTCTTTCTGTTATTCTTTTAACATTTTCAAATTTCTCATACTTTCTTATTGTTTTATTTGAAAAGCTTGAAAATTTTGGAAAATGTATCACTACAATATGGTTGTACCATGTTCATGTTTCATACAATACAAAGGACAATACATGTAGAATATGGAAGCCATTTGTGATACAGTGTTGTATCACAAAGAGCTTTCGCTACACTATCGCATGATACTGATCGATAGTCACGGTTGATCCATGTTAAAGACATAAAGGTGGGAAATTGAAAAGTGGCCTCAAAAAAGAATCTCAGGTTAGTGAGCAAACCTTTTTTTTTTGCAAGAATTTTCATTTTACCGATTTATAACTCTCTCTCTATATATATATGGGGAGAGAGAGAGAGAGAGAGAGAGAGAGAGAGAGAGAGAGAGAGAGAGAGAGAGAGAGAGAGAGAGAGAGAGAGAGATGCAAACTTCATCTAAATTAATCTGGTCAAGGGCCATGAATGATTGAGACCGAAAAATAAAATGTGAAAATTACATGTGAGAGCAATTAAGTATCTTAAAAAGAATATATATAGTTTTTCACATTTTGATTTTCAATTTCTACTACTTATGATCCTTGATGAAATGAGATTAGTATGATGGAGTTTGTATATGAATGATATGTAGTCAACTCACTCACAAAAGTGATTACAGAGCTAGGGTTAAGCAAGCCCCTTCCATATACACATGTCCGGTTCTGATTAACTTGAACCTGGAACTATAACCACCTGAAAATGATGGCTTGGAACCGTCGGTTTTGGTTTCAGTTTTATAAAAGGTGAAATTAGAACCAAATTTAATACTTAATTATGTCTTACGAATATAATTACAATTAAAAGATCTAATACTTACTATTTCCGTTGTTTGTTTCATGTTTTTTCAGAAATTATATGATTATGGAGCGAGGAGATTTGTGGTGCTAAATCTCATCCTTAATGGCTGTTGCCCATACTTTTATCGAAAGAATAACGATTCATGCTGGACTGTTATGAATGACGCAAGCCTTTTGTTCAACAAGGAATTGATCGGTACCCTAGATGGTCTGAGACAAAGCTTGCACGGCTTCATATACGTTCACGTCAATATGTCCGGAATTGTGAGCACTGTGCTTGATTATCCAGTTGCACATGGTATGCTTCTCAATCAGCGCGCACACACACACATTATATATATATATATATATATATATATATATATATATATATATATATATATATATATATATATATATATATATATATATATATGCGTGTGTGTGTGTGCTCAAACCCCTTTTGAGCTCATATTTACTCAAACATCTCCGTTTGATTAGGATGATCAATAGTAAAGATTTAAATTTTAAATATCATTGTACTTATATATTTTGTATTAAATACTTTTTACTTTATCACCAATTGAGATGATAAAGTAGTTTTGAGCAAAAAAAGGAGTTTAACATTTACTATTACCTCTATATATACCCAATTGAGCACCATATGTGGTGAGTGTAACCCACCTTTCAATACTCTTAAATACACACTTTATATATATATAGCATAGTGAATTTAATGTACGTAGTATTATTTTGCATTTTACTAAAGTAGATTTGAGAATGGATGAGTATGTGTATAGACTCTTCTCTCTCTATGTAGTACTAAATACTCAAACCTTATTCATACCCAAATCAATTTAAACCTGTTCACGCTTTGATTGGCATTATCAAAATGTTGATGACGAAAAATTAAATAAAAATTACAAATTTTAGAACACGGATTGTCATTTTTCAAAGGTGGACATACTCTTTAGCTAAACACAATGAATTAGGACAAATAATTCGGCAAGACTAAGTTGTTGGCTTTCAATTTCAGGATTTCAGGTGACTGAAAGAGCTTGCTGTATTACGTCCGTGTCGAGCGGGTTATGCACTGAAGGATATAAACCATGCCCAACCAGAAACACCTTTGCTATTTTGATGGATTGCACCCCACAGAAAAGCTCTATTCGTTGATCTGCAACAAGGCTTACATGTCCCAGATGCACATTGAAGTGTATCCCTACAACGTTAAAGTCCTAGCAAGCCTCAATATTTCAGGGGTCACTGATCCTTTGTTTTCCAAACAATGGAGTGATGCTTAGCAGGATTCTCAGGATGACTGACCACTTAAATCCACGGTTAGAAGAGGCAAGGTTTCTCAAGACCTCAATCACAAGAAAATATGCTGCCGGCGATCGGGGCTCCGGTTGCCAATATGATTTCTGTTCATCTTTGTGCATCTCTTCTTTTTTCTGTTTCAAATAAACTTAGTTAGATGAGAGACTATATAAATATTGCCGAAAATTTGCTGGATCTACGGATTAGTGGCTGCTTCTATGAATCTTTCATGCTACGGCAAAGAATACCTCTAAACTTTTCTTTGTATTTTGTTGATTACTTTTCGATTGCATTTTAACTCCTTGATGATAACGTCACCCTTAAATCTACTTGCAAAGGGTACAAATTTCTCTATATATATACATATACACAACAACAATTAAGGCTTTTGAAATATTAGATGAGGTCAGCTACACATTCTTTCTAACATAGACAGTGGTTCATGCTCAATTCCTCATTTTACGTGATTGTACTCATCAATCATGATTTACCTTCGCCTTTCAATCTAAAACTGTTTTCTACCAATCAAAGCCAGAACGTAACTATATTACAGTTTTGTGGTATTATAGGTTATTTTCGTAATGGTAACAACAGCTTTGGATAATGGAAGAGTAGCGAATTGTAATCGAGGATGATCTCTGGTGGTTGAATTGGTAGAACTATACTAAAAGAAGAATTTAGCATTGATCATTATATACGTATATATTTAGTTTTTTTATTGGACTTTTTGTACTAATGATGAGCTACACTTTAGTGGGACTTAATATTCTACTTTATGTACCATTGGACATCGACTACCATCCACAGTTCATATATATATATATATATATATATATATATATATATATATATGTATATATGGTGACACAAATAAATCATTTCATTTTTGTGCTATGAGAAGCATGATGGACTTAACGCTACAACTTAAGATGTAAATAGGCTTCACAGTGACGAATGTCTCTTGCTGCGCAGATGGGATACGAGAGCAACTCATGCGTTGAAAACGGGCGAGTGTGTGAAGATGGGAACAGCTACGTTTACTTCGATGGAGGCCATCTAACAGACGCAGCAAACATTATATTGGCCAACGAGCTGTATTCGTCGAATCGAACGTTTGTGGACCTACCCTTCCAATGTCAAGACGTTGGCCGGCATCACCTCTACGCCAACCAGTCACTCTGTTCTGCGTTCACAACTCAACACAGTGGGCAAGGATGTGCAATAACAGTAATGCATTTTTATGTAGAAGGGTTGCATGGATACGGGTACGGTACCGGTACCCGATACAGGTATGGGTTCGTAATTTTTTTAAAAACTAAGGTACGGGTACACCACTATTAAAAAATATAATAAAAAAATAAATTTACATAAATATATATATATATATATATATATATATATATATAGAGAGAGAGAGAGAGAGAGAGAGAGAGAGAGAGCATTCTATATTTTAAAGAGCATTATAGTGTTTGAGAATAATTTTATTCTAAAGAATGTCATTTATATTCTTCTTCAAAGTAAGAACAATTAAACAACAAACACATACCAGAAGTCATCAATTTTCTGTATTTTGTTCTCTTCGCAGTGCAGTCTTCCTGCATCTCATATCCCTTTGAAAGGATCTTTATGTGGTAAACACCTATCTACATAAACTCGTATTACATAGTTTATTTAAAGCTTGGACAGAATGAGAACAAAATATGCACCTGTTTTAAAACGGTGTACCCATGCAACATAGACACTACCACAAAGAAACACTCTAAGCACAAACAATGAAGTTGAGTTTTTGTGATTACCATTAGTTCTTTTTTCATTGCCCTGCTTATGGTTGTTAAAGCAAAGCCTGAAGAACCTGATATCAGGTAAGGCCGTCTATAAACCATAGCATCCTCCTCTTTCATCACATAAGGCCTAGAGCTGGTTAAAGCTTTATCGCTTGCACTCAAAGGATCCTAATTACAGAATGGCATTAACATTTAGAATAATCATCAAATTTGTTGCAACTGTGACATATTTGAGCACAGAAGTGGTAACACTAACTTGAGCAAAGATTTCACCAAACAAGAAATTGTTGAATACTGACAAGGTTGATGGCAGCACAACATGCTTGTCTATCAGCTGCAACCAAATTAACATTTATGCTCAGGCATTCAATGTTCAAACACGGTTAAACTATCAAAATGAAAAAGGAAGAAACACCGAGCATTTTTTTTAGCAAATTGGTGCCTGAAGTCTTGTAATATGTAGTTAATAATAGACTGCATTCCAACATCATCATGTTAATTTTAGGCCACCCTTTTTTTAGCAAAATACTTATAGCCAATAACCAAGAAAAGCATAAACATAAGCTGAGAATTAAAGGAACCAAACCGTCAATGTTGAGTAAAAGAGGGACCAAGAGCACACACCAGCAAAAGAGAAAGAGGGTGTATCAAACGAGAAAGATGAGCATCTACCAGGTGGCACCATCAATTGAATTTGTAAGGAAAGATCTCATACCCCAAACTAAGCAATAAACAAGAAACAAAACTCAATACCAGAAACACCCGGCGCAAATATTTCATAGATAGGAAACTTCAGCAATAATCAAGAAATAAAATTGAATCCAAAAGAAGGCAATGAATCAAGCGTCAATAGCTCACAAGGGGGTAATTTTGATCAAGATAATCTACTGCACCGAGTTTACAAGTGAAAGATCAAGGTAGTATATGAATAGGTAGTTGATATGCAACTTCAACACAAATGAAGACCTTTAATGGATTGATGCGCTGTGGATGGGACAAAAAAGGGGATGAGGATAAACTCTTCTCTAAACATCTTGAACTCAAAAGCATCAACAACTTAAGACAAAGTGTAGGAATGCAGGAAGAGGAGGAAAAGATTTTCTGAATATTAAACAATTCATCTCCAATGGGATGACTTTCGTAAAAGGATATCTTAAGCAGTTAGAAGTTGTGGTCTTGATTGTGTGGAAGGAGCAACAAGAAAAGGAGTGTTACGCTTGGAGTGATGCACGAGATGGTCGGAAGTCCAGTAGGCCAACCGCCGTTCGCCGGTCGCAATCCCGACGATGAGCTGAGATAGAGGATGCACGAGATAGCTGGAAGTCCAGTAGGCTAGCCACTGTTTGCCGTTCGCAGTCCTGACAATGAGCTGAGACAGAGGATGCACTAGATGCAGGAGACTGGAGATTCACGAGACAGACGCAGGATGGATTGAGGATTAGGGCTTCTAGTGTTTTATATTTTCAGTTTTGAATCGGGTTGACCCATATCTGAATGGATCAACCCAATCCATGTAGTACTTGGTACTGGTACGTGATGTACCCAAATTTGAGTACGCGTACCGGTATACATACATCACCCAAATTTGGGTACGCATACCGGTATATATACATACGTAATAATACGTCATTCATGATACGATACATATGAGACATACTTACTTGTACCTGGTACGTACCGGATACGGATATGCCGCTCAAAATGGCGTACCATGCAACGTAGAGGGCTGCTGAACTGAGGGACTGAGCAAGAACTCGTTATCTGGTTCTCTCACTATTTGCCATTGATAATTATAAGCAGTTTCTTCAATTGTGGACAAGTAATGCACGTTGATGGTGCTATAGTACCACACACACACAGAGAAACCCCATCCGGCCTCACTAACCATCTCCTTTTTCGATTTAATTTCTTGACCCTTTACAAGGGAAAATAGATCGTCCATTCCTTTCTCCGAATGGAAGACGGCAATTAATTGAAAGAGGACCCACAACACCCGAATCGCCCTGTTAGGACTAGATTTTCAAATGGAGTTAGGTGGAAGCCAAACCGTGAGACCAGGAGCACAAGACTGTTACGCATGCATATGATTGCGTGCTCTCTCTCTCTCTGTGTGTGTGTGTGTGTCCCTCTTTGTTTCTGTGTGTGTGATAAAATGACGGTCAATATCATCTGTGAAACGTACAGTTCGGTGCGCGTTGTAGATGAACACCATCTGTGGCAAATTATAGGAGTTAGCAATGGTATTTTGACCGGCCGGTTGTAACTTGCTTTCTCTCTCATTCCGAAACTGAAAGGTTGCTCAGAGAATCAAAGAAAATTATCGACCATTTTCACTCTTGCTTGTGAGAGTGTCACCTGGTGCCAATGTTGCTGCATTATTGAATCCCCTCAAAAAATCAAACCTCGACTACATGCATACGCTTTACTTCTTCTAGGGGTCTAAGACAATGATATCCGGAAGGCTAAAATGATCTCGCCGACTCCGGCTCGGGTTGGACACGATAGTGGTAAAGCTCTTCAAATGCGGGTTTGATCCTCAAACAAAGTGGCCCGACTTGTTGACCTGATTTGCCGGGCTTCATTTGTTGGGTCGCCGCAAACTTTTTTTTAGTGAAGACTTATTTATTTATGTTATTGGTGATATATATTATACTAAAATATTTTAAGTCTACTTGTGGTGTGGTGCATGCATTCAACAACAACAAGTAAGCCTTTTCTCATACTAGATGGGGTCAGCTACATGGATTATTTGTTTTCACGTATCCCTTTCGTGTGTCATGTTACCAGTTAATTTACAATAAGCTAGATCATTCTGTATTGTTTCTTTCCAACACTTTTGTGGTCATCCTCTAACTCTTTTAATACTTTCCAAATTTAGTTTTTCATACCTTCTTATATGTTCTTCTTTTGATCTTCTTTCTATATGTCCAAACAATCTTAAACGATATTCTCTCATTGTATCCTCTATTGGTGTCACTCCTAATTTGTTTTTAATAACCTCATTATAGATACGGTCTTTTGTTATATGACCACTCATCCATCTCAACGTCTTCATTTCTGTCGCATACATCTTTTGTACATGTTGATGATTAATTGTCCAACACTCAGAACCATAAAACATGACAGGCCTAATTATTGCTCTATAATATTTACCTTTAACTTTAATGGTATCTTATTATCACAAAGAATACCTGATGCTCTTCTCCATTTTAACCAACAAGCAGTAATTCTATGCGTAACAACTCCATCAATTCTTCCATCACTATGAAAAATTGATCATAAGTATTTAAAACTTTCCTTTTAGGGGATGTCATGTGTGCCAATTTTAATTTCTATGTCCTCGAAAGTAACCAACCGATCAAACTTACATTTAATATATTTTGTCTTTGTCCAATTAAGTCGGAGGCCTTTGCTTTCTAATGCTTCTCTCCATAGTTCCAATTTTCTATTAACTTTTTCCTTAGACTCCTCCACTAACACAATGCCATATGCAAAAAACATACACCAAGGTACTTCATCTTGAATATGTTTTGTTAACTCATCACTCACCATTATAAATAAGTATGGACTTAAAGTTAATCCTTGAGGTAACCCAATATAACCCAATATTAACTTCAAAGAAGTCTTTAATTACTTCATGAGTCCTCACACATGTTTTTGCACCATCGTACATGTCTCTTATAAGGTTAATGTATGTTAATGGGATACCTCTTTTTTTCAAAGTTCTCCAAAGAACCTCTATCGCTACCCTATCATAAGTTTTTTCTAGATCAATAAATATCATTTGAAGGTCTTTCTTTTTTGCTCTAAAATATTCTATAAGACGTCTTAAAAGGTGAATCGCTTCAACCATAGATCTGCCTAGCATGAATCCAAATTAGTTCTCTATTGTACTTGATACTTGTCTTAACCTACGTTCGATAATTCTTTCTCACAATTTCATAGTATGGCTCATTAACTTGATACCTCGATAATTCGCACAATTCTGAATGTCTCCCTTGTTCTTATATATGAGTAAAAGTGTACTCGCTCTCCATTCCTCGAGCATCTTTTGGTTTCTCCATATTTTATTAAATAGTCTTATGAGCCAACTAATTCTTATTTCTCCTAGTATTTTCCAAACTTCTATATATATATTATCTGGTCCTACCGATTTACCACCCTTCATATGTTTAAGAGCCTCTTTGATTTCATTCTTTTGAATACGTCAATGAAAATTGTGGTTTATATACTTTTTTTATTTAACTAACTCTCTTAAGTTAATACTAACATCTTTATTTTCATTAAAAAGCTTATAAAAATAGTTTTTCCATCTAATTCTGATATATCATTTGCCACTAAAATTTTTTCATCCTCGTCCTTGATGCATCTAACATAATTAAGATCTTTAATTTTCTTATTTTTAGCCCTAACTATCCTAAAAATATCTCTTTCACCCTCTTTTCCAAACTTCTATCTCTAACCCTAATATAATTGAGATCTTTAGTTTTCTTTAGGCTTCACTCACGGCCTTTTTCGCTTCCTTCTTTGCTTTCTTATAATCTTCTAAAGTTTGACTATTTTTCTTAGCATAATGTAATTTGTAACTTGCCCTCTTTGCCTTGATTTTATTTTGTACTACTTCACTCCACCACTAAGCTTCTTTTTGTGTTGGTACACCTCTCTTAGATACATCTAACACATCTTTCGCCACTTTCCTAGTATGTATAGTCATATTATTCCACATATCACAGGGTGTACCAACATAATTCCAAACATCTCCTTGAAGGAATTTCTGTTTAAATATATCTTCTTTCTCGCTTTTCAGGTTCCACCATTTAGTCTGAATAGCTCGATGCACTCTTTTCTTCTTTGTTCAATTTTTTATTTGCAAATCCATAACTAAAAGTCGATGTTGGGTGGTTAAACTTTCTCCTAGAATTACCTTGCAATCTTTACAACACCCTCTATTTTTTTTCTACAAATAAAGTAATCAATTTGTGTTTGTGATAAGCCACTCTTTTGAGTAATTAAATGTTTATCTCATTTTTTAAAGATTGTATTGACTATAAAGAGATCAAATGCCATAGCAAAATTTAAAATCTCTCTACCTTCCTCATTTATATCCCCAAAACCAAAGTTTCCATGAATACCTTGATATCCTAATGTCTCTTTATCGACATGTCCATTTAAGTCTCCTCCTAAACAAATCATCTCCCTTTGTAGAATCTTTTGAATCACCTTACCTAACTCTTCTCAAAAAATTGTTTTTATACTATCTTCTAGTCCTACTTGAGGTGCGTAAGCACAAACTATATTAAAAACCTATGCTCCTAACGCTAATTTCAACGTCATGATTCGGTCACCATATCGTTGTATGTCTACTATACTATCCTTTAAATTTTTATTTATGATAATACCAACTCAGTTTCGAGCCTTTTCTTTACCTAAGTACCGTAATTTAAAACTTCTATCTTCTATCTCATTTGCTTTTTCTCCAACCTATTTTGTTTCTTGTAAACATAGAATATGAATCTTTCTCCGAATCATAGTATCTACCACTTACATTAGCTTATCAGATAATGTTCTGATATTCCAAGAACCAATACGAATCTTATTATCTAGGACTAGCTTCCTTACCCCCCGCATCCGTCTATATTCAAAATGCAAAGACTGTCTCTGAAAATTATTCACTACATTTGGGTGACAATGTAGCATGACTAACTTCTTTACCCACACCCGTCCATGATGTGGGAACCCTCTCTGCAATTGATTCATTACATTTGGATGAAAATGTAGTGGTCATTACTTACTTATCACTGCATTTGGCCTCTACAGTGCGTCGCTAGGCGGGGATGCCCCAAAGTAATGCTCATAATTTTTGTAATCCATGTTATAAAAATCCGACGAAGTTTTATGCTGGTTGTCGGAAGTCTAACACAACCCTCTTCCTTTATCCGGGCTTGGGACCGACAATGCAAGGGTGATCCCTTACATGAGTGGAGTTGTGGTGCATGCATTAAAAATTAAATATTGTGGTCAAAGTCAATTAGCTTGTACTCCAAATTCCACTCCTTAAATTAGGGTACATATGTAATGTATAAGTGTATGGGTCTGACCTAGTGGTGTTTGTCGTCGGGTTTCCTTCGGTTCTAGGCTCAACCCAATAAAACAAACCAATATAATTCGTTCTCGATTTTGGGGATCCAAACCGAACCATCATAAGTAAGAAAACTGAATTAAAGCAATTCTAGAAAACTGAATTAAAGCAATTCATCGGTTCTAGTGTAGTTTGCAATTCATCGGTTCTAGTGTGGTTTGATTCCAAACCATGTGTTTGTTATTGTTAAACTTGCCAATACGACACTTATAGTGTATAATATCCAACCACATGATAAATAAGCTTTGTAGATTATATTACATAAGTTGTTCACATATAAAATGTTGTACAAAATTTAAGTCAATAATGGCACACTCTCATTTAAACAAGGGGCAGACCACAGATCACAGAGCGTACAGAATGAAATTTTACAGTTCATATCAACACAAACCACAAAGCGAAAGAACTGCATGATAATAACTCTCAGTTATGGTAATGGCCATATGTCATAACGGGCATGCAATAAGGAAGGAGGGTTCCCTTCCAAGTTGCATGCACCGTTTGATTTCAAAGCTAAACAGTTTCTAATAAACTTAATCAATTTTATTTATAAACTAAATCAATTGAGGCATAGAACCATTTCTCCAAACTGTAAAGAACATCCAAGGAAGTAGGTAGAGAGAGGTAGTCTAATATGCATAATTTTGGATGGAGCATAATCGTGCATAATTTGCTAGTCACCATCTTTTACCACCTTCTCCTATTCCTTAACTTTTAAATCATCTTCTACCATTTAAAACCGTTGCGACCACTATCAAAACTATCTTGAAAACATAGAAATTTATATTTATATATATATATATATGTGTGTGTGTGTGTGTGTGTGTGATTTTGTTATTTAATTAGATTTTTTAAGTGGTTATGATAGTGACCTCGACCGTTTTGGCTAATCAAAAGTGATTTTAAAAAGTGAAAGAATAGTTAAAGATGATTGAGGACGGCGATCAGTTTAACGGTAGAACCATGTTAAATAAAATATTATACATTGTTATAATATCATTATGCATATAAAACTCTCCATATATGGGTCACTCAAGTCAACTTAGACCCGACGTGGTTCGTGTCCTTGTTTCGAAAATGGGCCCAGATAAAAATAGGGGAGGGTCAGGGTCAACTTAATTTTGACCTGGGCTAGAAGTTACCGAACGCAAGCCCATCCAAATGACTCGATTTGCCACCCCAACTTACAAGAGAAAGAGGTTTGAATGCCTGCCCCATAATATACAAATCGCCCCACGTTAAACGAATTTGTGGCCGATTGCCTCCACCCTAACAAATTTTCCAAGTCCGACATTATTTATTTCCCCCGAAAGGCTGTGGAGTCTCATTAGTATTATTCAGTAAGACAAGACTGTGTCCAAAATTACAGGGACTCGTTCCACTGTAAGTTAATAGACAGTGTCATAAATTACAGAGACTCATTCCACTGTCAGTTAATACACAGTGACTCACTCCACTGTAAGTCAGTACATGGCAACTTAGTCAACTTCTTATTTCAGGTAACAGATTATATTTTAACGAAAGAATCGCCATCATTCTCGATATAAATGCTAACTTTTGTGCATCGACCCTCCCATCATATCAACCAAGGTGAGAAACAAAGTCCCTCACTTCTTCCCTTTGCCTTCCACTCTGATTCTTCCAAATGAAGGAAATATGTTTGCTAAGGCGGCTGCTGATCTTATCTTTCATTTCCTCTACCATTTCACTGAATTCCATTCCAAAACAGAGCATCACTGCTTTGTTTGTGTTTGGGGACTCTGTTGTCGATGTTGGGAGCAATGCCTGGTCATCAAGTTCAATGGGCAAAACAAACTATTCACCCTATGGTGTAGACTTCCCAAAGGGCCCAACTGGGAGGTATACAAATGGTCGGAACCCGTCCGATATACTCGGCCAGCTTTTGGGTTTGCCGCGATTCCCTCAGGCATACGAAGATCCAATGACGAAAGTGATGGGTCGAACCAAAAAGTGGAACCTCCAAACCCAACAATAAAACAAGTATCGTCCTCTAGATACTTCAATTCTACGATAATAACGTCCGCCCAGGAAGATGGAATCAAATATAGAATAATAACTAATAACAAAAAAGAATCAGATTTAATGTAAAACACCTCAAGAAAAAAAGGAAAAAACTAAGAGACTACAAAGATCTAAAACTCCACTATATAAAAGAAAATGGATACAAATGGTCCACAAGAAAGTTTCGATAACAATGATAACAAAATATCAAGAAGCTAAATATCACCCAAAAACTCAAAAGAAGAGTTAAGAAGATCTCACTAGCTATAAAATTAATTCAAATAGAAAACATCAAAGAAGAAAGAACCCTCAATTGAGAACTCTTACCTTTGAAGGTGATGCTCGGACATTCAATCTCTCACAAGGAACCCGTAATGTTAATATATTCTCTCTAGAATATAACCACTCTCCAATGTGCAGCTGCCACCAACTAGATGAAGAATAGGGTTTCACATTGTAGCTTTCTTTCTCCATTATATTCAAATTTAAAGTATCATTACCTTGGAGCTTGTTTGAGTACAAAGAGGCTCTTTTTCAACTTACATGTTCTTTTTTTTCTTACTCTAAATTTCACTGGTTATTTCATGTAAATTTTTCACATACATTTACTCCACTTCTAAATCTAGGCTTGTTGCTACACCTGAAACAACACGAATAGAAGATATTTTAATAATAAGATAAAATATCTCATCAAAATCAATATTTTTCTTCTAATTAAAGCCTTTCACCAGCAATCTTACCTTGTACACCAACTCATAAATATTATTATCATTAAGTGACTTCATCTCTTCTTCCATAGCCTCAACCTAATATATTTTCCAATCACATCGCATGGCTTCTTTATAACACTTGGGCTTTCCACTCTCAGTGAGTAAAATATAATCATTAGGAGAATGTCTCTTAGAGGCTTGTCTAGCACTAAAAGATCTCCTAACATCTTTGGGTTGAGTTGCATCCGTAGTTGACACTTCTGGTACATCTAGCACATCACTTATATTCTCTACTCTAAGTTGAGAAGGAGTTGTTGTGTTAATACTCGTAGGAATGTAATCTGTCTTAGATAAATCATTTTAATATCATCCTTTAGTTTTATTTTCTATCGTATGATTCTCTACAAAATCACATCCCTACTCCTAACAATTTTCTTTTCAATAGGATCATAGCACCTATAACCCATTTCATAACCTCTATAACCTTGAAAATTGCATTGCCTTGTCATGACGTCAAGTTTATGCCTTTCATCCTTAGGCACATAAACAAACATTTTGCACTCAAATACTCTCAAGTGATTATATTCAACTTTTATACCAAACCACACTTCATTAGGAGCTTCAAACTCTAAGGTGAAAGATTTAAAATATAAATTGCAGTGCTTAAAGCTTCACCCTAAAAGACTTTGATAGTTTGGCTTGAAAAAGTAATGCTCTAACCCCCTTCATCAAGGTGGATTTATTCTTTATGCTAGACCATTCAACTATAGTGTCTTGGGAGCAACCTTCTCATGCCATATGCCATGCTCTCTGCTATAGGAATCAAATAGTTCAAAATATTCACCTCCATTATATGGTCTTATTCATTTCAACTTTTTTCATGTTTTCCTCTCAACTATAATAAGAAACTTTTTAAAAACATCAAATACTTTATTCTTTGATTTCAATGTATAAACCCATAATTTTCTAGAGTGAACGTTAATAAATATCATAAAGTAAAGAGAGTCACCAAGTGTATGAGTATGCATAGGACTACATACATCTAAATGAACTAAATCAAAAATATTTGATTTTCTAGAAGGAAGAAAAGAAGCAAAGGAGACCAACTATGCAATCTTCACAATTTCTTTGATCCACTCCATCTGAACAAGGAATTAAGATTTTCTTAATAAAAAAATTATGGCTTTTTTACCCATATGATCAAGTCACTTATTCCACAACCTCACATCACTAGAAGCCTCAACAACACCAATCAAAGATTTGAAAATACTTGCATGCATCAAATAAAGAGAAGTAGTCTTCTTACCTCTACCCATAATAAGATTGTCTTTCATAAGCTTTCACTAGTCATTCATGAAATAACTACTTAAACTATCATCATCAAGCCCCATTAATAATAAGTTCAAGCGTACATCACGAATATACCTTGCATCTTAAAGAGATAAAATAGTACTGTTGTCTATCTTTAGCTGAATATCTCTCATGTCAGAAACGTTAGTTAAACCATAGTTTATCATCTTAAAGAGTCACATTGACTTACAGTATAAGTACTAGGGAACTGCATCCTCGAAGTGGCATTAACTAAAGCTCCACTATCTACAACCCAAGTGGTGTCATTACACACAAAATTTACTACCTCATATAATTTAAAATAACGATCGCTTCATGGAGTCCTCTTTTGGTCATCAGACGTCTTTGTTGTTGCATTAGATCACTGGAAGTTGGAATCCTTTCCATGGAATTCGTGAAACCCTTTCCATGAATCTAATAAATGTAATTAGCAGTAGTTTAATTTATTATTAGCGGTATTTAGGAAAACAAGAGTATAAAGTTTATTCATGAAATCCTTTTCATAAATAATATTTATATTTTGGGAAAATTCGACTTCCACAATCATCTTCTGAGATCCTTAATCCCTGAACAGAAATGGAGTGAGGCTGCAAACTATGGGCTGAAGACACAAATCACCAGATTCCCCAGAATTACAATCCTTAAAGAATGGCTCAAGTGAACTTGCTTCATACTTATCACGCAGCATGTTTGTGGTTATGGCTGGTGCCAATGACTTTGAAGAGCGTTGCTTCATGTCTACCTCCATTGCCCATGTTCACAGGTTATCTCTTGAACTACCTCAGCCAACAACTCAAGGTGCAAACCATGTTCTAGCTTTGCCTTCGCCATTGGTTGATTGACTTTTGAATCTTTATAAGTCTAATGTGTGTGTGTGTGTGTCTATATATATATATATATCATCCAGCTAATTACTGAAGAACTCGACCCCGAACAAAAAATTATCATTTTGGAAGAATGTAACTATTAAGAAGTTTGGAAGCCTGAACTGCGTCGAATTTGAAGTGCTACATAGATTTCTTGATTATCACCCAATCTCCGAACGCCCTTCATTAGCTTATTTGTTTTTGGTTAACTTGGCTGCAATGATCCTTCAGGTTAAATGACGTCAATGTTTCTCATTGAGAAAATAACAAAAAGATCAAATTAATACCGGTTTCATTCTTCACATGAACAACTTAAAGGTTAATAATTTTTAGCATTAATTATTTAGATGATTAACACTTAAAACATATATATATATATATATAGAGAGAGAGAGAGAGAGAATACAACGTAGAAGAGACCGTCTTTAACCATGAATATAACACATAGCATGTCATTATTTGTCTCATCGTAAACAAATTCCTTTCTTATAAGCGGAAGAATGAAGCCCAGCGCAAGCCCTGGAAATCGTACTCAGTGCCTGCCATGATTATGGAAATCGTATTCATTGCGGGGATATTTGAATATTTCGCAATAATTTGTTTAATTAATATATAGCAAGATCAGTGCAATTAGGTGTTGTGGATTTAAACCTTAGATTGCTACAAAGTTATAAATGAGCATGAAATATAAGTGAAAAGATTCGACGGGTATAATCCATTTACGTGTGTTTTTGTGTGTTCTTAATTAAACAGTACTTAATAAGATAAAGGAAACAGTATTAAGTTCAGCTCAAGCTTAACGAGTGAGCTGAACTTGCAAGCGTCGGATTGAGATGGCTGTCATTGTTGACTGGATCGACCTCACACGCGTCACCTGCCGCAGCATGGGAACATGGCATGTGCGAGACAGGCCACTTACACGTGTCCATGGCACCCGCCACGTCTCCCTTCGTCCACCTCCATAAAATCACCCAGCTTCGTTTCAACCATACTTTTGAGAACGATCTCTACAGGCGCTGCCGGAAAATCTTACTGTCGCTGGAGAAAGTTGTAAATCGTCTTGAGATGGCTGATCAAAAGAGATCAGTAACACAGAGGGCGCAAGAAACCGTGCCGAGCACAGACCAAGCGGTCAAGTTCGTCGTTACAGCGACCGCCGGAGCAGCGCTTTTAGTCCTCGCCGGACTGACACTAACTGGCACCGTCGTAGCCCTGACCACGGCCACGCCTCTGCTCGTCATCTTCAGCCCCGTTTTGGTTCCCGCCGGGATCGCCGTCTTCCTCATCGTCTGCGGGTTCGTTTCGGCAGGTGGGTTCGGGTTGGCCGCGCTGTCGACGATCGCTTGGACATACAATTACGTGACTGGGAAGCACCCGCCTGGCGCGGATAAGGTGGACTACGCGAAATCGCGGATCATGGACACCGCTAGGGACGTGAAGGGGCGGGCTGAGGAATATGGGCAGTATGTGCAGCACAAGGTCCAGGAGGTTACACAGGGCTGAGCCCAATCAAGGCCCGGCCCGGCCCGGACCTGGTTGTTGGTGTTCTTAACGTCCAGCGTTTTGCATGTTTAGATGATAACTTGGCATGCTTGCTTGTTTATGATATCGTCAATGTTATATTTTTACGTTAAGTGGGCTGTAGTTTGATTTATTATGGCGTTTCGTGTCGTTTGGAAGCACAAAACCTTTTAATGGGGGGTTTACCGTCCCATTTTGGGTTGCCTCGTCAATGTCATATTTTCACGTTAAGTGGTCTGTAGTTTGATTTATTATGGGGTTTCGTGTGGTTTGGAAGCACAAAACCTTCTAGTGGGGGATTTACCGTTCCATTTTGGGTTGCCTGGCACGGCTCGTGGTAAGGCCATTAAGGTAAGCATCTCTCTCTCTCTCACACACACACACACACATATTGTATTATGTACACATATATATACACAATATATATATATATATGCACATAACGTTATGTGTGAAAACATTCTTATATGTATATATATAGAACGGTCAACGATTGAAAGCTTTGAAGCTGTGTAATTGAAACCTGAAATTTCTTTGAACCTGAAAACCGAACCGAATCGGTAGGTATGGTACTGAACCACTGAATTAGGTTCGGTAACCAAATTATTTTAGTTGGGTTCGGTACGGTACGGTAATCAAATTATTCGGTTTATCCTCTCTCTCTCTCTCTCTCTCTCTATATATATATATATATATATATATATATATATATGTATGTTATATTTAATATATATATATATATATATATACATATTTAATATGTACACCTATTTATATGTATATATATACCTATTACATATATAGGTATGTGTATATATGTGCATATACGTATATATATACATGTATACACATATGCATGTATATTTGTATACCTATTATATATACATATGTATTTATATACATGTATATGCATTATACACATGCATGTATGTATATATATATATATATATATATATATATATATATATATATATATATATATATATATATTATACTTACATATAAACATATATATACACATAAAATCGAACCAATAAACAAAAAAAATTAAAAGTCAAACCCGAACTCAAATAGAAATTTCGGTTCGGTTATATCCAAATAACTCTCACTCCTACTTAGTAGAGTAACATTAAAATGCAAGTTCTCTCTCTCTCTCTCTCTCTCTCTCTCTCTCTCTCTCTATATATATATATATATACACACATATACACACACACACACTTTATTGCCTATTTGCAAGACGAAGCCAGACCTTTCAACAAGCACACCGTAGCAACAAAACCAACCATTACAACCAAGCGACAAATCAAATTGAACGCCGTGTTTTCAAGTCTTGAATCACAAGACGGGAAATAATAGCGCAATATGTAGCATAAAGAGCCATGGCTCTGATAGCTAGGGTCTCTACTCAAACAACGAGATGGAGGTCAGGAGTTCAATACCCGGAGGTAGACATTTGTAAGGATTTGCTTACCCTAGCTTAACAACTAGACAAATATTGGAAATACAAGAAAACACAAGGTGGGGAACGGGCCTCCAAGAGGCTCAATTTAAATGATCCATACTCAACCATATATATATATATATATATATATATATATATATATATATATATATATATATATATATATGTGCGTGCGTGTGCGTGTGCGTGTGTATAGGGTTACAAGAGAAGGCCCAAGCCTAACACACACACACATATATATGTGTGTGTGTATGTGCGTGCGTGCGTGCGTGCATGTGTATAGGGTTACAAGAGAAGGCCCAAGCCTAACACACACATGCACTCTCTGAGGGTTCAACCATTTATTTTAGTTAACTTGCTAACAAGGTAATACTCATTCGATATTCTTAAGGCGTTTAATTAGAGGGAAAACTGTGAGTTGGACAAAGGAGGAGTATGGGTGTCGAGTGTCGGAGTGTAGTGTCTATGTGATACATATCCCTACATTACGCACCTTCGGCAGAGTGTCTGTGACAGAGATCTCTGAGCAAAGAAAAGGGCGCATCGCCGTTTGCAAAACCGCAAACAAAGAAAGAGATGTACATTTGAGAAAACCAGCGATGAAGAAGCAAGAGTTACGGGAAATGATGCAAAGCAAGAACAGCTCCCATATTTACGAAAAGAAGTAGCTGTAGAAGGAAGAAGGATCGAGAGGATGAATGAGATAAGTGAGCACCAGAGCAGCTATCATCAGCACATAAGCAATTGCCTGGTCGATTGATTTTCCTGCATAATATGCAATTCTGTCAAAAGTAAGTAGCCAAAACATTAAGGCAATAGTTCTCATGGCCATACTGCATACTTTGTACATAGACAAGCTTCAAGGAGCATGACCATGGAGAGGACTCGAAGTAGAGGCCCTCCGACCCACGAAGGGCCAGAATGATTTTCGCTGACGATGGTATAGAAATTAACTGCATAGCAATCACGCAATGAAGGGGATTTTAGAACTGACCGTCACTGGAAGGCAGAAGGGCCACCGATGAACTGGACTGAACCATGGCCGCCGGTAAGAGCAGCCCTGCCAAGAAGGCACCCAACACGGTGAAAGGATTTGATCTCTGAATCATTTCTATGGAGCTCCTTCTTTGAGCTTATGCGAAAAGGAAATGTAAAATCACGATCATATGTTGTTCACTATATATGAAGAGGTCACCCAAAGGCCCCACGGCACGAAACCGCTTGGTCACCCATGGTTTCGAAACAACTCTTCACTGATCCATTCTGGATCAGTGAACAGTTCTTGGATTTGATCCGATCTAAGGAAAACGTATTAGGCATTAATGATAGTTGGATCTAATTTGGGCTTATCTCAGATAATCTGCTTGCTGCAATTCCGTCCAAAGCCGGAACAAGACCTTCTCCCGCTTTAAGTTGGGTAGGGTATGTAGATTCATAATATCCATTGAGCTCGATCCAATGTCATATTGGCATGTACCCGGGAAAGAGGGACAAAAGCAAGAGAATTGTAATTAATTAGCTTAATGTAGATACAGATCAGTTAGCGCCTAATCTGGTGGCTTGGCCCGGAGCTAAACCGGAGAGAACGAATGGAACCTGAACCAGAGAAACATTAACCGGGCCCGATTGTTCCCCTCCTCAGTTAAGGATGACAGGCCCGGAACTAGAACTCTAAACCGACCCCGGGCCAGATGATTCTAACCCTAAACGAGAACGGTAGGTTCCACCATCCAAAAAAGTTATATTTTTTGTTTTGAAAAAAAATCTGAATATGTAGATTTTGGTGTCACTGCAGCTGTCATGGCACCATACCTTAACACACTGTTTGCGTTCGTGCCTGTGTGTGTCTTTGAGAGAGAGACAGAGAGGGAGAGAGTATTGTGGGGTTCAGCCCAGTAAGAGAACCACAATGGACCTGGACCTGGAAGGGTAGTGGTTCGGTTCCAGATCTGAATTTTAGCGGAACCAGAACTGCAGGTTCAGGCCCAATAGTCCCTGTATACTTGTAGCCGCTCAGGTCTAGCTCAACATTAGTGTGCATTAAAAGAGGAAGAGAATAACCACAAAAGTGTTAGAAAGAAACAATAAAGAATGATCTAGTTTATATTGAGTTAATTGCTATCATGTAATCGATCGTTTATGAAAACATCATCAGTTAGAAATCGATAGTTTGATTTTAATCATCGGTCACCCTTGGGAAAAAACACCTCTTCCTATACCGCATGTAAATCTAGGTGTAGTTAATGACGGATCTAGAAAATAGTGTTGAAGGGAGTGACGTATATATTTTATTGTGCTAGAGGGGGAGAAGGGCGAAGCATGAATCTCAAACATGGTAAAACTTAGGTTTTACCCTAAATTTTCAAAAAATCAGGAGGGACGGCCACCCCCCACCCACCCCTCCATGTAGATCCACCATTGGGTGTAGATAGAAATGGCCGGCTTGAAACCAGTCTAACAATTTCAATTGGAACTTAACCAGCTTGAAATTGAACTCCAAACCATAGACAACTGGTTTGGTTCTCATTCTCTCTTTAAAGAAACCAGAACCAACAGTTCCAAACGGTTGGTTTTAGAATTTTTAAATGTTTTTCCTTTAAAATGTAAAATTTTAATATAAAAAGAGATTTAAGACTCAACCTGGAACCAGTGGTTCCAGAACTGTAATGAGAACCGAATCCAAGCTGGTTCGGTCACGGTTCTAGGGTAATCGAAAGCGGGCATGTCTACACCTGTTCATAAATCAATCTGGGTCCACTTACTGTGACAGGACCTATCACAACATTTTGTTCAATAGAAAGAAATCAGATGAACCAATGAACAAAATGAAACCAACCTACTCATATTGCCATTCATGTCTATAAACCAATATGGCCTTTAGCTGGGCAGTTTGTTCAAATTGGTCAGTTATTTCTATAAAGAATTCATGCACATTGCACATCCAACCATTGCTCAAACAGCCTTAGAATACATAAACTATGATGTGGTCTTAATAGCAGAATCATCTACCTTGGGTATCTTATTAGAATGCTCTTTTCTGACCTCGGCATTACGCTTAATTTTCGACAACTAGTTAGAGTTATGTGATCGTAGGACGCCATCTAACGCATAGTTTTGTCCGATTCTGATACTTAATTAAGCAAATAGACTCGTTTAAAGACCGAAATCCTAGCTTTCCTGTAAGAAGTTTGCCAAAGAATCCATGATACTAAATGAGCAGTTGATACATACGGCTATTAGCACCCACAGTAATCGCTTTTATATAGAATGCTTCAATGGTTGGTTGAACTCATCTGTCATTGCTGAATCAGTCTGTAGCTAAAGGATAAAAGGGTCTGAGTGCTGCCAAATTAACTAAAAAAATAAGCATCAAGGGCCAATCTCAATAGCTTTCGGTATTGTATTTATATGGATGAACTTCATCCCTGAAAATAAAAGTAAAATTCAAGAATACTACATCAAAATTAATATTAGGTATGTAATCGATAAGTCAAACTGAACATAGTCGACTTCACTTGTATAAGAAATGTTGCGCTCAAGCTCGATCGAAGCTTCTATCTCCATATTGACTTGAGCCCAAATTGAACTATATTTGAGCAACTTGAACTAAGCTTGTTAGGTTTGTATCTTTTCTGTGCTTCAGCAAATTCATGAACAAGCATGATTAAGTGCAGCTCGAAACAGATCTCTATGAGCTCGAATTTCGACAAGCTGGAGTGAGCTCAAAGAAACTTGAACTCGAGTCTGAGCCCAATCAATTAAAAATTCCACCAATTTTGTGGCATAAGAAAATTTTGAAGTTCAAGAGCCTATCAAATCCAAGTTAAAATGATTATATTAATCGAATTTGAATTTAGCAATGTAATTAATGTAAGTATCATAAAACTCAATTAGGCCAGCCAGCAATTTCAAAAGTTCAATGAGTTCATACTAAGCTCGCTTATATGTCAAGTTTGACTCCCAGCTAGGCTCAAGCTCGACAAATTTTGAATTATCACCAGGTCAATCTCATATGGCTCGTGAGCAGCTTTAGCTCACTTGCACCCCCAATGGACAAGAATTTTCATGTGGGACTACAAAGTTTGAGTCAGGTTCATGATTTAGATTATTTGAATATGAGGTGTTTCTTTAAGCTTTATGATATATATATATATATATAATGTATATCAAGAGAGAGAGATTGAGGTCATTTGTCCGTCACTTTTTTATATATTATCTTTCATTTCAAAAGATGATCTCAATGTCCCCTTCTTAAAGTTGACCACATAAGTTAGTGACGAAAAGCATATATATATATATATATATATATACATATATATATATATATATATATATATATATATATATATATATATATATATATATATATATATATATATATATATATATATATATATATACATATATGAGCATATATATACACACATATAAAGTAATATATACACACACATATACATATGCATATATGTAGATATAGATATATAATGTGTTAGAAAACCATGTTAAGACAACTAATTATGCAGGTATAATGTAATTAGATAATCAAAAGTTTCAAAGGAAATTTTGTACAATTGTTTATTAATTCGACCAACAACAATAACAACAACTAAGCCTTTTTCCATACTAAACGGGGATATTTGAATATTTCTTTATTTCCACATATCCCTATCGTGTGCCATGTTATCTGTTAACTCACAATAAGCTAGATCATTCTTTATTGTTTCTTTTCAACACTTTTGTGGTCGTCCTCTACCTCTTTTAATACTTTCCAAATTTAGTTTTTCATACCTTCTTACGAGTTCTTCTTTTGATCTTCTTTCTATATGTCCAAACCATCTTAAACGATATTCTCTCATTTTATCCTCTATTGGTGCCACTCCTAATTTGTTTCTAATCACCTCATTATGTATATGGTCTTTTCTTAATTCGACCAAGAAACTAAAATTTCTAATGAAATTTATATGTGAAAAGTTACACATTTAACTTTAACTTGGTCGACCAACTCAATTCACGTGAAGAAGATCTTGAGTTGATAAACAAGTCGTGAATTGTTTGGTTCATCGAGCATGTTTACCAATCCCACTACAGTAGGCTCAAACTTTTAATTTTTTAAAATGTTATATTACCTCTTCATGTAGGTAGAACTCCAACTTGCCAAAGTAAACAGTTCAGTGGAAAAACCATGCGCCAGGGTGCACAAGGAGCCACGGCTTCTTGGAGCAGCGGTGTTAACTAAAAGAACCTTTGACTTAAGGTCATGAGTTCAATTTTGAAAATTTTGAAATTATACAATGTCATCAAAAAGTAAAGAATGGACACAAGTGTTAGGTATGATCTAGTTTTCATATATATATATATATATATATATATATATATATATATATAATTGAATCATGCTCATTTTTTATATGTTCACTGAGTAGTATAAGTGTAATTTAAATTTTAATAGTTTCTAAATGTATGAAAGATAATTTATTGTACTCATGTTGTTGAAAAGTAACGATTGAACATGAGTGGGTAAGATCTCAACATATATAAGATTTTTCAAATGTTCGAAGAACTTAAGTGGGTGCATGGAGCTTATTACTGCGCTATACTCATACAAGAGACAAGAAAAAGAGCTCCGTCAGGGATTAATATTTCAGGAACAGTGCATGCATTGACTTGAAAGTTTCCCATTCCCTCTATAGCAAGGTCAAATTGGCAGGCCAACCAAATGCAGAATTTCTCTCACATTAAGTTAGGAACTCGCAATGTCAAAGAGTAACATGTGAAAAAAAAAAGATTTCCTGATTTCTTATGGAGGTATATGTTTGAATAATTGGAGTTAAGTATATTTTCTCAATATAGTTGACAAAAATATAAAAAGTAAAATGCTATTTATTTTAAATATATTCCTTTTCAATCGAACCACGAGTTTGAACAACTCTACCTAAGGAGGAAACCCCACAAACGAAATACGTTATGAACTTTGTCAATTTCAAGACTTGGAAACGCAGAAATTAAGAAACCCCTCAAACGAAACATTTATTTACAAAAGAACGCCTAACGTTTTGGATATAACGCTTAAGGTTCTTAAAAAAAGAATAAGGCTTCCTGGACACAAAATTTTCGTTACCAACTTTAAGTTGCTTCAGATCGCCAAAAAACAGAATTTTTGGGGGGCTGGTTAAACTCTTTCTCTCTCAAAAATCAGGTAGTTGAATGTGATATCCGAAACATTATGCGGTTTTTTACCAGATTAACTAAATGGATTTTGCAAATTTCTCAAAACTTTCTCCAACAATGGGTTTGAATAAGTAATCATGCATCTCTCTCTCTCTCTCTCTCTCTCTCTCTCTCTCTCTCTCTCTCTCTCTCTCTCTCTCTCTCTCTCTCTCTCTCTCTCCTTCTAGCAGAGCCATTATAGAGAAAACAGCCCATAAAACAAGTTTCGTTCATCCTTGCAAAGGAACCAGCTGCAAAGTCGAAGAATTGAAGATGGCCAATATGAGCCTCGTGTTTACCCTTCTTTTGGCTCTCTTGATAAACTCATTACAGGTTGGCGCACAGCAAGGTACCCAAAAATCTGATTTTCTTTATTAATTCATTCCCCTTGCATTTTCTACTCAACTTGTATTCATCTAAACAAATCAAAGAACAGAGCAACCGAGCACTCAGAGCTTTGGCTCACCTGGCAGGTCTCTCAACTCAGGTGATGCAGGCCGCGTGTTCGGTTTCTGCAGTGCACACCCCTGGCTTCGGCCTCCCAATTGTAACCAAAAACAAAAAGGAAAGAACAAAGGAACCGAAGCCAATGGCAAGCCTTTCACTCATTCGGTAGGGTCGGCTACATGGGTTCTTAGTCCATTTGCCTGATCTTCGTTTGCTCTTAAACTTATTTTCATCGAAATCCATTAGTTATGATCTACATCAAATCTAGAAACCATATTGGCATCCAATTTTTTGGCTGTACCTATGATTCAAAATCTCAAGCCGTATCGGTGTTGGTTTAGGGTATTTCTTTCAGACTTTCTCCACATATATCTTTTATTCCGATTTGTATCTCGGAGATGAACTACCTTTGAAGGGGTGTTCCTATGCCATGATTCCTATGTAGAGAGTGACACATATATGTAACATGTATATATGTGTATGTATGCATATGTACATATATACATATGTATATGTATACATACATATAGAAAGAGAGATTGGTATATGTTAACACCTTTATATACTAGATCTTTGGTGATGGATGGTTGAGATTTAAAATTTCAAAAGTAATAGTGTTCATGTAAATAAAATGTACCTCAAAAGTATATATGTACATTTTATTTTATAGATTAAAATCTCAATCATCCATCATTTAGATGGTTGATATTTGTTTTGATTTTCTTACACCTAAGGATGTTAAGCATATAACAGTCTCTCTATATACATACATACATATATATATATATATATATATATATAAACTAGTATATACTAGTACATTAAGTATTAACAAATTCAAATAAATCCGAATCATTTATCTTTAATTATAGACGGTTAAAATTTAAATTTAAAAATACAGGTACACTTTTTATCGGTGTTGTTTATTTACATCAACACTTTTTATTTTTAAATTCAAATTTTAACTATTCAGCGGCAAACATAAACGATTGACATTTATTTAGATTTGTTAGTGATTGAGATTTGTTAGTGTGGTCGCTTTACCAGTTTCTCTCTCGTGATGTTCTTACAAATCCTAACCCAGCTCGCGATCTTGTTCGCGATTTTGATGGATGACATGTTGCTGATGCCAATTGTGACGTCCGTCAATCACCAACCAGCATTTCTCTAGCAAAGTCGCCAGGATAACATTTTGCTGAACTGAATTGCGAATGACAAAAGAAAGCAATAGTTAGAATGAAGGTGTTTTCCTTTTCCTGTCGGGCGAAATGTCCCCTAAGTCAAATAATGAATGGTTACTGAAAATAGGGAAATTCTATTAAATTACATCAGTTCTATGTGTACGTAATCGGCAAGCACGAGCAATTATGAACGAAAGTCAAATAAGAATTTGAGATTGGCATCGCATCGCTATTGATGCGATGCAAAGAAAATGCATTTCAATAGCGCAGAGTATCAATAGAGCAAAACAAAATAAATATTTTATTTGTGAGAGAGAGAGAGAGAGAAAGAGAGAGAAATGAAACTACTTACCTTTGATATGTTCACTTATATGTAATATAATTTCAAACTTTTTTTAAGAAGCTTTCAAAGGTATGAAAGATATTTTTACTACACTTGTATCGCAGATGTCAGTAGCGGGAAAGATCGAAACAATGAATATATATATATATATATATATATATATATATATATATATATATATATATATATATATATATATATATATATTATATATTACCTAGCAAATACCACCACATTAGATCCTCACAAAGTCAATGTGATAAAAGCCACAAATATGGTCAGATATAACGGCTTAAGCAGTAACTACTTGTAGCTAGTGCTAGATGCTATATATGTGAGAACCTTGTCGTTTAAAGATCTAGAAATACAAAATTCTATTCAAATTATTCCGCATGCCATATTTTTCAGGGTTCATCAACCTTGACTGTGGTCTTCCTCCAAATTCAAACTACACGAACGAAGTTGGCTACGTTTACATCTCAGATGATGCCTTTATAGCCTCGGGAGAAAGCAAGCAAGTAGCTGCTGGTTGCAACGTGAGCAGTGACACCATTTACCAGACTTTAAGAAGCTTCCCCAATTATCAGAGGAATTGCTACGTCTTGGTTCCTGTAACACAAGGAATCAGATACTTGATTCGAGCTTCCTTCATGTATGGCAATTATGATGGATTGAACCGACCGCCGAGTTTCGATATCTATTTGAATTCTGATTTTTGGTATACTCTGAAGTTTGATAATGACAGTCATATTGTCTGGACTGAGATCATTGGCAAGGCCCGCTCCTCCATGACTGTGTGTTTGATTAATATTAATGGAGGAACTCCCTTCATCTCCGGTTTGGAACTTCGGCCACTCGACAACGATACCTATTCTTTGTTCTCCAGCTCGGATGCACTCCTCACATATGAGCGCATAGACACGGGATCTGTCAAGCAGCAGAGGTAGAAACGCATTTTCTTCTGCTTATTGACGCTGTGACTTAGTTTAAGTTTTAATCTTCTTCATCAGTAAGCTTCGATATACATGAATAATCATTTCTTATAGTTGACAGAAGATTTCAAGATCCTTTATGTCCTTAATGTGATCCCGCACCTTGCTAACCTGTTATGGCTGTATGACCTACGTGGAGCAAGCTGCAATCTTCCATTAATTATACATACATCAACATGTATATAATTCGTTTATGTAATACACATTCTTAACCATCATCGTGTCCAAAAGATATCCGTGGTAGTATTGAAAATACAAATGAATGGTCACACAAAAAAACCATATACATAATAATAATAATAATAATAATAATATAGTTATTGGAAATAAATTAAGAGTGGCACCAATAGAATAAAACGAAAGAAAATTATTTAAAATGGTTTGAGACATAGAAAGATGACTCAAAGAAGTTCCCCTAAAAAGATAAAGATATGAAAAACTAGATTGTGAAATCGTTAAAAAAAGATGACAAAAAAGTATTATAAGAAAACAATAAAGAATGATCAACATAGTTAACTATTAGCATGGAACATGACAGAGCTCTACGGAAACAAGAGATCTATGTGGCCCACTCGACTCATCTAGTATGACAAAAGGTGTAGTTATTGTTGTCATTGATTCTTGATATATGCAGCTCCTTCAATGAATTTTGTTTCCCTTTTCTTGATCTTTAATTTAATTAATTTGGGCGCGATCGTACTTTTCTGTAGCAACTTTATGATTCACTACATCTTGTCTTTAAGTCCATCCTCAATATCATTGAAACCATCACAACCCACTGTACATACTCTGTTGCTTCTGGATTTCTACCTAATATGTATTTACACCAAGACTGCAGGTTCAAGGACGATCCTATCGACAGGATATGGACTCCCGACTACAATGCATATGGGGCCCCTCGCAACACAACCAAAAGCGTACAATTCGCAGACAAATTCAAGGTGCCTCTAGGTGTTGGGCAAACTGCTGTGGTATCAACTAGGCCCATCGTTATCAGCTGGACAGCAGGAAAGAACATGGGCTTTTACATTTTCTTCTACTTTGAAGAGGTCCAGGAATTCCCAGTCAAGCAAACAAGAAATATAACCATAACATTGAATGGAAAAATCTTCATGAGAGAATTCCCTATCGACGATGGTCCAACAGTTATATATGAGAATACACCTATGAATCAAGAAAACTACACATTTAGTATATATGTCTCAAGGAAGTCGACATTGGGACCTCTTATTAATGCTTTCGAGATCTACAAAATCTATCAGGTCAGCAGATATGCAACTTTTGACCAAGATGGTGAGCATCTATTTTCCTTATTTTGAGAGTCCCCATCAAATTTATGGTTGCAGAAGCTTCCTGATCATTTCTTGCGTGTAGTTATTGCAATCACTGATATCAAGGTTTACTACAAATTGAAGAGGAATTGGGGTGGTGATCCATGCCTTCCAGACATCTCATGGGATGGATTGAATTGCAGCTACGAAAATCCTCCAATGCCAAGAATTACTTATCTGTGAGTTTTAATCTCACAACCAGTAACAGTCGATACTAACTGATAGAATCATGTCTGCATGCTAAAAGATGTTTGTGTGTGTGTGTGGAGCTTAACTATGAATTTATTTTGCAGGGATCTCTCTTACAGTGGACTAAATGGAACGATAACTGATGCTTTCTCTAATCTGGCAGTACTCTCTTTTCTGTAAGTACCATGTTCTTTGTATTAAGTTCTTCATTCTGAATTTGATTTTTCATATGCTCTTTTGGCCCCTTCATGTAGCAACTTATCAGGAAATCAACTAACGGGGCAAGTACCTGAATTTTTTGCACCTATGATGAAATTGACTACGCTGTGAGTATGAATTAGATGATTATGAGGGCATCAAACTGTGAGTTTATCATATTTCCATATCCTGAACTTATTGATTCGTGATTCAAACCCAGGGATTTGTCCTACAATAAGCTAACTGGTAGCTTGCCGAAGGCATTGCGAGACAGAGTGAAGAATGGGACGCTTACTTTAAGGTTTTCACCATTTTCCCACAGTAGGCAACAAATTTCTAAATAGACACCAATGTTTAAATCTTATACGTTCTGTGCTGCAGAACTGAAGGCAATTTCCTCTCCAACCAAGCTTATTCCCACAAGACGAAGAACTGTATCCTTTGGACTATGTTGTTCATATGCTTCACTTTAGTTATCATCTAGCATGTATAGTGCATGAGAAACATGTATATCTGTTTCGTGCGCTTGTGTGTCTGCGCGTGCATTTAAAACTGTACAATTTGGATAAATTTGAAATCATAAATGTGTCAAATTGGCGCACTTGATATGATCCCATTTCGGTGAATCACGAATCACAATCTCTTCGTAAAGACAACAAAGACAAATCACAGCTATCTCAGTTAATATCAATGATTCTGAGCTGTGTAATACCAGATCACCCTATTTAAACTTTTTTCTTTGTTTTGAGGGGTGTTTTGTTTTGTTTGTTACTGAGAGATTCATAACATGAATAAATACATCCATTTATAGGGATACTGTCATATTGAATCCTTAAAGGGCTTAAAGAAAACAAAATATGTCATTGTTTCGCGTGCAGAAGGAAAAAATCATGTACTATAACAGTAGAATCGAGAGATAATGAAGAACGAACCCAATACAAAATGCAGCAATGTATAGGTCGACCAAGAAGAAGAGAAAACCTGAGAAGCAAATTTAACGGGGTTTGGAATACCAAGCCTACGTCCACAAACAGGAGGTCATCAAAAGTTACGAACAAAAACTCTCCCTGAACAGTAATTTCAAAGAACTTGGGTTCTATAAGAGAGAAGAGTGCGACAAAAACAACCAAGTTCCCTTAAATCAGAGAGAGGACGTAATGAGAATTCCTTTTCAAACTCAACAGTAACTTTAAAGCGCCTTATTTGATTATGTTAATTGACAGGGGCAGTTGTCAAGTTGGCCATATCTGTCAATCTGTATTCAAAGAAATAAAACAAAGTTATATTGTAACAAGTTTACCACTAGAACATTACACCAAAGACTTTTCTTATTAAACAATTGAAGAGGCAGAAAACCACTTTCCCGGTTCAACGTAGAACTCTAGGAAACACCCTATAGGTTTTAGAACTTCTTGAGTGACTATCTCTTAATTCTATTACTGCGAACAGTTTTAGATCGTCAAGACACCAGACTTTTTCTTGTAAATAACACAAGATTCCTGGCGAATCTGTCTCTCTAAGCCTTGTCAAGCTTAATGATTTTCTAGTGGATCTTGTAAGACTACAGATGTGGTGGTTTGGGGCCTTTTCTTCTAACCTTTTGCAATGTCTGTCGTCTTCACGACCTCTATTGTAGTAGTATTTCGTAATGATACGGATTGTGGACGCGAGTTTGGTGTAAAAGATCGAAAGAAACTCGGAAAATATCAAAGAAAACATCCACTCTAATGATTAAGCTTCTGAATCGTGTTTGGCTTGTAAGGTTTTCTTTTCTCCTTTTGTTATGTGTTCGTCGTGAAAGCGATAAGGTACGGAAATGTTCATGATAGGCTATGCAGCCTCTATTAGATACCAACTCATAAATTAGCCTATTAATTGAGGAATTCTCAACCCCAGACCGATTATTTGATGAGTTGAATTAAACTAAGTTTAAGTCATAAACTAAATTTGAGTCACAGTATAGTTCAAGGAATGAAAGAGAAAAGGGCAACCTAAATATTTGGTGAACTCTAAGGCCATCACTAGAAGATTCAAAATGGTTCTATCTTAGATTAGCATAGGGAATACACACATAAGCAGCAATATTGTAGAAGATATTGAGTTATTCCAACGAAACTAAGATTTGTCTTGGGCGAGTAAATTGTTACCGGGCCAAAGGTGATTCAGGAAACAATAAAAGAAGTGAAAAGCTTCCGTTGAGTTCTGAATTCTCTTCCATCAAAACCAACATAGGTCTTCAATAAATAGACACTAACCTAAGAACTCCTTTTCTCTGCCTGATGCAGGGTTCATCACAAATGCATCTTAGACAAATCTGGTTCATCCAAGATGAACAGCACAGCCTTTCAGATTGTTGGTTGAGTTCTTTTCTGTAATTTTAGAGATATATGTGCATGCCTCTGTCCAGCATCGTACTTCACTAATTCTTTTGAAAATAAGGGGAAGAATATTCTGAATTCTTCGCCATTCCCTCGCCATATTTCGTGGATTCCAGGCTGCAACAAGGTCACTACTTTGCTACGTCACTAACCCCGAAAAAATACTCTCCATGAAGTTTGATCTGTGCACATATTTTTTCTGGTGTTAACGACGGTTTCTTTTCCTAGTGGTTGATTCCGTTGTTGTGCAATAATGTATTAGATGGGGTTTCTTTTCTCGTTAATTTCCATAGCAAATTTCAACAGGCCTTGCAGTAAAGCCATGGAGCAGCTCTCAACCATTTCTTACATGCAAAAACTCCAATTGGTTGCTAGTGAGTGACATTTTTAGTGGCAGCAAAGCGTTTACTGACAAAACAAGGCTAAAAAAGTGAAACAATAGGCGGGCTTTGCTGTAGCGACCCTTAATCTTTCGCATGCCCATGTTGCAGACACATTTTGTTGACCGTTACTAAAGTCATGGCACTCCTCATGGATGATGGCCCCTTTAAATAATAGCCTTTAAAAATTGAGTTTCTCTACTGATTTGAACATATAATTCGTTATGTATTACTTATATATTGTGCTGTTCTTCACGTCCATGGTCTTTGAAATTGTCATATTCCAGATCTTCGCCCGTTCAATGGTTTTGAAATTGTCAAGAATTTTTAAGTATCTGATTCCGCACCCACACCTGCACTCCTGTAACGTATGTTTCCCACGTTTTACCTATAGACAATCTATAAAGAATTGACCATACCATCTTCTTCATGGGAACTCATCAGCAACAAGCCTAGCCTGATTTGGGTAATGCAAAATGACGACTGCAAGGTGTCTTTCGGTTGCCATCGTTAACCAGCAGAAGCCACAACGCCATGCATGTAATTTCCTGTTTACTCGAAGAGCTGAAAGGGAAAAGTTAACCTAACGACCTTTTGAATTTCTTTCCTGGAGATTCAACCGTTGATTTCCTCTCACTCGGAGAGATTTGCGATGACTTTCGTGAACTCTTCGTGGTCCAACTGAACGGCACTAAACTAACAGTGACATCACAACTGGTTCTACAACGTATGGTCAGTGACCGATCTAGAAAATCTTTTGGGGTGGAGCATATACCTCGCTGAATGCGCGAACTGTATATTATAACCACTGATTCAAACCTCAGTTTTAGGTTTTCTTGTTGATCATTTCAAATTTCGAGTGCGTCGGACGCCCCACCTCGGCTCAATGTAAATCCGGAGTATGGTTGCCATCTATTTTCCACCTAATATTGTTTCCCCACATATTCCGCGTCCATCAACACAAGAGATCAAGATAGTTCAAGTCTATCGCAATGTGGATGAAAAATGGAATTGGGCATTTATCAGGCGGATTTAGCTTCCTTCTGATCATTATGGGATCTTTTCCTTTGACAATTGCACAGCCAGGTGAGCCCTTGACCAATTCATTCTTCTCTACCATCTTCTTCTGGCTTCTGCTTAACAGTAAAGATCAATTGAAATCTTTTCGTGAACAGCATTACCTCTCTCTCTCTCTCTGTCTCTCAACACACGCACACACATCTATGTATGTATGCTGTATCCGTAACTCTTTTTCCTACGTCTCATTTTAAATATTCAGGATTCATCAGCCTTGACTGTGGTCTGCCGGAAAATTACATACGTGAACGAAATAGGAAACGCCTATATTTCAGACCCTGCATGTACCCATTATGTACCAAACAGTGAGGGCCTTCCCTACCTACACAAGGAACTGCTACCGATTGCCATTGGAGAGCCCGGGTCGATACTTTGTTCGAGCCTTCTTCATGTATGGCAACCATGATGGCTTGGACTTGCTCCCCACATTTGAGATCTACATTGGTGTGGATTTTTGGTACATGGTGAAGTTGGCCAATGCCAGCCATAGACTTTGGACTGAGATCACAACTAATGCAACAACAAAAGTTATCAATCTGTGCTCGGTGAAAACCAACAGTGGGCTGCCATTTATTTCAGGGCTCGAAGTTCGGCCAATGGGTAATCGGTTTTTACTGGGAATGTTCTCATACGGGCCCAACTCTTGACTTACATGAGAATAAATGCAGGATCCACAAACAAAACCAGTTCAGTGAACCCTTTTCTTTTCCTTTTCATTTTGCTTTTCTTTACTGCATTTTGTTGTCTGCAAGTGCATCGCCATTGCGCCATTGCAGCAGAGACTCCGGTTCTAGACGCAGATAGACGAGTCCAGTTGCAGCTCGCATTTGAACCGCCTGTTCCGGTTGTGGAAATGGTGAAACCAGAACCGAATCGAGTGACTCTAGATTCCGGTTCTAGGTTCAAAGTTTCTGGTCCAATCTGATTCTAAGTGGGATAGCTCGGCCAATTAGGAACTGATCATGTCTAGACGCAGATAGTGCTGGTAAACGAGTCTAACGAGCTGAACAGAGCAAGTCATGGCTTGTTTTTCATCTTCTTTCTTCGTGTTGAGCTCGGTACCTGGTTTGAGCTGAGCAGCTAGACGTATGAATCGAACAAAAGAAGTGTTAGATGAGCTCAACAGAAGATGCTCATTAAGAGTTAAAAAGTATGGCTCTTTACATATAGTTTTAGTTATAATTTTTAGATTATTTTTTCCGAAAATTGAAAGGTTGGCTCAATCATCTTGATTACATATATCCGCCAATCAGTCGGGTGAACATGGTTTTCTAGTATGCATGTAAATAAGAGTTTTATATGCTTAATTAAATGAGCTGATACTGGTCGAGTGGAGATGTTAATATGTGCCCCAGAAAATGTGAACTGGGTCGGGTCATATTTTATATAGGTTTCTAAAATGCTGGCTGGACCTGATTCTCTCTCTCTCTCTCACACACATATATATATAGTTTTATCCATTATATATGTATGTGTTATATATAATTTTATTACATGTATATGTATATATAACATCTGGCCCTCGGCAGCGGACTGACTCAAACTTACGACAGCGGCATCATTAGATGGTCATCATGAGATGGCATGTTAAAGAGAAGATGTTGGCATTACCTCATTAACCAAAGGCATGTCTTCTCCCACACCAAGTGTGCTCAGCCATCTCTAAGTAACAATTGAGCTCAGTCGACCACATGTCATCTTAAATTTTAACTTTGCAAAAAACAAGATATGTTTTACAAAATATGTCAGTGATACAAATGAAAATGTTGAGATAGATGAGTTGTCATACAAGGAAAGACCGTATACATAATGAGTTTATCATAAACAAATTAGGAGTGGCACCAATAGAAGATAAAATGAGAGAATATCATTTAAGATGATTTGAACATATAGAAAGAAGATCAAAAGAAGTACGTAAGAAATTACGAAAAACTAGATTTTGAAAGTATTAAAAGAGGTAAAAGACGATCACAAAAGTATTGGAAAGAAACAATAAAGAATGATCTAGCTTATGTTGAGTTAAGTGCTAACATAGCACATGATAGAGCTCTCTCGAAACAAAGAATCGACGACTTCGTCTAGTATGGAAAAAGCTTAGTTGTTGTTGTTGTCATCATTGTCGGATCCAGGTTGTGGCAGGGGTGTTACTTCCTCACCCAAAATTTTAAAAACTTTCTGTATACATATTAAAAAAAATTAAAATAAAAATTTTTAAAGCCCGCCCTACTCAAAATAGATTTCTGCATCCGCCCACCGTCCACTTTAGAAGTCTTCCTCTCCCTTTCTAAAGAGACTGGCGAAACCTAGAAAAGAGCATTTGGCATAGAGCCATGTGATCCTTAATACATAAATCAGTCCTAAGCTTGCATTAGTTTCCAAGTTTTAGCTGGTTTCGTATTTGTTAATTGCAGGTTTAAGGAAGATCGCTATGATCGAATTTAGACACCAGATAACAATGCATATGGCTATGCTATCAACACCAACAGCACTGTGGATCATGAATATGACGAATTCAGAGTGCCATCACAAGTGCTACAAACTGCCTTACAATCATCTGAATTCATAAACATAAGTTGGCCAACAGGAAATAGCAAATATTACTTTTACCCATATTTTGCAGGGTTCACCAATGACAAACTTCGAAAAATCTTACAATATCACTTAATGGTAGCCATTGGTTTGGACCATTTTCACCTAGCTACCTCAAATCTTATGTCATATTGACACCGGAATCAATGCGTGAAGACGATGATCATTTCTTATTCTCAATTAATTCCACAAATCATTCCGATTCCCCAGCATTTATGAATGCATTTGAAATTTACAAGATTTATGGGATTAGTGGAAGTGCATCATACGCGCAAGATGGTGAGTGTCGATAAAAGAAAATACTTTTAACTTCAAATCTTTGTTGTTACATCGGGACAAACTTACTTGTTCATCATATTGCGACAGCAGTTCAAGCATTGATGGAAATCAAAGGCACCTATCAGCTCAAAAGAAGTTGGATTGGTGATCCATGCCTTCCTCAGAATTATCCATGGGATGGTTTTCTTTGCAGCTACAGTGATCCTTCAACACCTAGAGTCACTTCTTTGTCAGTGACACAAAATTCCAGCCAACTCAATGCAATATTTATTGCAATTCCATGTGAAGAACATATATATAGATATAGATATAGATATAGATATAGATGTGTGTGTGCATATGCATATATATGTATGTATGTAGGTATATATATACACGCACACACAATAGATAGATAGATAGATAGACAGATAGGTAGGTAGGTAGATAGGTAGGTAGGTGGTAGATAAATATCTGTGTGGTGTGTGTATGCACTGGTGAACATGTTTGAACTCACCTTGCAGAGATCTCTCCAATAGTAACTTAAATGGAACAATGACAAACTCAATTGCAAATTTGACTGCTCTCCGATCCCTGTAAGTACCACCAGAAGCATGAGTTCATAAGAGTTTTGGTTTTGTTCAATTTTTCTTTATCTGTTCATGCAGGAATTTGTCAAGAAATAATCTGCATTGTCAATAGCTGAATTCTTAGCCAATTTACCATTGTTGACTTTAGTGTGAGTGTAATCAAAAGTGTGAACTCTATCGATATTCTTTAGTTGACACTCTGTTTTGAACTTTCAGAGACATTTCAAGAAATGGACTTGATGGTATTGTTCCAATTGCTTTGAGGAAAAAGCAAAGGATTGGATTACTAGACCTCAGGTGAATCCTAACTCCAACTACATGAGAAAAAGTTATTAATGACCATCTCAATAAATAACTTATATTGTATTTTCTAAATTCAGGCTTCATAATAATCCTGAACTCTGCCTATCCGAGTCGTGCAATCGCAAACAGTCACTCTGTGGCCATAAGTGTCACTGTGGTGGCAGTGATCCTTTTTCTGTCCCTTCTGTTTATATTTGCAGTAAAGAAGCTTAGGAAAAGCAATCCAGGTACCAACTTGTTTAGATCTTTTTACCTATAAGAAACTACTCGAGCTGCTTATCAAAAAATCTAGGGTATTATTCTCTCTAATTCTGTTGCATGTCATGCAACAACAACCTCTGAATGCAGTATTTCCTTCCAGTGATTTACCTAAAAATCCAATAGATGCATGTGCCTGACGTGCAGTAGCACATAGTTTCTCTTCTTTTCTCAAGAAGTAGTAAGCACTATCATAGTACACACCCACACCCACATATGTGTTTGTGTGTGCGTGTGTATATATATAATGTAAAAACAGAAGCAGATAGTGTGATTAACCATATGAACTTGATTATCTTGCAAGGAGTGTTAATTGATTATTAGTATCAAACGGATTTTTTATTTCTTAAAACTTTTGATGCTCTGCTCAAAACTGATCTGGAGGTACAAAAAGAAGATATATCTTCGGAACTAAGATCAGGATTCATGGAACAAAGTTGGGACTTCAGTTATGCTGAAAATGTTGAAATAACAAAAACTTTACTCAAGCGATTGGCAAGGGAAGATCGGGGGTTGTATACTATGGTTGTCTTAAAAATGACCGTCAAGCTGCAGTCAAGAAACTAAGTAAGCTCACATCCCAAGGATCCGAAAAGTGTCCGAAGGAGGTAAAGCTAAAACTCTGATATTAGAAAGATTGACTATTATAAAGTTCGCATTCATGTGAAGTTCTTGCTATTACAACAAATAAAGGAATATCTATTCAAGTTGCATTTCAGGTTCAACTGCCGAAGGTTGTACGCCACAAATATTTGCTTGCTTTTATTGGATATTGCAATGAAGCAAACAACATGATTCTCGTCCATGAATACATGCCAAGAGGAAATCTTCGTGCGGGTATTGAGTTTTTCATCTTTTGTCAGAAAGTCCACCCCCAAGCCAGTCAGACACGCCCCTTTGGGCTGATATCCAATTTTCTTACGGTGAATTTCAAACATATTAACCACTTAAGATATAATGAGTTTACAAATATGCATTAAATAGGTTAGATAGTATTGTAGCAAATGCTTTTATATCTGTATTGAAATTTGAAACAGTTAATGCAAGCCACTTTTGCATCAATGGCAGTTAACTCCACAATCTTGACATGGGGACAACGACTTCAAATGGCACAAAGTGCCGCAATAGGTCTCTCTCTCTCCAGAAAAAATAGTTGTTTCCTTTGAAGTGCAGGCTTGGAATATTTGCACTTAGGTTTTTTCATTCATGGAGATGTGAAGACGTCCAGTATCCTCTTGAATGAGAAGCTGGAAGCTAAATTGGCATTTTTTGGATCATGCAAGTCATTAATTATTGGTGGGAACGCTCATGCGCATCAACTGCAATTGCTGGAACAACAGGATATGTAGACCCTGAGTACGTGACGTTTCTTTAATTACTTCTCAACATTTACAGACAAGCTTTATTTCTTGCACTTTTCTTCCATGGACACATCTGTATATATGGTGTAAAGTTACGGAGGGGCCATGCATTTCCCAGCTTCATGATCACCCACCTCAACATGTTTCATGTTCGTCGCCCTCATCTCGAGAAACCATGGCCATCATGCACCATCACGGAGGTGATCACAACAGAAACGTTTCAATACAATTAATGGGGAAAATTGCTTTAGTAGCAAATATTTGACAAGGGTTATGCAGCCAAATCTAATAATTTTGCGAATAAGCAGATTGTTAAATTAGCTTGATTTTCTGATGACAAATGGTAGATCCAAAATGCAAAGTTCACGGTGTGACCAAGATCGAACATGAAAATTAGAGGCTTACATGGTGGAGGTTAGGGATGAGAACAGTGACTGTGAGATCATTGTGATTGTGCGCTGCTTTTCATCACAGTGAAAATCATCTTTCTGTGCTGCCCATGGAGTAGACATCTCTTTCCAAACCACATAAATCTAATGTTGTTTCTTCCCCTCTATCTGTCGACTTTGTCTTTCTGCAAATTGATGTATGTGATTGTAATTAATGCAGGTACTCGTTAACCAGCATGCTTACACAGAAGGGTGATATATATGGTTTTGTTGTTATTCTTTTTGAGTTAATCTCAGGGAGGACTGCTTTATCAAGTATCGATGGAGAGCAAGTTCATATAGTTGATCGGGCAAAGCGTATGCTCTCAAGAGGGAACCTTTTGAACATTGTTGACCCTAGAACGAAGACAGATTTCAGTCTTCGCTCAATATGGAAAGTGGCTGACTTAGCCCTGATTTGTACATCAGAGCAAGGAGAGACAAGACCTACCACGACAGTAGCTGTGGAACAGCTAAAGGAAGTCCCATAAATCGAGCACTCATCAAATTGCTCGAATCAAAACAGTTGACTCAGAGTCTTCATCTGCTCCAATTTAATCAACTATGGAAAATAAACATGTTCATAACTAAAAGGTAAATGGAGTGTATTTAGCCTTCCATGCATGATATTTGGCCCTGACCTGACCTCCATGGATTTACCTTGACGAAGAGGAAACCTGCTGGCGTATCAATGATGTTCAATAACATCGTCAATCTAAGCTAGATATGACTAGGTATATTTAGCACCATCCACTCTATTTGTTCTTCTGTTTCTTTCCCAGCCGCCCCCACCTCATTTTACCACTTAGTGAATCTATTGAACATGATTTAATATGGTTGGTCTCACGTACTTATTTTGTAGATTTGCTCTGCTTTCATGCCTTTGAGAAGTTCCTTGGACTATCTTCAAATAAGAAAAGATATTCAACCAAAACCATCAAAAGAAATAACAGAAGACACTCGATCTGAACTATCCTGAAGCATAAGATGGAAGGAAAGAGAAAGCCATTAAAAATAATGGAGTTGCTTCCCGGCAGTCCTGAGGGAACATCATAGATAGCTCACAGTTGAATCCGTGGTTATAATGCATAGCATGTCCCACCTTAAACAGTTTGACGGGCTACTGGCCTCGGCTGATGCCAATTTCTAGATCCTCCACCGTTTCGTGGTGGCTGATCGACCTTGTACAATTTTCATTTAGATAATTGAATAGCTCCTGTCGCAGTTGCCGAACCACTCAAATCATGTAAATCTTGTGCTCCTGTGGCTTATGTAATATATATTTCTTCACTCCATTCTTAGTTCCCGCTGGAAATGATTGCAAATAAAGTTATTCTACTCAATCTGGCTTGAGAGTTAAGAATACCCCTTTTGAAGTACCATTTTACAATTCACCGTGCTAATAATCAGAGTAAACAATTAACTTTTTTCACATGACATTTATTGATCTAGAAAAAGCTTATGATAGGGTACCGAGGGAGGTTCTTTGAAGAACTTTGGAAAAAAGAGGTATCTCATTGACATATATTAACCTTATAAAAGACATGTATGATGGTGCAAAAACATGTGTGAGGACTCATGAAGGAACGATAGACTTCTTTGAAGTTAATATTAGGTTACATCAAGGATCAACTTTAAGTCCATACTTATTTATAATGGTGATGGATGAGTTAACAAAACATATTCAAGATGAAGTACCTTGGTGTATGTTATTTGCAGAGGACATTGTATTAGTGGAGGAGTCTAAGGAAAAAGTTAATAGAAAATTGGAACTATGGAGAGAAACTTTAGAAAGCAAAGGCCTCCGACTTAGTAGAACAAAGACAGAATATATGGAATGTAAGTTTGATCATTTGGTTACTTCAGAGGACAGAGAAATTAAAATTGGCACACAATGCATTCCCCAAAAGAAAAGTTTTAAATACCTAGGGTCAATTTTTCAGAGTGATGGAAGAATTTATGGAGATGTTACACATAGAATTAATGCTGGTTGGTTAAAATGGAAAGGAGCATCAAGTATTCTTTGTGATAAGAAGATACCATTAAAATTAAAAGGTAAATATTATAGAGCAGCAATTAGGCCTGCCATGTTTTATGGTTCTTAGTCTTGGGCGGTTAATCATCAACACGTACAAAAGATGTCTGTGACAGAAATGAAGATGTTGAGATGGATGAGTGGTCATATAAGAAAAGACCCTATACATAATGAGGTTATTAGAAACAAATTAGGAGTGGCACCAATAGAGGATAAAATGAGAGAACATCGTTTAAGATGGTTTGGACATATAGAAAGAAGATCAAAAGAAGAACCTGTAAGAAGGTTAGAAAAACTAAATTTGGAAAGTATTAAAAGAGCTGGAGGACGACCACAAAAGTATTGGAAAGAAACAATAAAGAATGATCTAGCTTACTGGGAGTTAACTGCTAACATGGCACACGATAGGGATCTGTAGAAACAAAGAATCCATGTAGCCGACCCCGTCTAGTATGGGAAAAGGCTTAGTTGTTGTTGTTGTTGTTGTTGTTGTTGTTGTTGTTGTAAACAATTAACTCTTTTATCTGCAGAAATGGATGCCATTCATGAGGAGAAACTGCTCAAATATGGGTCATGCTAGGATACTCAAAGTGCAAAAGTTCTCCCTCGAAAGGATGTGAACTCCCTAACTTTAGATTCGCGCATTCTTTTGAGAAATATAACCATATAAATGTCTGCAGAATGTCCAAAAATATTGTAAATGACTACTAATAGTTTCTTGTAATGTATATATCGGTTACAAATTTGATAGAAAAACTAGTAGCGATGGTTTATAAAGTATCAGCTATTGGAAGACGGTTAATTATGTTCATGCAAGCCTAGACTCCACATCTTAGCAAAGCTACCTTTGAAGAACACGTGTATACACAAAAAAGAAACACAAGTAAACAGGTGATGCATAATAGAACGAACATGGAGCTGGTACTTTTAAAATGAAGTTGACCCACTCTAAGGCAGGTGCACGGCTTTTTCAGATAATCAAGCCATCAGATCCCTCCAGTCCATTTCAATAGTTCACACTGGAGCATTGACTCAATATGTACATTCTCCAGTTCTTGACAAAATCATTTTATGATGACTTTTCATCGATGGAACCGCAGTAAAAGGATTTAAATATTTTGAATACTTGAATTCTGTGATCTAGTCCTCTGAAAGGCAAAGCCGCTGGTTGAACTTGCAAATTCCACGCCGATTATCCTGGAATGAGTCCCGAACTGATTGCACCATTAACTTTACAGCCTGTAAACTGTACAACTCTTCATTTTGTTCCTGCATATTCGTGCAATCATTGAGCAAGCTAAGTATCTTCTCCTTCCACAAAAGAACCAAACACAAGACCAGATGCATAAAATGAAAGGCAAAAGATTTACCACACTCAGCATCCGATCTTCGAAGCTGCGAGAGTCCAGTTCTAGAGGCATGAATATTTTCTGATAAGCTCTTCTCAAGCTTTTGATCTTAAAGTTCATAGAAGAGAAAATGTTAAAATTTAAAACATTGAAAAGAATAAAATAATACAGCTCTGATGATAGTTAAGAGGTTTATTTACATCGTGAGACAAACTAAAAAAGAACTTCAGGTAACACCATAATCAACAATGTCATCATTTCACAGGTTTTCATGTTATAACCAAATTTGTCAATATGAAGTTGAGATGCCTGATGTATAAGAAATGCCACTTAGAAGCCTACCTATACGGCTGTTGAGGCATTCTTGTTCTATTGACAGTTGCGGTAGTTTTAGCTCATGGATGGTGTCATAACAATGACCAAAACGAAGTGTCACGTGACGTGTATATACTAGAAGTCCCTCGCATGCATGTTACTGGCACTAGCTACGATATGTATTTTAGGATCAACGGCATTATCACTGACTTCAAAAGCGTTTAATTAATGTGTACACCTTATATATGAGTTCCGATGGATGTGAAACCTAGTTAAGACTGAATCACCTCCTTTATTTGGCCGCTGATACATGTTCTACTTCCGTACAAATGAATTCTTCGGAAAAATTACTATATGACGTACTAGATAATTTAAAACAAAAATTTTTGTTCTGCTGCCCTCATTACAAGTATCAGAATGATGTTAGAATGGAAGAGGATGAGAATGACCCGACAAAATGACCACAAGAATGTCATGTGCATCCCTGAGCATTATGACTTGATTAACATTAGAAACAAGTTTCTGCCCAGCTGGCAGGTCCTCCAGTATATTTGCCATATCTTCTCTTGAAAACTCTCTAAGAACAACAAATACAGCAGGTACTCGCGCTCATTATCTTTGAATATATGATAAAAAGTCTATGCAAGAAACTATCTTAATGAAATCTAATGTGTCTTCAAAATACATTCTTTAATGCTGTCAATTTGAAAATGGGAACTTAAACTCAATTGTCCAAGCACGCAAACCTCTATATTTGAAAAACCATGACGCCGGAGACCCTCCAGATTCAAGCCACGAAGTTCTGCTCTATCTCCAGCTACAATCATGTATCTTGGGACATCCTGTGAAACCTGCCAAAGTTGAATGGAATAACCAAAACTTGTACCATGATTGAGACATATATATATATATATATATATATATGTGTGTGTGTGTGTGTGTGTGTCTGTGCACACGCACATGTGAGTTCGTGAGTGTGTGTGCCTGTGAGTACATGATGAGATCAAGAATTCAATGTTGACAGGAAGCATAACATGTTAACATACAACAGATCCCCCACTAACAAAAGCGAATGAAGCGATGTGGCAAAACTGATGAACTAAAGCAGCTCCTGAAGTATGAACAAAGTCCTAATCCAAAAGCAGATAAAGTTGAATCAGTGCTCTGTCCAACAGTAATGGTGAACTTAAAACACTAAGGGAGATGAAAAGACGATACCTACTTCCACCACAACATGGCCAGCTAAAAGAGAATTATTGGCAAAGATGTTGCTTGTTCCCACCTTGCAATCATGAGCAATATGACAGCAGCCCATAATAAGATTGTTATCACCAATAACCTGACCATGTTGTTCTTTTAGAGCTTAATAAATCAACACCATATAGTAAAGACACCAGACAATGGACAACAAAGTCACTGATGAAAATACTCACAGTTTGATCGGTAGATTTAGATGATCGATGTATGGATACAAACTCTCTAACGTCATTATTGTTCCCCATGTAGAGAAAGCATTCATCCCCTTGCTGAAATTTCACAGAAAAGAATCATTTTGTGAGCTTCCATGAGAAGCAGGCTTTTAGATCATGTTTGAACAATTACTAATGCTTGATAACCAGAAAATTCTGATGGTAATTCACGTCAACTGGACAAGAAAAGAACGGAAGAATATGAGAACTTCCCATTAGTCGTATAGGTCTTAAGCACAGAGTTTCTTAATCTGGGAAACCCGAAAATTACCTTAGCCATTCTATGTTGCAAAACTTTGTTGTGGGAAGCCAAAAAGAGAAGGAGTTTCTGACCTTAGTATTTGATGAATGATTCAATGATCGTACTATATGGATTGATTTTTCCTTGTCTATTAAGGAAAATGTTTTTAATCATAACATTCTAACATGTAACCAGGTTTATTCAGAATGCAAGGTCCATAGTTGATCATGCATCTAACGTAAAGTGTTGAGCAGTTGATTTTTCGTCATTGCGAGAAACAATTTTACATACTAAAAACATCACATGAAACATTTTCCCTACTAAACAATTAAAAGATCAGTCAAAACAGTGTGATTGATGAAACGGATGTACAAGGACCAACAAGTGAAGCATTAGAGAAATAAGAATCTGATTCTGCACATACTGAAGATTAAGAATCAGGCAGGAAATCATGAGCACAAAAAACTCCATGAAAGTGAAAATTGCAGTTATGCATAGCAAGCTAATATAGTACCAAGAATGTCAGATGCAAATTATAAAGAAAGGTACAAATATAAAGAGGGCCTTAAGACAATATAAGCACATCCCAATCCCAAGATGAGGCAGGAGATCCCTATATTTAATTCAGCCAAGCTGAACAGATTGACGAAACTATAACCATTTATGACAGCATTGGGTCATGGTGATGCCCTCATTTTTGTCGTTGTTGGTAAGCTGGTTATAGGCAGTAGATGATTTTTGAACTCCTGGCATCCTCCCTTAAACTCAATTGGTAGACAGGTGAACTAGGACCCATTCGGCATGCTCCTGTCATGATGCACACAACTTAAATATAACCAAAACCTGACTCCCAGCATCCTAGGTTCTCAAAGAAATTATGAGAAGTCATTATGACCAAGCTTTCCATGTTTTCACGTGGCAGCATCAGAATGATGCTTGTGGCTCAAGTTGGACTGTATCAGCTGAATACATGAATGTGAAAATTCATGCCTACATAATGATCTTGATATAGCAGGTTGAGTTAATGATTATAACAGCTTCTCACCAGATAAGAGGCTTCAACTTAGCCTAAGCCCAACATTCTGTCTATTAGAAAAGGCTTCAAGCAAATGTTGGTCAGCACAGGAAAATTGACCATTCACAAGAATCAGGTTAATCAAGAGTATAGTTCACATTTTCCTCGTGTGAGTGCCTATTGGAAATCATGTGCATATACTGACCTTATATTTCATATCTTGGCATTTGACGCCAACAACTGCATGGTGACCAATTATGTTATTGCTTCCAATGATTGTACGCCCTGGTAAATCAGATCCAACAATTGCACCACTGCCTGACAAAATTTTACGTGCATATGACATCTCAGTAAATATCACAATAAACAATGTCTGCCAGCTGAAGTAATAAAACTATCACTTTTTGCAATATAATGCATATGGAGAACAATGCACTTTTCCAATGTCCATGACAGTTTCAGGTAACAAATAATACACAAAAGCTTGTTCAAACACAGTAGATACTCACGTCAGTAGAGTACATCTGTCTCCCAACTCTGTACTGCCTAAGACGTGGCTTCCTACATGTAATTGGCAAAAGTTCCCAATTCTCGCTCCTGATCCAACCGTACAAAATGGGCCAATTGAAACACACTGCCCGCAAACAATGAACTATTAGCTTCCATCCTCCATAAAAACTGAACAACTGAGTCACGACACCCATAAACCATTACCCTATTAAGATTAACCCCCAGAGAATTATGAAGATATTAGCATTGGCCTAGTTGATAAGAGGCATCATGTGGAAGCAGGAATTCTTTAGTTTAAAAAATCAAACTTGATATGGACATTGCGCACCATGAAATAGTTTTGAAGGTAACGACAGAGGAATTATGGGAGAAAATAACAGCAGGATGTGCTCTACGAGGAAAATTCCAGTAACAAATAATACTTTGTCCCAGTGCGGTGTATCAATAAAGAAGAAATTAAGGCCTCCGTAGCATGAAACCTACCATAAAAGTGTTATTTTCATCATTCAGTAGTTCACTGGTTACTCAGCATTGAGCTGACACGCATAGAAATCCCGTGTCGACCAAAATTTTATACTATCAAAATCAATACTAATCTCCCAAGTAGAAGCAACATATCCTGCTGAAAACACAAAGCAGCAAAAACATGCATCGAAATATGTCCAAGAAATAGGATCATGTACAAGATAAACCAATAGCAATGGCCACCCTTCTTCATAATATTCCAACCCAAAGTTTGAAACTCAACTAGAAAGGAAATATACCCACGGCTTAAACTAATTCCCTAGCCTTCCACTTCAAAATTCTTGAACGCCGTGGTTAAACTTTTTCATTTTTAACGTCAACAACGCTGAAGAAAGATGGCCAAAAATAAGACTAGCAGTAGGCATAGCAAAAGCAGGAGTTTTGTTATTCAAAAAAAGGAACCTTTAAGTTACCTCGCCGATAGAGGCATCTGGGTGAATAATTGCAGCTGGGTGGATGGAACTTTGGCTGGTTTCCAGCATGGGTTCTGTTTCTTTCCAATCATGAGCATCTACAAGAAAAGCATGGTGTATTTACTCGATAGATAGATAGATAGAGAGAGAGAGAGAGAGGGAGGGAGAGAGGGGGTTTACGATTATATGCTCTGGAGAGACGCAGATCTAGCTGTCTGCGGAGAGCAGTAGGAAAAGCAAGAAGAGCACGGGCAACTCTGACGGCCATAGGAGTGAAGCCCCTCGTCTCAGCACATACACACACACACACAGAGAAGGGGGGATGTGCAGCCTTCCTTCAATAAACGTGAAGAGCCAATTAGCTAGCTATTCGCAGAAGACAGCACTAGTTTCCAGATATTACGTTTTCATTCAAAGTTTTCAAGGAATGTCCAAACAGCTGCCAGGAGCTGGAAATAACTTCTGTTTTTTTGGAAAGGCTGGAAACAACTTTTCTATCTGCAATTTTCTGTGTAAGCAAGTCTTTGGTTCTTGCTTGGTAAAGGTTCCGTCAGGTGATTCTGTATGCTGAGGGTGTATTGAACAGAGTTATTCGTGAATTACTGGAGATCAGCTCAATGATAACTCGAATTCTGATTCGGTTTTGTCAAGGTCGAGCCTACTTGAGTTTGACATAGGAGCAAGTACATCTCAAACTCACTGCACTCAACTCGAATAGTTCACAATCCTAATCGTTGCATTACATATATATATATATATATATATAATATATATATATGCTAACCTCACCTACCAAGCCTTCTCCTCTTTACTCTCACTTTTAACTTAGTTTCCTGCCATCTGCTCTCTCATCTGGTCCCATTGACTTTATGCGTCTCACCCCTTTTTTTCCTTTTACGAGCCCAACAAGCTCTTGATAGATATATAGATATATAGATATATATATATATATATATATATATATATATATTGTGTGTATGTTATATGTGCGTGTGTATTCAAGCTGGACTTAGTGCCAGCCCAAGCTCATGCCAAGTATTTCTTAAATGAATAAGATCTAGCATGCCTATACTTGTGCCCGAATCAGCTTGATTACGGCTATGCAATTAACAAGAGTGCCATGAATGCACATATAGCCACAGCTCTCCTGGATGGGAGGTCGATAAAAAAATCTTCAATTGAAGGTCAAGAGTTCAATACCTGGGGCATGCACATCTGGTGCAGGTCTGCCTAACCCGATGTGCACGATATATTTTAATGGGTCAGTTATAAACTCAGTTTAAGACCCAATAGTTCCTTTTTCCGCATATTTTGTGGAGTTCGGTGTAACAATCTGAATTTGTAAGAATATATAAATGTAATGGATGATATCTGAGATTATGAGGAGTGTTTTGCATATTTTTCAAGAGAATCGTGTTGTCTAACTAAGGATTGTCTTTTAGCTTTCGTCGCGGTTCCTCGGGTGTAATAAACCTCTCAGCATTAAGTGTGGCAATTTCGGTCAAACCTAACACGAACACGACCCGAAAACAGATAAATGCGTTTGTGTGTATGTGCATTGAGGCAGTCTTGTGTGCCGATGATGGCTAAAATTGTAAATTTATGGTCGTTAATGTTTGATGTGCATCTGTCAATTATTGTCGCTTAGTTATTCGTAATTATGTTTGTGGATTCGTCATAGTTTGTTATTCGTTGATGGATTTGTTATTATAGTTATACATCATTATTTGAGATCTTTTAGTGTGACCGTATTAGGCGGGATCATTTCACATATATATATATATATATATATATATATATATATATATATATATATATATATATATATATATATATATATATATATATATATATATATATATATATATATATATAGAGAGAGAGAGAGAGAGTGTGTAATTCTTAGGGAGCTTTATGTCTTACCTGTTAGATACTTGTAGGGGTGTGTATCAATCGGTTCGGTTCAATAACCTACCAAAGCAAAGTAAACAAAATCATAACTTCTTTTTTATTTTAAAACCAAACTCGAACCAAATAGTATAGGCAACCAAACTGAATTATTTGGTTCACTTATTCAGTTTACCCTCTATGGCTGAATTCTCTCTCTCTCTCTCTCTCTCTCTCTCTCTCTCTCTCTCTCTCTCTCTCTCTCTCTCTCTCTCTCTCTCTCTCTCTCTCTCTCTCTCTCTCTCTCTCTCTCTCTCTCTCTATATATATATATATATATATATATATATATATATATATATATATATATATATATATATATATATATATAGGTATGTGTATATAAATATATACACTATACACACGGATATATATATATATATATACATGTATATGTGTGCGTATGTATTATATGCTTACATGTATATGCATATGTGTATATATAAACATGTATATGTTATTCAGTTATATCCGAATATATATATATATATATATATACCTTAAAACCAGAACCGATAAACCAATATTTTATAAAAGCCTAAACTGAAATGGAAATTTTGGTTCGGTTATATCCGAATAATGCTCACCGCTACATACTTGGATTGGTGCTCCTGCTGAAATACAAGTTTTATGAGCATCAGGATCTTTTAATGAGCTTGACACCAACTTGTCGATATTTATTGGAAATGATCTTTGGATCCTGCTGAACTTCAAACTGCTATTCTACTGATCTCGTGAAGTTTATTGATAAGCATCGCCTGCCCCCACTTTTTAAGTGATGTATGCTTGCATTAGCTAATACTGGTGGGGGCTGGCACCGAAGTCTTAGATCATTAGATTGCTTGTGTTTGCATATAATGCGATTCAATTACGTCAGAAGTTCGTCTCTCCTGATGCTCTGCGCGAACGGTAAATTTCAAGAATGAAGAGAAGGAAACACCCCCTTAAAATGCATGCACCCTTTGAGATCCTCCTTCCTCTCACGTCAAATGATGAAGCAAACAGAGAAATTCAAAACTTGCACCCAGAGCGTTAGCTCACCCGGCAGGGCTTCTCGGACTCCCACACTTCAGTTAGGATATTCAAAGTGTAACCAAACACAGAAAGCTCACACACACACACAGAGAGAAGAAGAAAAGGAAGGAGGCGCAAAATAAACGTTTCGGTCAGAAAAAAGACGACACTGCACGCATGTGTAAAATAGAAACCCATCTTCATCAGTGGGATCAATCCATTCATTTGTTTGAACTGCCATTATCAGTGCCTGCGCTGCCATGAGAGAGAGAGAGAGAGAGAGACCAGTCTTTGGCCAAGAAATAAAAGCCTGAATCGCTAGGGGGAAACACAAGGCACAAGCACTACAAACCCAACTCTTTGAGCAAATCCCCAATAAACTGGCTATATCCAAAACGGATTTGCAATAACCAACTTCTAGCGTGTTTACCTTGACAAATCATGTTAATGCCTCCTAGCCGTTTTTGCTTCCTAAGCATAGTTTAAGATCCCAGCAAAAATACACACAGATTCCAACCATTGATGAAGGAAAGCTGAAAAGGAAACTCAGAACCCAGTACTTCCTAATCTCATGAGCAAAACATCGGCAACTGCAAGGTTCACAAGTTGATGAAAATAGAGGGTTCAAGCACACGCATGCAGAGCCAAATAATAACTGTAATGTATATAAATTAGGATCATTTCATCAAACAATTTCTCTTGCATCCCAAGAGCCTCATATGGTTCAGTACAAGGACAAACACAATCTTCCCTCTCTTCGGGTTCGCAACAAGGGAGTGGCACAAGACGCATAAGGAAACCGACTCTTACATCACAAAACTGAAAAGACTAATGCACGATAGACCTAAAATGCCATGCTTAAGAGACATTTTATATGTATGGATCCAAATAATACCTTTGGTAGACGAAATCATCTATCCAGAGTAAGGTGACATATCAGGGTTGCATCCCTTTGAAACAGCAGCATCAGACCACTAAAATCACCATTCATCATTTGAAACCACCTATCCTGATGCAGATACGTTCTGTGCTTCTGAACTATTGTGGCCAACCATACTGTGCGTTCCGGTTACCGCCCATCATGTTCGGCCCTCGGCCTGTACCTTGATTGCCATAAGGAGCTGATTGTTGATAATTCTGATGCCCTCCATAGCCTCCACCACCACCACCTCTAGGACCACCTCCAGGCATACCAGTTCCAGCATAACCAGGAGGTCGTCCTGGAGGCGGATAAGGCCCACTGCTGTAACTGCTGGTTTGGCCACCACGGCCTGGATTGTATCCGCCAATTGGGTTTCCGCCTTGAGGGTACCTGTTTGGACCCACCGGAGGTCGGGGCTTGCTGTAGTGATGACTTGGTCCAGCAACTGCTTGAGATGGAGCATTGTGAACTGGCTGGTTGGGTCCCTGCCACATTTGCATATGTGGTTGCCCCTGTTGTGTCGGGATCGGAACCGAACGTTGATGTGGCAAGCCATGCTGCAACTTCTGCCTTTTGGCTATTTCTTCATGCTGTCGCTGCTGCTGCCTTTTCTTTTTCGTCTGGAACTCATGAGAGGACTCATACTTGGGTAAACTATCAGGAGAACCGAAATCAATTGTCATGACTCAAGCAATACAATTGAACCTATGCCTTGGCATGTGAATATGAACAATGAAAGAAAACTCAAACCTTTTAGGATCACATGGCAAAGGATCAGTCCAGAAATATTCTGCATCAAGTGCATCTTTGGCAGATATCCTCTGTAACAGAAATAAACAGCAGAAAAAGCTGCAAGTAAAAAACAGTACACATATATGTGTGTGCAAGTATATGCACACAAAGACAAGCGTAATATAATACATACACATACATACATATAGAGAGATACGTAGATAGACACACACATTGGAGAAGAACCAACCACCTTATAGATGCACGGAATGGAAATGTAAGATTTATTCTTAGGCCAAAATAAAGATGAAGGGAGACACCAATGTTTTCCGCACCTTAAAGAACCTTTCAACTAAACAATAGGTACAGGAGGATGGGCATAAACAGTTCAGAAGGATGTATAAGAGTACTGGCAGCGTCTAGTTGAGACATGAAGGAGCATACCGAACGTTGTGAGTTTCTCTACGAAAGAAATAGAGGGGCATCCACATTTACACTCACAGTGTATGCAAAATAAGGTTTGGTCTTATTCATCTGCTAATGAACATTTAACGGTAATAAATACAAAACATACTATCCATATCATGAAACAAGCACATCTGAGACTCCTCATTTTCCGGAGCAGCATAACTGACAAAGCATCATTGTTTCTACTTTAGGAAATCATGAATCACTTCTGCTTGATGTGTTCAATAATGTAAAATCAACATCCCACTGCCTCACATGCAACTAGTAGTGCGTAGAAGTATGTCCCATAATTTTCTGGAAACCAAACAAAAAGCGCTAGCAATAAACTTAGACCCTATTTACATCCTTTTCACAAATCGACACCCTCGTCCATTGAGACCTTGTCCGCAAATTGGCACTCAATTAACACTCAACTCAGCACTCATAACACAATCCCTTCAAATTTCTTATGGTGTTTGTTGGAGACAATTAACTCTTATTGTTAATTTTCTGTTTTGGATCGTCTCGCTCCTATTATGATCCAATAGGAGCCGTATGTCATCTATTTTACTTCCTACGGATAGATTAGTCTTCCAAGTTATAAACAATTATATATACTAACCCTAATTGTAATCTTTTCTTTAAGTGAAATAAAGAGAGAGAGTGGACGGCAATACAAGAGGAAGGTGTCGGCCCTCTGATCACTTCATTGATGGAGATTTGTATGTTTTTTATATGTTTATGTTTTAATTGTTTACCAACATGGTATCAGAGTCTAATCTCTGCGATTAGGGCATTTTTTTCATGATTCTACCACAGTTTCCAACGAGAAAATGTGTGTAGGGTAGCGTGAATCAATTGGAGCCTGCAGAAATTTGAATTAGGTCAGTTTTATCATCAAGAATAGTTGTAATGAAAAAAAAATTCTGTAAAAGAAAATTGAAAGACACTCCAATTCTTTTCATAACCTGTTGCACTATAGGTTTGGCTCAGAACTCTCACTGCAAAATCCCTAAGATTCAAACAATCAGTTCCAAACCTATTCCACCAAACATCCGTAGAAAAAGACAAACATTAGAGACATAATCAAGAATAATGTAAGATGTACTTATTTAAGAAACTTAAATATGAAGATAAACAATTTACCTGGATGCATCGTAGTGCGGTTGCGAATTACTACAGGCAAACCCATCAAGTGAAGAGCATTATCATAAATCTCTATCTCTCGATGTATAGCATCTGCTATTCTCTCATCAGGAACTAATCTATCAATACAATCAATGATTCATCGATTAACCTCATCGTCCCTTTTGAAGGTTGTTGAGTACCTAAATGATGGGTTTAGATAATATGTTGTTGAATCAATAGGCTGATGCAATTGTTTATTCTATCTATTATCAATTATTTTCCACACGAGCACATAATCTCTCTTTTTTTCATTAAAATTATTTTTGATGGCTTCTTTTGTCTTATTCATGGCTTCATAAAGGTAACCCATAGATGGTTACTCTTCGTTGTCAGCCAATCTCAAAACTTTTACTAAAGTACATCTGATCCTCAATAGTCTAACACATGCATTCCAAAATGTACTCCTAAAGACTGTCTCGAAAATCGCATTCAACTTTCTATTTCTTCTGTTCTGAGGCAACTCTGCAAATTGTTACTACTCATCTGCTTCAATGCTTGCTTCTGTCTCACAATACTCTGTACAGATAAGAAATTTGTTGCAAACCGAATTGCAGTTGTTCGAAAAAGCTCTGCACCTTCATATCTCCTCCTCATAAACAACATGGTTGTAAATGAATTTTGTAATATCTTGGCAACACTCAGTTGCTGCCTTTCTTTCATCCATCTCACCAATGTCCTCAACGATGAGATCTAAACAATGAGTTGCACGTGGTATCTTATAGAAAGTCCCATAAATATCAGTTAACTCATTCATAGCTGCTTTGTAGTTAGTTGCATTATCTGTAATCAATTGGACTACATTCTGTAGCCCAACCTCTAATATAACCTTATCAAATTCTTGTCGTAAAATATTCGCAGTGTGTCGCTCCTCTGACATATCTAAAGATCTCAAAAACATAAGTCTTTTAGGACAGTAGACAAGAAAGTTTAGCAAGGTCCTTCCTCACCTATCTGTCCATCCATCTACCATGATAGTGCAACTTGTCTCCTTCCATGACTCTCTCAATGTCGAACAGTATTCTTGCACTTCAATGGCGGTCTTATCTAAGATATTTCCTCTCAACTTCTGATAGGAGGGCATCTTGTATCGTGAACCGATGTTAGCAATTACATCTGTCATTGCTTAAAAATGAAAATTGTTTGCTGCATTTAATGGAATGCATGCATCATAAAACTATATGCCCAGTGCAAGGTCTGCCTAATCATGCAACTGTTCTAAAGCAATAGCAGCACGAATTTCAGGTTGAGCACCATGTGTAGTAGGAGGAGGAAAAAATGAATATATGCTAGAAAAAGCTCTTCCTCTACTCCTTCCTTAACTTCCTTTTCTACTACCTCCAAAGTCTTCAGCAACCCTCTTTACCCTGCTAGGTGCTCGTGAACTGCTACTACCAATCTCTTTTCTAGCATCTGAAGGCAAACTATCAGTGAATCCAAATCCAATAGCATCATCTTCTTCAAACATCTCCAAATCATCCTTTTATTGTCTCCTTTCCTATATACTCTCAATCATCTGCAAACATTGTCATTTAATACCTTCTGACAAACTTCTAACTCTGCCTGTGCAAGGAGCAACTTCTTTCCTAATCCATGCTAGGTGGTGTTTCAACCGTGAAATTTCACCACTAACCATCTTCTAACAAAATAAACTAGTGTAACCCACTGCCATGCCGGATCATTAGAACGAGAATGAGAGTCTCTAACACCCCTTCCTGCCATCTCAATTGAGTACTTTAATTCAATAAAAAACCTGAAAATAAAAGTACTTCGTAAATCCCCAATCGTCAAATAACACTCAAATAGAGTATCTCTCACTTCATGAATGCAATAAAAATCATATCCGCACACTTAATAACTTGTCACCTCTGGAATATACTTGTCACTTCTTCTCTTGAGAGAGTATCATCTCTTCGCCTTCATCTTCCTCTACAAGCTGCATTTCAATTGGTGGAAGTGGTATCACAGGTGGAGACTGTATATCTCATGGAACACTTTCTTACATATTATAAAATGGTGTACCTTCATGAAAGGTAACATCCATTGTAACATATAATTTTCTTCCGATGGGATCATAACACTTGCACCCCTTCTGAGATGAGGAGTATCCTAGAAACATAATCTAATTGATCTTAGATCTAGTTTATCCCTTAAGTCATAATGAATGTGAACAATGCATCTATATCCAAACACTCTTGAAAGAAGATGAAATTGTTTCTGGAAATGACATAATAAATGAAATGGAGTATTTCTACAGAGGATCCTGCTTGGCATACGATTTATAAGAAAAACTGTAGTCAAAACTGCTTCACCCTAATAACATTTTGGTGTATTACATCCAATTAAAAGAGTCATTGCTACTTCTAGAATATGCCAATTTTTTCTTTCAATAACACCATTTTGTTAAGAATAGGCACATGAGGTCTGGTGCAAAATTTCATAATCTAGAAAACATGAGTGAAGTGATTGAGACATAAACTCACCCCATTATCAATGCGAAAAACTTTTATAGTACACTGAAACTGAGTACGTACAAACTAACTGTATATTGAAAGAATATTCTTCACCTCATCTTTAGTCTTCATGAGATATATTACAGTGAATTTAGTACAATCATCAATGAATAAGACAAAGTACTTATATCCATGCACAGAAATAGTAGAAAAAGGACCCCAAATATCAAAATGAATAATCTCAAATACGATGGTGTTTTGCCTTTTGGCAAGTTTCACAATTCAAATTCAAATTATTACAATCATTAAACTCGGGTAGTAACATCTTCATTTTAGAGAACGATAAATGTCCTAGTCTCTGGTGCCAACGAGGTATATCCTCCTTCTGTTTCTCTATAATGACAGTTAATTGTAAGGATGCTCCTTTATTGTCCTTGCAAAAATAGAGGCCTCTCCTCATATTACCCTGTCCAAAGATCCTCCCCGTCCTCAGTTCCTGAAAGGCACATCCAGTAAAATGAAAAATTATACGACATTTCAGATCATGAGTTATAGCAAAGACAAACAATAAATTGACTGATATGTTTGGAACATGTAGAACATTTTTTTAATGTACCAAAAGATGTAATAATACTCCCTTTTACCACTATTGGTGTATGAGAGTCATCTGTCAGTCTAATGTTAATTTTTGCCTAGGTCAACTCATAGTTATCAAAGAAATCTCTTCGACTGATCATGTGATCTGTAGGCCCAAAATTAATAACTCATATCCTTGAATGAGAAGTACTTGTATTACCCTGAATCAGGAATGAGAATGGATATGCTATAATTGCTTATAAGTCAATATAGGAGGACGTAGATGGAGAGTGTGAATCAATCAAACGAGCCTTAAGCAACTCAATCTCTTTTTTCATATCAGCCAATGAGGTTACACTGTCTTTGCTCTTGTGTTTTTCATTCTGATCACTGCTTAAATAGGTTTTGTTAGATCTGTTCTGAAAATAAATAGTTTTTCCAACCAATTTCCAACATGTTTCCTTAGTATGTTGTGTTTTTTACAATGAGAACATGTCAATTTATCCTTTTATTCATATGTAAGTGCAGATCTTCCCCTTCCTCTGGCATAACCTCTCCTTCCCCAGGAGAAGGGAGGAGTATACGTATTTTTTCCTATAAATGCAGAGGTCTCTAAATTGATTTTGGTTTCCTTCTCTAAATGTTTTCTGTCTTCTTCCCGAATGAGGGAGTATATGGTACTCAAGGATGGAAGTTCCTCTTTGCTAAGAATGTTATTCTTTACTGCCTCATACTCTAAAGAGATACCCCATAGGAGATCAAATATTTTGCGTTATTCAAACTCCTCATTCCGCTCTTGTGTGCAACTCTGACATTTTGTCTTAGAATAGAGTTTAATTCTTCCCATAGACCTCTGAGTTCTGCATAGTACTTACTAACTGATCTTCCTTCCTGTATTTTCTAATCTTTTCTATGAGATCATATTTCTTAGCAATATTCTTTCGTTGAGCATAGGCTTCCTGTAGTGCCAACCAGATATTCTTCGTAGAGTCTAAGAACATAAATGTGCTACTAATAGGAGTCATGGATTGAATTAGCCAGGCACTCACTAGTGCATTCGAGAATAAAGGGGATCCGTAACTGGGGGTTGAGGTATATCACCAGTTAAGTAATCCCATCGCCCCCTGGCCATAATTGCCAGTTCAATAGATCGGGCCCATTCTAGATAGTTCTTGCCGTGTAATTTCAAATTTGTGATTTGAAACAATTCGCCTTTGTCTGAGGAATTAAGTTCGTTACCATCTAACATCTTTGCCCTTTCCATATTTATAGATATGGAACTTCTTGATGAATTTCTCAAATAACATCTCAACAAGAGTTATCTACATAAAAACAACTTTAAATAATTTAACAGCAATATGTATCAACAAAACTTTAATATCACCTGAGAAAAGGTAATTAACTGTAATATTAAATAGTCAGCACCCTCACTTGAAATGGGCGGCAATCTTGAGATGATTTCTTAAGAATAAATTCTCGGATGTCTCAATGCTAATGTGACATCAAATCTGCCCTAGTCATTTGATGAACCACGCTTATAACAGAAACTTCAATTAACAGCCAGGCCGATTTGAACACTTCGGGTAGTTTTTCGAGATAAAGTATGTAATACGTCTCCAAATCTATTTCTTACTAATCAATAAAGACTAAAACAGATGATGACGAAGTTGGTAGTCGAATGAAGCATTGCTGAGAAATCGACAGTTGAATGAAGCATTGCTGAGAAATCTTGATACCAAGACAGAAGTTCAGAAAATCTTATCTTCTCGCTGTCAACACTGTAAACTTTACTTTTTTCTGTTTTCCTTCTATGTTTGAAGCTAGATGGTCACGATAGGCTCTGATACCATGTTAAAGTTACGCAGCATTGATAACAAACAGCAAATTCATAAGTAGAGGAAGGAGGAGCAGGTTGGCGCCCTTGCCAGCTGCCCTCTACATCTCACGTTTTTCACCTACCACCCTAACCTAATTACAAAGCCAGACTTTATATTATTAATCTAACTTAAAAGACTTAACTACCCTTAATTAGTGACTAACATAACTCAATTCTCAATGGACCAGGGATCCAAATTATATATGACTAAACCTATCTACAATACAAACTAAAGACTTTAAACTTAAACTTAAAAACACTAAGAATAATAAAGATGACTTCAACTTGATTTCCAACAAGCTTAACCACCCAACATCGACTTTTGATTATGGATTTACAAATAAAAAAATGGACACAGAATAAAAGAGTGCATCGAGCTATTCGGACTAAATGGTGGAACCTCAAAAGCGAGAAAGAAGACATATTTAAACAGAAAGACCTTCAAGGAGATGCTTGGAATTATGAATGAAGTCAAAGAGGCTCTTAAACATATGAAGAGTGGTAAATCGGTAGGACCAGATAATATTCCTATAGAAGTTTGGAAAAAACTAGGAGAAATAGGAATCACTTGGCTCACAAGACTATTTAATCAAACATGGAAAAACCAAAAGATGCCCGAGGAATGGAGAGCAAGTACACTTATACCCATATATAAGAACAAGGGAGACATTCAAAATTGTGCGAATTATCGAGGTATCAAGTTAATGAGTCAGACTATGAAATTATGGGAAAGAATTATCGAACGTAGGTTAAGACAAGTATCAAGTACAACAGAGAACCAATTTGGATTCATGCCAGGCAGATCTACTCTTGAAGCGATTCACCTTTTTACACATCTTATGAAACATTTTAGAGCAAAAAAAAGACCTTCACATGATATTTATTGATCTAGAAAAAACTTATGATAGGGTACCAAGGGAGGTTCTTTGGAGAACCTTGGAAAAAAGAGGTATCCCATTGACATACTCTATGGTGCAAAAACATGTGTGAGGACTCATGAAGGAATGACTGATTTCTTTGAAGTTAATATTGGGTTGTATCAAGGATCATCTTTAATACTTATTTATAATGGTGATTGATGAGTTAACAAAACATATTCAAGATGAAGTACCTTGGTGTATGTTATTTGCAGATGACATTGTGTTAGTGGAGGAGTCTAAGGAAAAAGTTAATAAAAAAATTGAACTGTGGAGAGAAACATTAGAAAGCAAAGGCCTCTGACTTAGTAGAACAAAGACGGAATATATGGAATGTATGTTTGATCATTTGGTCACTTCAGAGGACATAAAAAATAAAATTGGCACACATTGTATCCCCCAAAAGGAAAGTTTTAAATATCTAGGGTCAATTTTTCAGAGTGATGGAAGAATTGATAGAGATGTTACGCATAGAATTAATGCTGGTTGGTTAAAATGGAGAGGAGCATCAGATATTCTTTGTGATAAGAAGATACCATTAAAGCTAAAAGATAAATATTATAGAGCAGCAATTAGGCCTGCCATGTTTTATGGTTCTCAGTGTTGGGCAGTTAATCATCAACATGTACAAAAGATGTCTCTGACAGAAATGAAGATGTTGATATGGATGAGTGGTCATACAATAAAATACATAATGAGGTTATTACAAACAAATTAGGAGTGGCACCAATAGAGGATAAAATGAGAAAATATCGTTTAAGATGGTTTGGACATATAGAAAGAAGATCAAAAGAAGAACCTATAAGAAGGTACAAAAAACTAAATTTGGAAAGTATTAAAAGAGCTAGAGGACGACCACAAAAGTGTTGGAAAGAAATAATAAAGAATGATCTAGCTTATTGCGAGTTTAGCTGCTAACATGGCACATGATAGGGCTTTGTGGAAACAAAGAATCCATGCAGTCGATCCCGTTTAGTATGGGAAAAGGCTTAGTTGTTGTTGTTGTTGTTGTTTAATGATTTCTTTTTGCAATGTGACACTTGCTAAAAGGCCAAACATCATTATGCGTCATTTTCTTTGAATGAAACTAGAGCTTCGAAACCATTTGAAATTATTCATTATGATGTTTGGGGCCCATGTTCTATTATTTCATTGCATAGTCATAAATACTTTATTTATTTCATCGATAATTACACTAGATTTACTATGATTTACCTTATGAATACCAAAGATGAAATGAAGAATATTCTGCCCATATACTACAAATTCATCCATACCCAATTTCAGGTGCCAATTCAAGTCATTCGTAGTGATAATGAAGGGGGTATATATCTTTATTTACTATGATTTATCTTATGAATACCAAAGATGAAATGAAGAATATTCTGCCCATATACTACAAATTCATCCATACCCAATTTCAGGTGCCAATTCAAGTCATTCGTAGTGATAATGAAGGGGGTATATATTTTTATCACTGCATTCTTATTTCCAAAGTCAAGGAATCCTACACCAAACATCTTGTTCTCATTCCCCACAACAAAATAGTCTTTGAAAGAAAAAATAGACATATTTTAAAAGTTGCTAAAACATTGCTTATTATAATCTTTTCTTTAAGTGAAATAAAGAGAAAGAGTGGACGGCTGCACAAGAGGGAGGCACTGGCCCTCTGATAACTTCAGTGATGGAGATTTGCATGTTTTTTTATATGTTTATGTTTTGGGTTGTTTACCAACAATGTTCACTGTAACTCAATGATGGGGGAACCACAACGCAGCAATGAACATAAAAGTAATAACAATAAATAAATGAGCAGACAACCTATGCTTCGATGACTCTTAAGAATGTTAAGGTGGCCAGGTTTCATCTTTCACAAGTATGCGCTTACTATGGTGAGCACTGGATCAACAATATATTCCACGCGCCATGGCATCAAGCAGTATATGCATGATGGAGTCACGTAACAGTAAATTGGTTGTTAAACTTCTGATTTGCAAGTAAATTTCAAGCCCATGTTGAATTTGCTCTATGGGGCCCAGGAAGTGAAGAGTAAAGACAAACATCATCAAAGTTTAGAATTCAACAGGCCATGCAGTAAACCAACCTAAACATTTGCTTCTGAAAAAATGCAGCTATTAGCTAATATATGATAAGCTACAGATAGCATAAGTATCTGTGACAACTGACAACCATTACAGCATTGACAATTTCAGGCTAGCCTGCTAGCTGGACAGAAGCAGTCTGCCAAGCCAGAAAATTTCACTATCATAAATTTACCTACATAAGGAGAATTGTCGTGACAAGAAATAACAAAAAGTGCTTATTGGACGATATATTAAGTAATGAGTAAATTAAAATCATTTTTCACATATTACCACACTTTGGAATTCACATCCTATAAAAGAGACCTATGTCACACAGGTGCGGGTGCGGGATATGGCAAATTTCAAAAATTTTGGGTGCGGCGACACGGCTCGAGTATATAATATTATATATTTTATATAATATTCAAGCTACATAAATCAATCATAATACAACTAGTATTTGCTAATTTTGGGTGCACGTAGGTATCAATTAGCAAGTTCCCTCATAATGATCTGAAACTTACGATGATTTTACGAGCTGCAAAATATCCAAGTTATGGATTCAAAGAGTTTTCAAATCTTTTGTAGGATATATCATATACTAGTATTTGTGTGAGGATCCACTAGTGATGTCATACTCTTCTATTCTATTGATCTGGCAATGTTCGTGGTGTTCAAATGTGTTTGGTGACAGAGATTATTTTGTGCAAAGGCATACAGTATGGAATCAAGAATCCAATAAGATTGAGAAATAAGAAACCAATTGTCCGCACCCAAAATCATTCAAGCTAATATTGTATACAACTACAATAGCAAGTACAAACTTTATATTAAAGCAAAACACATAAATGGTAAACAACTACTAATTTCATCATAATACACAAATCAATCTTCATTATCCGGAGCCATTTATCCGTGAGTTACAAAAAAAGCATTTTCTTTTAGAACTTTGGAAAAAAGAGGTATCCCATTGACATATATTAACCTTATAAGAGACATGTACGATGGTGCAAAAATATATGTGAGGACTCATGAAGGAACGATAGACTTCTTTGAAGTTAATATTGGGTTACATCAAGGATCAACTTTAAGTCCACACTTATTTATAATGGTGATGGATGAGTTAACAAAACATATTCAAGATGAAGTACCTTGGTGTATGTTATTTGCAGATGACATTGTATTAGTGGAGTCTAAGGAAAAAGTTAATAGAAAATTGAAACTATGGAGAGAAACATTAGAAAGCAAAGACCTCCAACTTAGTAGAACAAAGACAGAATATATGGAATGTATGTTTGATCATTTGGTTACCTCAGAGGACATAGAAATTAAAATTGGCACACATTGCATCCCCCAAAAGAAAAGTTTTTAAATACCTAGGGTCAATTTTTCAGAGTGATGGAAGAATTGATGGAGATGTTACGCATCGAATTAATGCTGGTTGGTTAAAATGGAGAGGAGCATTAGGTATTCTTTGTGATAAGAAGATACCATTAAAGTAGAAAGGTAAATATTATAGAGCAGCAATTAGGCCTGTCATGTTTTATGGTTATGAGTGTTGGGCAGTTAATCATCAACATGTACAAAAGATGTCTGTGACAGAAATGAAGATGTTGAGATGGATGAGTGGTCATACAATAAAAGACCGTATACATAATGAGGTTATTAGAAACAAATTAGGAGTGGCACCAATAGAGGATAAAATGAGAAAATATCATTTAAGATGGTTTGGACATATAGAAAGAAAATCAAAAGAAGAACATGTAAGAAGGTTAGAAAAACTAAATTTGAAAAGTATTAAAAGAGCTAGAGGACGACCACAAAAGTGTTGGAAAGAAACAATAAAGAATGATCTAGCTTATTGTGAGTTAACTGCTAACATGGCACATGATAGGGATATGTGGAAACAAAGAATCCATGTAGCCGACCCCATCTAGTATGGGAAAAGGCTTTGTCGTTGTTGTTGTTGCGTTTTTTTTTTGCCATGCCACGCCGACACGGTGTCGGTATCGCACCAGTGTCGAGGTCGACACTCCACCCCTTAGAAGTGTCTATGTGACTTAGAAAGAAACGATCAAAGACTTAAGAGTCCTTAGCCTTTTCTGGTGCAACAGGCAACGCATAATATGCTCAGTCTGTTGAAAGATTTTTCTTGATCTATTATTGAAGTTGGCAAGCAAAAGCTATGACCTGATGCAGAATCTGAGACATCCGTATGAAATAGACTTAAATAAGTTAGTTACATCACAATAAAGTCAAGAAAATCAACTAGGCCGAAATTGTAAATAACAAAAGCTACCGGGTAGTAAATATGAAAATATAAGATAGAACATAATCTTCAGATGACATGAATCGTGACATCTGCAAAACAACAAGACAGCAAAAAAGGTCTCATTCTTGGCAAAATTTATGGAGGTTCCTCTTACTAAGATCACAAAGAATTCAGTAGGGTTAAGTCAAACTAGCATCATGCCCAATAGATATTACGAAGCAGACAACAAAGCTGAACTAATTAAAATCAGACTATCTTATTTTAAGGATCACGGATTAAAACCGAACCATAGAGAGTTCTGAGATTAACTATTGTAAGGGGAAAACAAAATTGAGGAAGAGCATTTAAGGAAACATGTTAACATAATAAAGATGTCAAAAATCAAAATAATGAATAAAATATCCAGCACAGAATTTTTTTCACAATTTACAGTTTCGAGAGTCACAATGCTTCCCACATGGACCAGCTCTGACAGGCATACACAGGAAAATCAGCTACAAGTCGTGAGTCCCAAAGGTATGAGAACACTTGCCACCAAACAAAAGACATGAACATGCAAAATCATACCTGAGATGGATCCAACATTATCATCTTCTCCAACAAATCCAAGGCATGTCGATCAAAGCTGCAACAAACAAAATAAACTTCATCTTAGGGTCCACTTAATAGTATGCCACCAATAGACAGAAACTTCATCTTTTCAAATTCAAACAAAAAGGAAAAGGCAAGGGTGGACGAAGATGAAGAAACCATGTAAGGCAAAAGGCCCTACAAGTATTTGCCAATTGGCTCATAATAAGAATATTTGCTTTGTAATCATGCCACTTACTGCTTAAAAACCTCTCTGACACGTCGCCTCATTTGTTTTGAGGGCTTCAAGTTATTGTACCAAGGAATCTTTGAAACTCCAGGCCAGTTAGACTCATCAGGAGAACCACATAGCTCAAAGATTTTATTTAATTGCTCTGGCTAAAATTATGAAATAAACACAGTCAGAAGCAAGAAAAAGAAAAAGGAAAGCAAGAGCGGTACATTCTCTACATACATCCAATATGTGTGTGTTTGATTCTTATTAGAAGAGAGAGAGAGGGTACTACATTATGTATGTACAGTATATAGCAAGATACATATACACACTGTTCAAGCATGGTGTATACAAGTGCATCAACATATCGAATTATTATATCTAGACAACAAACGTCATTTACTAGAGAACACACTTCAGATCTGTTGAAGAATATGCTTATCTAGTGTTCTTTGTGTTAGTTTTATGTTTTTAGGTATTATTGTACTCGCCTGAAACTTTAGGGGCATTTTGGTAATTTGCTGTACTAGGGGTATTTTGGTTATTTTGGTCAATTTCCGTTTTACAGCTCCTTATATAAGGGCCGGTAGGTTGTATTAGCGTAGTAGGTTGTGTTGTAAGAGAGAGTGGAGAAGAGGGGTGGCGGCCTCCATTAGAGGTCTGCCCCTTCTTTCAATCCCTCATTTTTCCTCTTTAATATTAGTCTTATGTTGTGTGTTTAATCTCCTGCAATGCTTCTGTGAATTACAACATGGTATCAGAGCCGTTCGATCAAGGAGAGCAGCGAGAAGCGGCTGTCAACATATGAAAAAAAAATATGGTACATTTGTTGTTTGGTACATTTGTTGGTAAATATAAAATATGCAATACCAGTCATTTTTTTTAATATGTACCTGCAATGTTATATACGCATTTGTTGAGAGAAGCAACAAAAGTTTATACTCCAAATGTTTTTGAAATGGTTAGAAAGGAAGCAATGGGTGTCTTGGACTGTGGTATTGATTGTGTGAGTGAACATGAACATGCCATCAACTATAAAGTGACATCCATCCAAAGTGTAAAAGGACATCTTGTCAGTTTTGAGTCATCACGTTTGACAGTTTCTTGTAGCAGGGAAATATGTTTGAGTCCATGGGCATTTTGTGTTCACATACTCCGAAGGTACTTGATCATGTAAAAGTTAAACCAATTCCAAAGGGTTACATATTGAGAAGGTGGACAAAGAGTGCTAAAAGTGTTGTTGCAGTTCAGAGTATGTTGCACAATGATGGTGACAACAAGTCGCTTATGGAAAATGATATATACAATATTATTACCATAATAGCAAAGAAGGCTTCGAAAAGCAAGGAGGCATGCAGGTATCTTGAAAGTCAAGCCATAATGATCATGGAAGAAGTGGATAACCTATTGGAAAAGGATGCGGAACAAGATGGATCTTAGGAACCGTTGGCGAGATTATTTGAAAGACTGCGAGTATCTCATATTCTCAAGGCTATGTTATGTCAATTCTGAAGCACATGATATCTTATGACATATCGAGTAGTTGTTAGATCATCCTCATCTGTCTATGTTATGTCGATTCTGCATCAGATCAAATTCATGTTTCGGAACTCGTACTACAAGATAAAGATCTTTTATTCTATAAGTGGATGGATATGTTTAGGATGTGTGAAGACCTTGAGAATGTTAAGGAGCTCCATTTGATATTCAAATCGGTTAAAGGGAAGTTGAAGAGTCCTTTAACAGGATGCCATAAAGCCTAATGCATGTGTTGTGGTGCTCATTATTAATGCTTTATTGGATTGCACGTATTTCATCAACTTCAGTCAAGATAGCTGCATTTAATTAAATGTTAAAGGCATGTTGTGGTGTGGTGTTTGTATTAACTGCTGCAATAAATACGTTGGGAAAGGGATATAAAGAAAAATTGCAGGATTGCATGGAGAACATAAGAGGCCATTACTCCATGGGACGAGGATGACATGCCATATGAAGCTGCTGGTGGGAGCTGATTTGAATGCAGATTTAATAAAGTGACTGCAGTAACTTATTGGAAAGAGGAGTGTTAAGAACTTAAGTGCATTAATAGGGTCAGAAAAGCTGCACGTATTGGAAAGGTCGTGGATTCACGAGATGGCTGTGGTATTCCCAATAAGGTGGCCGTTTTTTAAGTTGTCCAGAACATTCAATGTGGTGGCTGTATTTATTGTAGAAAACAAAAATATCTTAAGAGAGTGAAATATGTTGTTCAAGCCGTCTATGATGTGGAAAGATGCTGGCGGCTGCAATTAAGAATGGAATAATGAATAGACTTTAATAACAAGGAACTGTGTGATTAGAAAAGGAATTCTGCATATGGTGGAAAAGATTGCGGCTGCTTTTATTATGTTGTGCAGAAAATTAAATAAGGTGGAACGTGTCTGCATTAAACATAGATTTAATCGGTGGCTGCATTGATTGCTGGAGTTACTGCATTAAACACAGAGTTATTGCATATGGAGACAGAGGCAATGACTGATGCTGCAAAACCTTGAATTCCACACCAGCCAGCCCTGCTGCCGACCTTGAAAGTGGGGTGATTGAAGAGTCTTGTAATGAAAGCAGCAGTCAATCAAGAGAGGGAGTCTCCAAGGATATTGATGGAAAAGGAAAGTAGTCAAGCCCAGTCGAAGCCCCAAAGATTAATGTTCACAGATGCCCAATCTAAGACAATGAGTAATGTGCAGAAATAGAAATAATTTCAATTTAAACCCTTCAAAGAAAGGGGCAAGGAGACACGGTTTGTTCTTCCTGTCGATGCAGCATTTGTGGCCATAATGAATTCGATAACAATGGGTTTTCTGGTCAAACAATTTTATATTGTGATCTGTGTAAGGGTGAATATCATGTTGGATACCTAAAGGCATGCGGGTTGCAGAATCTTGAAAATTCTCCACAAGGAAATTGGTTTTGCAGTAAATTTACTGCAAAACCAGTTGTTACTGCTAACCATGAACATGAACCTATGGTATATCAGCCTTTAACTAGAGATACTGAAATGTCCGAGCAAGCCACCTTCACCAGGCAAACAGATTTTAGTGTGGATTAGGAAGTACCAATGTTGGCAGATGCAGTACAGGATACGGTTTTCTTATCAGATGATGTTCAAGGAACTCAGCATCTGCAAACTGCTGAGCCTACAAGAACGCTCAATTCCTTCAGTTCCCCAACTCAGATCAGAGAGTGCCTGTTCCTAATGGCAATGTTGTTGGTGCGAATGGTTGGCATGTTATGATGAATTTTGAAGGAATGAACAACTTAAGAAAATAAGAGAGAAGTTGGATATTGATGATATTAACAGTGAAAATTACTCTAAATTGGGTGTTATTAATTAGGAGACTAATCAAATTATGCATATGAAGATGTTCGATGAAATGCTCAAGAAAGAGATGAGTAACATGAACAAGAAGTGTTTGAGGAAAGATTTAAGAGAACTGAAAAATTTTGTGTAAGTTTGCAGTCATAAGGACTGCTTTATTATTGTGACAGACAGGATGGCTGCTTTGTTGATGTAACAGCCAGGATGGCTGCTTTAATGTTGTGACAGCCTAGATGGCTGCTTTGATGTTGTGACAGTCAGGAGGGCTGCTTTATTGTTGTTACAGCCAAGAAGGTTGAGTTGATAGTGCAGCCAGAAATGTTGCTTGTGATGATAACCCAGAAAGGGTAAGATATTTTTTCGCCAAAGAAACTGTTGAAGATGAGATCAGTGATGAAGACAAATTAACAACGTTGCAAACAGATATGAAGATTTTTTTTTGGCAAGTTTAGAGTTCGAAGTATCTCACTCCCAACTTGAGGGGAGGTGTTGAAGAATATGTGTATCTAGTGTTCTTTGTGTTAGTTTTATGTTTTTAGGTATTATTGTACTCGCCCGAAACTTTAGGGGTATTTTGGTAATTTTCTGTACTAAGGGTATTTTAGTCATTTTGGTCAATTTTCGTTTTACAGCTCCTTATATAAGAGCTGGTAGGTTGTATTAGCGTAATAGGTTGTGTTGTAAGAGAGAGTGGAGAAGAGGGGTGGCAGCCTCCATTAGAGGTCCGCCCCCTTCCTTCAATCCCTCATTTTTCCTCTTTAATATTAGTCTTATGTTGTATGTTTAATCTCCTGCAATGCTTCTTTGAATTACAACAAGATCTACCCCTTTTGACATAAAACATGTTTTCCTTTTCAGCACAAAACTTGTGGCCACTGTAGGGTGTAAGTTTTATGCTCTCGAAAGATTTTTCATATTTCAAATAAATAAGATAAGGAGGTTAACCAAAAGCACCAAGGGATGCAAAAAAGAAAACAAGAAGGAAGCATAGGACGGTATAATCTCTACAGAATCTACAACAGCCCCCAAGATAACTTTATGCCAAAAATCCAAAATTCTATACCATTTCTCCAACAGCCCGGTCAATGATTTTTCTATTAAACACCATTTTGTTTCTTTGCTGTTATTTTACGAGTGGGTAAGGGATTTTTGGATGACCTCTTTCAGTCGTCCATGCAAATCTCATTTGCAGCACTTTACTCCACAAAGTGTTTCCTGGGTTTTCCACCTTACTTTGCTGCAGTTTCTCTTTGTAATTTTATCACTTTACGCTTTTAAGATATAGGATTCTGACAAACAAAAATATGTGCTTTACTCCTCAAAGTGTTCCTTACTTTTCCTTCGTATTTTTTTCCCTTCTTGCTGTTAAGAGATGTCACTGCAACAAGCTGACTGGCTGAATCAGCTAAATGAGCGCTCTCTCTCTCTCTCTCTCTCTCTCTCTCTCTCTGTCTCTCTCTCTCTCTCTCGGCTTCCCCAGCCGACAAAATCTCACATAAGATATTATATACCAGGGGTTGGTCCTCAATCATCGTGTGCTTTAGAAACATTTATGTCAATAAGACATTATTCTTTTCCATATTTCGTGGCGGCTTTTAGCCACTTCTTGGTGTATTATGGCTTCTCCTTGCTCGGTGTACCAAATCTTAAACAAAGAACATTAAGAAATTGTTGAAAGCGGTTCCCTAAGGCACCTCAGGTCCTCAACAACTCCACCCCCTCCCCTTCCCAAAACGAAGTTGGAGAACAAGAAATGCAGAGCGTTACAACACCTCATTTTTTCCTGGCAAGATTGGCTTCCCATGCAGAAGTTCAGCAAATATACAACCAACAGACCACATATCAACAGCTGGGCCATACTTAGTGGAACCAAGCAGCAGCTCTGGAGGTCTGTTAAACACTAACCATTAAAACTAGAATAAAGAGGAATCCAGAATGGAATTGAACGTGTTAAAACTAAAGAATAAAAGACGCAAGAGTGTGACAGACCTGTACCAAAGTGTTATAACACGGTTTGTAAGATTCCCATTGTGGTCGCTAGAGAAAGATCTAGCCAAACCAAAATCTGCTAGCTTTAACTGCCCTTCATTGTCAATTAAAAGATTGGACCCTGAAAATCAAGGCCAATGGGAAGAAACCAAGACCAGTGGCATTACCTCATAGCCCACGGGAAGAAACAATAACTATAATGGTGCTTAAAGATAACCTTTAATATCACGATGCAGCACTTGATTGACATGACAATAGTGAAGCCCTGTTAATAGCTGCCTCATATAGCACTGAGATAAAGAAGCATAACACCATCAGTTCACAATGTAAACAAATTAGAATAGAAATCTTAACTGAACTCCAGAAATTACCTTTATTTGAGGGATCGTAAACCGCATTCCTGGACGATCTGAAAGCCCAGTTAAATCATGGTCCATATATTCAAAAACCATGTAAATGCTGCCCTTGTACTTGTTGCCATCTGTGCAGTGAAAACATTAACTTGGAAAATGTATAAGGTGGAAGGTGAAGATGGAATGGATTGTTAAAAGCAACAAGAAGTACCTGGTCTCCCATGCTCATCCTTTCCTGGACCTGAAAATCAAGGCCAAGCAACTAAGCAAAGTGACCTCCAAATAAAACAGAGTCTACAAAATACTTAAGCGGGTGGAAGAGCCAAACCTGGTGATGTGACGATCTCTTTCAACTGAATGATATTTTCATGATGAAGCTTCTTTAAGATTTTAATTTCACGTATTGCAGTTATAGGGAACTGCACAAGTCGCTCAAAACATCACCAACCATAAAGGGCATGGGTGCTGGGAAATTCAAATTGTATAATAGCTAACTATACCCCTTCTCTCTCATTGTCCATTCGGATCTTTTTCAGAGCAACAATTTCTCCTGTTTCGATCTCCCTGGCCATGTATACTTGACTGCACTTGCAATGCAACCAAAGACACCAGACTTATAAGAACCAAGACCAACACCTACAAATCCTTAAGCATGTTAAAGTAAGGCAATAGCTAATTGGTGTCTATGAACGGAAGTCCGGATTGGATCCAGCTGGGACTTCTTGGCCTATATACGGCACAAAAAATCAAAATCACATGAGGTTACTTAATTAGAAGTAACATAAAGCACACAATATATGGTTAAGCATTGAATAAATAATGCACCACAATATAGTAGATAACTGTGTTGAAGAATCTCTGATACCACATTGGGGGTTGTTTGTTACTATATAACAACTTTTACCTTTTATTGTCATGACTTTACTTCCTTGTTTTAATTCTATTCCACTTAGTTTCCAGTATAAAATAAGTGATTTATCTAAATTTGTATCTGTTAATGCTACTGTATAATTGGTGCTATAATAAATTTTAATTTTTGATATATTAGATTTCCTTTCATTTTTGCTATGATAGATTTTTCAATAGGTTTAATTATCCTATCATCCGCTAGATATATCTCTATAGGTGTATCTATCCCTTCTCTGAAACAAGCTTTAATCATAATTTTGATTCCTCCGAAGTACACATATTTCATTTGTTCTTTAGTTTTCAAGTTATTAAGTTCCTGTTTAATGATTTGCTTATTAATTAATGGGACTTTCGTTTTACCCGTAGATCTTTGATATCTATACAGTGTTCATGTTTGTTTATTATATAATATTCCTCAACTCTTTTTTGTAATAGATTTTTTAGTCTTGGTATCTTGAATATCTTATCTTTATTTATGCTTAGCTCTTGTTTGTCAATTTTCTGAAATAGCTTTCTATCAAATATTATCTTTTGAGTAGATCCATTTTCAGTATCTTCTTCCTGGTAGATTATATCTTCAAGATGTTCTATCTGCTTATCAGTCATCATCTGAGCTTGCTAAGTTATCTGAAATTTCTATTTCACTGCTTAGTTCTGATTCTGATTCATCACTAGATTTGTAATAGATAGTATCTGTGTCTGAGAATTGTATGTTCTCAATTAATGCTATTTCTAGTTCAATATATTTCATAGTTTCAATAGCCTGTATTTGTTTAGCTTTTGGTAATTTGCAATTTCTAGCTATATGTCCTAATTTTCCACAATTATAGCATTTACATTCCTTAGGATTCTTTGTATAGTTTTGTACATACTTTTTATTTTTCACGAAATATTTTTTCCTTGGTTTTCTATATTTAAACTTACTTCTTTTAAATCTCTTATAATGTTCCTTTTTATTATACTTCTTATGTTTCTTTTTCATAATAGTTTTTGTAGGATATTTTTTACTACATCCTAATTTAGGCGCTTCATATGTTGTACAACACTTAAATTGATCCCTAAATATATTTTTCATTCTTCTTTCATTTCTTACTTGCATACATTTATCTGTGTACCATTGTCTTAGGAATTCTATTCTAGCTCCTAATGTATCCATTTTAGCTTTAGTTTTAAATTCTTGTATTATTTGTTCATTTAATAGTTTTGGTAGTTTTTGACAAAACATTTCATGGCAAGTTTTCTTTTCTTCATTACTTAGGTTGGCGTCATAGTAATACTTACTATATGCACATATATATTCAATCAAGTAACACGTCACAAATAGTTATTTCCATTAATGCTTTACGAGCTTGTTCTTTTATCTTATTAATATAGTTTATATCTGCATTGGTATTTAGAAATTCTCCCTTAATTAGATATTCATACTTATTTAATATATCTTTAGCTTTACTGGCTACTTATCCTGTTGTATCTGTAGTTTTTCTAAGTGCATCAACTGTATCTTGTGGTAATTGTTCAAACCATTTAAGTACATTGCCCACAAACCAGGTTTCTATATAAGTTGGGGTAGATGTTAGGTCTATCTTGGCTTCTAATAGATGTTTACTGATTTCTGAATACCATAACTCAATTGCTTTCTGGTTATCTTCTGTACAATCTAGGTTCAGAATACCACTCTCGTGTTCTGTTTTTCTGAGTATTTGTTTTTGGAGTCTGGATTTTCATAGTTGCTGTTGTCTAGCATCATCTGTATAACTATGTCTAATTATCTCTGGTTTATTTTTATGTTCACGAATTATAGTTGATTGGGCTGTACTAGACGAGGCTCCATCATCTAGAACATTAGTTATAGGTTCTATTAGCTTTTGTTCTTGAGGTTCTATGTTATCAATGATAAGTTGTTCAGTTCTATTGATAAAATCTGTATAGGTTTCACTCATATGATTTTCACTTATATCTGAATCACTATCTTTAGTTCTTCCATATATTTCATATTCTTCCTTAGGGTTTACTTCATTCGTGGCTAACTTTTCTATATCATCTATACTTGTTTCTACAGATTCAATGTATTGTGTTAACTTGGGTTCCAATATAGGTTTAATACTTTGTTTGCTTATAGATTCATTATTTTCTTGTGTTAAAGGTATAGTTTCGGTTTGTGTGACTATTGCTTGTACATTTACAGGTATCTGTGGATAAGTATTTGTATTTGGGCATGTGTACACACTTGGTATATTACTAACTAAATGGGTTAAATTTCTAACTAACTCCATTAAATCCTCTCTAACCAACGGCTAGTTGTGTAGCTGTTGGGAGCAGCAGCTCCCAACCTCTCTTTACTCTCTCTATTATTACCTCTATAAATAGAGGGCAGATGTTAGTAATAAAATCAGAGCTTTTTAGTGCTCACTTGATTTATTTGGGTTTTTTATTTGGTTTGGCTTATACACCAAGTGTTTGGTGATTCATTCGGCGATTTGGATTCTTGAGGATCTTTTGGAATTACTTGTGTTTGAGTTTGTGGATGACATTGGCAAGATATTGGTGTTATTTTTACAGGATCTACATGTCACAAGGCCTCAAATTTGGGAAATGCACCAAAGGGATTTGGAAATTTCAAAAAGTTAAAGGGATCACCCCATCCAACATTGACGAGTGCCCAACCAACATAAAATCCCATTAGTTACACGTCTAAAAGGTGGACCATCAGATAAGGACAGCTCATTTTTCCCTAATGAAAAGTACTGAAAAGCCAGAACTTTTAAGAAAATTATGCAAGAACTTCGGGTTCACCAATATAAAAAAGAAGGCTATCTATGCCTATGCAGAATTTTTGGAGTGAAGCCTTTAACTTTCTTCTCCATTCTTTATGCAAACTCAGGGGTGTTGGCAGAAACTCACTTGTTGAAGTTTAAATTGCCAAATAGCCTCCAACAAACTCCTTATCACTGACTCGATTAAGTTAGTTTTACAAGTCTCGAATTTGGGATGATTGAATTAAGTATTAGAAATAAAATATTGATGTGGATGCATAACCACATTCCGTGGTTTGGACATTTGGATAAACTCAAACGAAATTTTGTGACTTGTGAGTGAGAAGGTGTGGATATTGGATGTCAGCAGCTTGAACAAGACAATATAAGGCATCAATTCTTGTTTAAAGGAAACAAGAAATTTTGTCTCTTTTTCAGTTAAATGCTAATACGAACATGATACAGCATTATGATGAGAATCCAAGTAGCTTGACTCCAATCAATGGGAAGGACAGGTTGGTTTTTTATTTTTTATTTAGGATGCACAAGGCATGCTTTTTTGAACTGGTCATTGAAGCAATAAAAATAACCGTTTGATCAAATTTTAACTTGTAATCACACAACGTGATTAACAAAATATCAAGTTTTTTTAATGGCGTAAAACAAACCCAATGCCACTCTTCTAGCCTTAGCATGTACATAGGGATTGCAACAGTCCGCCCTGCCCTGTGTGGAGCAGATTTTCAAGTAAAAAACCCGCCAGGTGCGAGGCGGGGCACAAGATGAAAGACCCGCATGCGGGGCGTGGGTGGGTTCAAGGTATACCATCCCGTCCTGCCCAGCTATGTATATAGTTATTTATTTATAATTATTTTACATAATATATAAGTTTATATGTATGTATTTTTTTCATATAATTATACCTATATATTTATATGTAATGTATTTTTTTCATATAATTATAACTATATATGTGCATAATAAATTTTAGTTGATTAATATAAAATGAAAATAAAAAATATATTTTATGTATAATATATAATATTTAATATTTAAAATTTGTTTTTATCGGTTAAAGTGGGGCGTGACAGAATGGGGTTGGGCCGTAACAAAAATGTGAGGGGTGGGTGCGGGTTTGATCTCCCAAGACCCATGGGGTGGGGTGGGGTGGGGTGGGGTGGATCCTTAGGCGGGGCGGGGCGGAGTGAACCCCCACCCTCCCCCGCCCTGTTGCCATCCCTACATGCACACAATAAGGTTTTGAATGAGTTCAACAGGAGCTTAAATGAGCCGAGCACAATCTAGGTTGTGATACTTGGATATTGGGCTCCCAAAAACACTGTGCAGCAAACTTCAAAGGATTTGCCATCCGTTTAAATATCTCTTAAGAAGATGCATAGGTATTGTACTTCCTCAACTACTTCAGATTCAAACCTTCTATTATGCCCTAAACTTGGGCCAATATTTTTTTTACATTTCACTTGTTGGTTGACGATATCAATTTCCTATAATATAAGAAAAAAGTTGCAAATATATATATATAGTGTCCTTTTAACTTCACCCCCACCTCGAAAAAATTACTAGATCCGCCTCCGTCCCAGTACACAGGTTTCTTTTGATTCCGGTTTGGCATGCTCCTCTCTATACAACCATATAGAAACAGTACCAATCGAATCTGGAAGTACCACTACATAGGTTTCTATTTATTTTGGTTTGATACGCACCCCTATATACAACCATATAGAAACAGTAACAGCAACCCTACTCTTTATTATCCATGATAACCCACTCGTAGTTATAAACACAAAAGACGCAATACAATAAAGAAGATATAGCACCAATCAGAGATCATGCCACTACTAAACAATCTTAGAGATGCACAAAAAGAAAAGGAGAAAACAAGGACGCGAACATCATCATTCAAGACCCAAAAAACAGAGACCCAATTTGAATCAATTCGCTACCTTCAACTAAGCGGAAGAATAGAGACGGCATTCATCGCTCAGATCAAACCCTAAAATCAAGAGAGGGGATCAAAGAGGGAAGAAAGCGAAGAGATCGAGGATTTACCCGTAGGTTCCCTCGCCGATCTGCTCGAGCTTCTCGAAGCAATCGACGCTCCGAGACCCCCATGAGGGAGACTCGTCGAGGTTCAGCTGCCCCGGCGCCGCTACCGCCATTGTTGACAGCTGCTCCTCTTACCTCCGATCAATCACCATCATCATCGCTAGATTGCACAACAAACCCTAGAAAGCAGAAGCCTAACTGCGAGAGAGATTTTCGCAATTGCTTCTGCGAAAGCGACCTAGAGGCATCGAATTCCTTCAACCGACGGTCCCCAACTCTCTTTCGTCTTTCCCAAACTGCGAAATGGACTAAGCCTTCACACTACTGTGTTTGTTAGTCGCATTCATTGGGTACAATGGTGACAAATCGTGTCAGCGGTCGAGTCACCTTGGGTCCGGATCCGAATCAGGTAGACTCGGCAACTCGATTCACTGTTGGGTCTATTTTGAATACCCGCGTCAACCCGACTACAACCCATACAAGTGTATATAGTTATAATCCGAATTATAATTATATAAGATGTATATTATATACACTGATATATTATATATTTTGCAACCATAGCATTAGCTCACCCACAGGGCTCTCGGACGCCCGCTAGGAGGTGGTGAGTTCAATCCCCAAGGGGGTGCAAGTGCCTGTGTGTGTTAGGCTTCCGCCTTCCTCTTCAACCAAAAGATTAAAATATATTTTTTGGACCTGTTGTCGTCAAAAAGTGATTTTTCGGCATCAACGGAATCACTTAATTTTTGTCGGGTCATTTTTGCAACACGAAACTCGACCCGAGGTTCCAAACCACAACACAAACTTCTCGTGTCTAGCTTGGGTTTAAAATTACCACCCTAATCAGATTTAGGTCTTTCATTTTGGACCTAATACTTCAAATTCGTGTCCAAATAATTGGGGATCTTGGTTTGGCTGCAATTAGACATGGTCAGTTTTAACCGGCACAGTGGTTCTAACTCGAACTCAACGAAGCCAAGAATTAACTGGAATGGAAACTGATTATACCAAACCTAGAATCAGGTTGAAACTGGAACATCCAAGTTTTTTTTCATAATTTTAAAACTTTTAATGATTTTTTCTGATTCGAGTGACCCAAACAGAAACCGAAATCAAAACCGTCCTGTTTCGGTTTTCTTAAAACCGGGTCGTGTCTAGCTACAATAGATCAACTAAATAGATTGTGCACATAACAGGTTGTAACACTGAATGTTGAATACCAAAAATAAAGAAGAAGAGTACATAGCATCCTGAGCATCCTCAAATAATTGGATTAGTGGTGGCAAATCAGGTCGGCTGATTGGATTCAGTTCGGCACTTCGGTGTGGGTCAGAATCACATCGACCCTAGTAGACCCACTCTTCTTGGATCACGGTCCAAAACCCACACCCGACCTTATCAAGTTGGTCATCTCTCTCGCACGCACACACACACATCCTGGAAGTTTAGCAAACAACCAGGCATTACCTGGCAGGGATCTCGACTCTCGCAGAGAGGGCATGATGTGTATTCATGATTAACACTTGACCTTCGCCTCCCAGTTGTAAACGGGAAAAACTGATGTTGATGAAATAGATTAACACTTGTTTGTTGCTTGGTTCGTTTTCCATAAGAACCAGCCAAGCTGGATTACCTAGACAAAGAACCTCTATTTAAACGTATTCATGAATGGTTCGTTATCCTTCTCACAGCCCGACCCAAACCACGTAAAGAGAATTTTTTCATAAATGCCCTAAATGAACCGCCCCTTATTTACTTAAAATGTTCGTTCATCATCAGTCAGTTAATTGTTAACATGGCACATGATAGAACTCTGTGGAAACAAAAAATCGGAAAAAGCTTAATTGTTGTTGTTCATTCATCGTCAGTGAGTGTCACATCTATATTGAGTCGAGGTAATATTAAATTCGAAAAACCCAAAAAAAGTTACGGGATAGAATTGAATCCATGGCCACTATACATAGTAAACTCTATCACAAATGATTGAATCCACCTTAATTGAATATTACTGAAGCAAGTAAAAAGTTGCTTCGTATGAAGTTGTTAAGGCAAATAACTGAGACAAAATACTTTCACTATAAATTTCATATTTCCAGCACGTATCACTTGAAACAATGACAAAATCTGAAGGATGTACATATGTGGTAGGGCCTGCCAAACCTTTTTAATAAAGAAAATCGAAACAATACTGGGCATGTTACACACACATGTATATATAGTCATTGCAGGTTTGGAATAGGTTCGACGGGAACCGGTAGATCTAGTACTAGGAACCACCCATTTGGTTCCACTTTCACTTTTCATGGAACCAGAACTGCTGGTTCCATAATTTTAAGAAATTATTCTTTAAAATTTCAATTTTCTGAATATTTTTTTGTCGGTTTCAAGCAGTTTACAACTTAAACTGAAACCGTCATAGAACCAGGCAGACGGGTTCCAGGGCAACCAGAACTGGCTATATATATATATATATATATATATATATATATATATATATATATATATATATATATATATATATATATATATATATATATATATATATATATATATAGAGAGAGAGAGAGAGAGAGAGAGAGAGGAGTTCTTAGATTCCCCCTCCCCTTGTGAGGAGGAGCACTCAGTCCATGATTTCTAAATAATTCAATCAATCCCTGTGAAAAATAAGCCGATTCAACAACATTTTGTTATGTCTAATTTCCATATAAATGACAAAGCAAAGAAGAAGACCTCTTATATTCATGCGTAAATATATATATACACACACAAATATACGCATCATACTCTTATATATATATATTATCCCTTAACCTTTTAAATGAGGAAAAAGAAAAGAAAAACCCTGAAGAAGAATCCAGAGATTTAGAGGATAAAATTAGAGTAAAACGTTTAAAATAAATTTAACACGTGCAAAGACAACCAAAGGAAGCTTTGATAAAAGTAAAGAAGTTTTGATAAAAGAATGAAAAATTATATGAAAGATGTTGAAAGAGAAAGAAGGTACAAAATTATCTAACTGCAAGCATGATACATTATAGGGCTTTTTGGGAACAAAAAATCCATTAGTATGAAAAAAAGCTTAGTTGTTGAAAAAAAGCTTAGTTGTTGTTTATAGCTGCAGCAGGAGGTGTACACATAGCCATATCTGTGATCGCTGACACCTTTGTTCAGGGATTCTAGCCCAGCCTCTTTTTCCTCCACCAACATCCGTTCTGCAACGCTAAAAGTTGTTCTCCACTTAGACTTCGGTTCTTCGGCTCATCTGCTCCTTAAGATTATACATTGGCCACCCCAAACCACCATGTGTATGTTGAAGGGGCAATATAGCTCACTGTAAACAGTACTTTTAATTCAAATTTCCACCATTAACTTAGTAATTACCATCAAAGACATTATGTATTTATGACACTTTATATATATATATAAAGAGAGAAAAAAAGTGCAAAATACATAGATACACACAATCTTACATAAATGATTTCTAAGATCAAAAATCAAAAAATCAAAATTAAAAGTATAATTAATTTACATTTAATGGTATATTAAATGCAAAGTATTTTATCACCTCGAACATTGACCTTAAACATCAAACGTCCGAGATGTTCGTGTACTTAAAGACAGTATGCATTCAACACACTATATATATAAGGAGAGAGAGAGAGAAGCATCATCAACATATAGACTTTCTTCATTAATCGTTATCAATCAGCTAATCCGGGGTGTGAAAATGTGCACCCGAAATTAAATTTCACTGTATCACATTGACGTTCAGAATAATATAGTTGTCGGTAAGAATAACTAACTAATAACGTTTTTTTATTGATTTAGTTTTTCCAGAATTTTAAATAGAGAAATCAGGGGAAGCTCTCACTGCAGCACAGGAAGAGGCTGAAGAACAAGAGCTCCGACGTGAGAGGGAACCACTGGCTGGGATTTAAAGTTTGAATTGACCAAATGTGGTGAATTGTTGTTAATAAACTGCATTAGAATTTCCTTGAAATCCGCAGCAGTGCTCCATACATGAACCTCTCTGCCCTGAGGAGCAAGGGATTTCCCTGAATGAGCTTCCAAAGAGGGTGGTCCTTCCTCGGCATCACCTTGTTGCCCCCACCGAGCTCGAGGCTCGGACAGTAGTCACCACTGCCGTCGCCAAGATATATGAATCTATTTGCTTCTGTTGAATCCTTGGTCACTGATTCGCGGATTCTCTCAATGACCAGTCCCTGTTTCACAGAGATATGATGGTTGAGAAAACAGACAGAGCTACTGCATTTAGTTCAGCTGGCTTTGCAAATAAAAGATAATCACTATACAAGCATAACAATTGATGATATTGGCAATGAATTCAACAAGTCTTAATCAAAGCAATTGAAAGGAATAAAGGTTTCTTGTTACAATGAGGATGCTGAAGCCAGGTATTCATGCCCCGGGTGTCGAACTCATGATCTATTGAGATCCTGGCCAGGTGAGCTAGCTCTGGGTGCAAAGGAATATAAGATTTCTGTTATTACGTTGCATAAATTAGGAGGGCAGAGTGCACAGCCAGTGCACAGCCATGAGGAGAACATGGCAATCATGGTAGGGGAGGATCCTGAGCCGTCCATCATTATCGACATAACCAGGATTAGTGTGAACCTCTGTGAAGTGATCAAGCAAGCCATGATGCTTCAGGATGGTATCAACGAAGAATGTATGTGCATCACTAACAACAAGCAAATCGCACCTGTAAACAATGTAAAACAGTACAAAACAAGCCAAGATATTAATATTTCAGAGAACTAATAAGGAAGTCTCTCAATGAAAGAATCCCCACCAAACACTTCATACTAGAATTCCATCGCATAGATTGAACGAACTTCTTTACAGGCCACTCATAAGGAGATAAACAGAGGCCCTACATCTTGATTTTTTCTGTTTTATCATAACTACGGATATCAATCTTTTCTTCAAAGAATTAAATACGGTTACCCTAAAGAGTAAGCTGTTTTTATGGCGGAGATGATCTCTGGATGAAGTGGAGCTGTTTTCAAGCAATCGGCAATGTCTTCAATTGTTTTCCCTTGCTCATAAAGCTCCCCCATCAACTTGTCCTGCACATTTAGGAGACAATTGATATCGATCATGTAAGTTACTATAATTACAATCAATATAATATATATATATATATATATGAAAGTTCCCCCATCAATTCGTATTCAGATAGAACATGCAAACTTGCTAACGAGAGAGGAGAGATGCGTCTCATTTGAAAGGCAATAACCCAAAAAAAAACTTTCATAATCCCGATACGAACTAGTTGCCATCGAGTTACTTTTCTGAAATCCATGCCAATAATTAGACAAAGCAACTAATCTTTGATGAAAAGATTGCAGAACAGTCCATGAAGAATCAACCGTACCATCCCCAAACACCCACAAGGAAACAATTGAAAAGAACCCGACCAGAAACTCATCCAATATCTCCAAACAAAGCCAATCCAAAGGAAAGAGGAAAACAAAACTCAAACTAACCATGATGGTATTCAACGACATGGTATGAACACACTCCTCAAACCTTCCGGCGATTCCCATCCCGTCGACCACCCATTTGTCGCTGTCGACGTCGATGATCGTCTCATCAAAGTCGAACACCACTACTACCCACGAAACCATCTCCCTATCCGGCGAACTCAGAACGGTTTACCGATGTGCCAAGTGAAGCGCCCGAATCAAACTCAACCGTTAACATTTAGAATCGAACTGTACTGCCGGTCGGTTCGGTTCTAGCGGTTCCGGGGTGTTCAAGCGAGGAAGGCTGACATACAAGCATTAACAACAACAACAACAACTAAGCCTTTTCCCATAATGGATTCTTTGTTTCCAATAAGCTAGATTATTCTTTATTGTTTCTTTCCCACTTTTGTGGTCGTCCTCTACCTCTTTTAATACTTTCTAAATTTAGTTTTTCTAACCTTCTTACAGGTTCTTCTTTTGATCTTCTTTCTATATGTCCAAACCATCTTAAACGATGTTCTCTCATTTTATCCTCTATTGGTGCCACTCCTAATTTGTTTCTAATAACCTCATTATGTATATGGTCTTTTCTTGTATGACCACTCATCCATCTCAACATCTTCATTTATGTCACAGACATCTTTTGTACATGTTGATGATTAACTGTCCAACACTCAGAACCATAAAACATGGCAGGCCTAATTGCTGCTCTATAATATTTATCTTTTAATTTTAATGGTATCTTCTTATCACAAAGAATACCTGATGCTCCTCTCCATTTTAACCAACCAGCATTAATTCTATGTGTAACATCTCCATCAATTCTTCCATCACTTTGAAAAATTGACCCTAGGTATTTAAAACTTTCCTTTTGGGGAATGCAATGTGTGCCAATTTTAATTTCTATGTCCTCTAAAGTAACCAAATGATTAAACTTACATTCCATATATTCTGTCTTTGTTCTACTAAGTCGGAGGCCTTTGCTTTCTAATGTTTCTCTCCATAGTTCCAATTTTCTATTAACTTTTTCCTTAGACTCCTCCACTAATACAATGTCATCTGCAAATAACATACACCAAGGTACTTCATCTTGAATATGTTTTGTTAACTCATCCATCACCATTATAAATAAGTATAGACTTAAAGTTGATCCTTTATGTAACCCAATATTAACTTCAAAGAAGTTTGTTGTTCCTTCATGAGTCCTCACACATGTTTTTGCACCATCATACATGTCTCTTATAAGGTTAATATATGTCAATGGGATACCTCTTTTTTCCAAAGTTCTCCAAAGAACCTCCCTCGGTACCCTATCATAAGCTTTTTCTAGATCAATAAATATCATGTGAAGGTCTTTCTTTTTTGCTCTACAATGTTCCATAAGACGTCTCAAAAGATGAATCGCTTCAATAGTAGATCTACCTGGCATAAATCCAAATTGGTTCTCTGTTGTACTTGATACTTGTCTTAACCTACGTTCGATAATTCTTTCCCATAATTTCATAGTATGACTCATTAACTTGATACCTCGATAATTCACACAATTTTGAATGTCTCCCTTGTTCTTATATACGGGTATAAGTGTACTTGCTCTCCATTCCTCGGGCATCTTTTGGTTTTTCCATATTTCATTAAATAGTCTTGTGAGCCAAGTGATTCCTATTTCTCCTAGTATTTTCCAAACTTCTATAGGAATATTATCTGGTCCTACCGATTTACAACTCTTCATATGTTTAAGAGCCTCTTTGACTTCATTCTTTTGAATACGTCGGTAGAAATTGTGGTTTATATACTTTTTTGACTTGGCTAAATCTCCTAAACTAATACTAACATCTTTATTTTCATTAAAAAGATTATAAAAATAGTTTTTTCATCTATTTCTTATATCATCATTTGCCACTAGAATTTTTTCATCCTCGTCTTTTATGCATCTAACATAATTAAGATCTTTAGTTTTCTTATCTCTAGCCCTAGCTATCCTAAAAATATCTCTTTCACCCTCTTTTGAGTTGAATTTTTTATATAAGTCCTCCCAAATCTTAGTTTTTGCTTCACTAACGGCCTTTTTTGCTTCTTTATTTGCTTTCTTATAAGCTTCTAAAGTTTCACTAGTTTTCTTAGCATAATGTAATTTGTAACATACCCTCTTTGCCTTGATTTTATTTTGTACTGCTTCACTCCACCACCAAGCTTCTTTTTGTGCTGGTACACCTCCCTTAGATACCTCTGACACATCTTTCGCTACTTTCCTAATATGTATAGCCATATTGTTCCACATATCACAAGGTGTGCCAACATAATTCCAAACATCTCCTTGAAGGACTTTCTGTTTAAATATATCTTCTTTCTCGCTTTTGAGGTTCCACCATTTAGTCCGAATAGCTCGATTCACTCTTTTCTTCTTTGTCCATTTTTTTATTTGTAAATCCATAACTAAAAGTCGATGTTGGGTGGTTAAACTTTCTCCTCGAATTACCTTACAATCTTTACAACACGCTCTATCTTTTTTTCTACAAATAAAGTAATCAATTTGTGTTTGTGATAAGCCACTTTTATAAGTAATTAAATGTTCATCTCGTTTTTTGAAGATTGTATTGACTATAAAGAGATCAAATGACATAGCAAAATTTAAAATCTCCCTATCTTCCTCGTTTATATCTCCATAACCAAAGTTTCCATGAATCCCTTGATATCCTAATGCCTCTTTACCGACATGTCCATTTAAATCTCCTCCTAAACAAATCATCTCCCTTTGTGGAATCTTTTGAAACACCTTATCTAACTCTTCCCAAAAAACTGTCTTTATACTATCTTCTAGTCCTACTTGGGGTGCGTAAGCACAAACTATATTCAAAACCTCTGCTCCTAACACTAATTTCAATGTCATGATTCGGTCACCATATCGTTGTATGTCTACTACACTCTCCTTTAAATCTTTATTTATGATAATACCAACTCCGTTTCGGGCCTTTTCTTTACCTGAGTATCATAATTTAAAACCTGTATCCTCTATCTCCTTTGCTTTTTCTCCAACCCATTTTGTCTCTTGTAAACATAGAATATGAATCTTTCTCTGAATCATAGTATCTACCACCTCCATTAGTTTACCCGATAATGTTCCGATATTCCAAGAACCAATACGAATCTTATTATCTAGGACTAGCTTCCTTACCCCCCGCATCCGTCCATAATCAAAATGCGAAGACCCTCTCTGAAAATTTTTCACTACATTCGGGCGGCAATGTAGCGGGACTAACTTCTTTACCCATACCCGTCCATGATGTGGGAACCCTCTCTGCAATTGATTCACTACATTCGGGCGAAAATGTAGTGGCCCTTGCTTACTTCTTACTGCATTCGGGCTCTGCAGCACGTCGCTAGGCGGGGACGCCCCAAAGCAATGCTCATAATTTTTGTAATCCATGTTGTAGAAATCCGACGAAGTTTTACGCTGGTTGTCGGAAGCCTAACACAACCCTCCTCCTTTATCCGGGCTTGGGACCGGCAATGCAAGGGTGATCCCTTACATGGGCGAAGTTTGCCGAGTCCAAACATTTTACGCAAACGTCGGGTGCCGAAGTTTAGGCTGTTCCATCTTGTCCTTGTATTTGATTGGACACGTTCCGTTTTTCCAATCGACACAACACGATTTGAAATACATATCTCTCAAGATCTTCAATGGTACTGTTATTGGCGGTCGAATTGGGAAGGCCAGTTATTAATGGAGTTGAATGGTGAAGATTGCATAGATAATTAAGAAATGGAGATGAATGATGGAGATCCAATCTTCTGACTAAACCTTGTACGTATTGCAACTTTGTGTTCCAAAAGTTTTCGAGCGTGTTTGTTTCAGTTTGAGACCGCACATCTTGATTTACTTCGTATCAGCATTTGCCTGATATGACGCATGAGAATATAACATTTGGCGAGGGAAAGCTGAATATAGTCATTTAGCGAGGACAAAAGAGACGAATGCAGGCATCGGGTGAGAAATGTTGTACTACGAGCATTAGCTGTGAAAGGAACATTTCAAATTAAGGGTCGAGTGTTGATGTTTATGTCGTTCTCACTACACATGGCCGGTTTCTAGCAGGTCCGACGGTTTCAAATGGATCCGAGTCGAGCTAGGAACCAGCTTGACTCAGAATCAAAACCAAGAATTACCTGGTTCTCTCTCTCTCTCTCTCTCTCTCTCTCTCTCTCTCTCTCTCTCTCTCTCTCTCTCTCTCTCTCTCTCTATCTATCTATATATATAAACAAATCGAAGATACAATGGAATTGAGTATAATCCTACTAATGCAGCTACAAAGCAGGAAGATTCATACACCTCAGCCCCGTCTCCTATTTTTGTGAAACCATTATTTCCTCCAATCCCAGACCAAGGACGGCGACTTATTCCTATCAACAATTCAAAGTGAGACTGCCAAACATGGGATTCATGCATGATATAACTTTCGAGGTGTCCAATTGTTGGTCTAACAAATACAGCCCGACCTCCAACCAAATGTCTAGACACCATGCCCCTTGCTGGGTTCCTCCTCGTCTCCACATTTTGGGTAGCGAAGCAGAGACTTGTTTGGTAGTTGTAGTGCTAAGAATCAGGAGGCGACTGAACCTTTTCTACGAAGAATCAGAATCGAGCAGCTTGCTCTGTGACAGGGGGTTAAGAGTGTTGAAAGGTTATTTAACTAAAAAACGGAAAACTTAAGAAGTTATTTAAGAAGAAACAGTGAAATGGCGAGCATGAAGTTAGTGTGTTGAAATTTAAGCACCTGGAGAGGGGGAGGAGTTTAATACCCGGGTACATTTTTTTCCTGCCCAACTCCAACAAGGATCTCTCTCTTATAATCATAAGAGTTGCAAATAGTATCATTCAAGATACTGCTCACTTGTATTGATCATGTCAAATGTCAATCTGAAGATGTTTCAATAGATTTAAAGTACCCTTTGAAAGATGATGCTTCAGTGAATTTAAGCATAAATGTGTGCATTTAAAACTTTTCATATATGGGCGATACAGCCTGTCCTACCTACCCTGTCTCTCTGTCTCCCTAAGCATGGTCCCACCCTTATCATGGGAGAGGGGTTTGGTACCTGCACTCTCTCTAACATAAAAAAGAGAAAAAATGACTCCCAGGTAGAAGGAGATCAAGGTCCTTTGGGCTGACTGCGTGTGTGCCTTTATATATATATATAGAGAGAGAGAGAGATTAATTTACCCGTACATGAATTTATGCTTAAACATTTTTCAAAGACCTTAATTATCAAAACTTAAAAGATCAAGAGATCTTTAAGTCCAAAAACAAATAATACCAAATACATTTATTATACCTAAAAATACTATTTCTTAAAATTTAAATTTCAACCATTTGGTCTCACCGATCGAAGGGTTGAGAAAATAAATGGTTGAAATCTTTAAGTCCAAAAGTAAATAATACGAGATATATTTATTGTATTAGAATAAAATACTAATATACTTTTTCTTTTAAAATTTGAATTTTCACCACCGATATCATTGAACAATTTAAATTCTTAATCATGTTTAAGCATAGATTCATGTGTGTACATGGACTATTCTCTCTCTCTCTCTCTCTCTCTCTCTCTATATATATATATATATATATATATATATATATATATATATATATATATATATATATATATATATATATATATATAAAGAGAGAGAGAGAGAGAGAGACTTTCTTTCAAAGTACATATAACAAATGGGAGATACCAATACCATGGAATTGATTATAGTCCTACCAATGGAGGAAAATTCATATACACATCAGGCCCATCTCCTAATTTGAAAAAGCATAATTTCCTGCAATCCCAGATCAAGGATGCTGACTAATTCTTATCAACAATTCAAAGTTAGACAATCAAACATGGGACTCATTCAATATATCAAATACAAAAATTCCTTAATACTGACGGGAAGAAGGAAGGATGAGCGAAGATTCATAAAAATCATGCATGATATAACTTTCAAAGGGCAGAACTGTTGGTCTAACAAATACAAGTCCGAGCTCGAACCCACTCGCTATACAGCATAGCCATTGCTGAGTTGCTCTTCGTCTCTGTATTTGGGTAGTGATACAGAGACTTGTTTAGTGGTTGTAGAGCTAAGAAAAGAAGGAAAGAACTGAACCTTTTCTAAAAAAAATCAGAATCGAGCAGCTTCCTCTCAAACAGAAAAAGATATTCTCTACTTCTTTCACAAACGGGCCTGATATCTTGAAATGCTACAATCTAACCACCCCTGAGCTCTGGGGAACGTGTTGCCTGTTTCAGCAGTTGCTTGAAACCATCGTATGCCCAACCTATCATCACCAAAAATTTGCTCATGGCCATAATTATGCATAATACATGTACAAGCTGTTTGCAGCCGCACAGGCAATGGAATTTTCAGTTGGGTGCCACGCTAGATGGAGCAACTTTGTTGTGAAATCATAAGCTCTGCCGTTTGCATCGAGACCTTGGCTCTCACCACCTATTAAAGAACCACGCATGACCTTTGAGACAAACAAAGAAGCAAAACAATAACAATTGTACGCGAGATAGCCGCATAACAACAGACACACACACAAAAGGTATACGGCTAAATGAGTTCAAATGAAGGAAACACTGCATCATGGTTTACCCCGTCTGCAAACTCTGGTTAGGGTGCTTAAAGACCTGGAAGTTCTTGAAGGAGTCGCCACTTGTCTCCTGTAAGGCATTAAGTTGTATTAGCAAAGATGAGCAGACCAAGAAAGCTCTTACTCCATTAGCTCACAACCTATGTAGCATGGGTACGCCTATTTGGGCGTCGTACCCGTACCCGGTACGTACCGGGTACGGGTACACGTATGAGTACGTTGGATACGTACCCATATACATTTTAACGTACCGGTACGCCAATACGTATTTCGGTACGCGTACCTAAAATAGGTACGCCACGTACCGGTACCCGGTACGTGGATGGACCGGATTCGGGTCAACTGACCCGAATCCAATAAAAAAAAAAAAAACCCTAACGTACCTCGAGTCTGGATTCTTCCCCTGGCTCTCTCTCTCTCTCTCCCCTTCCGTCCTTCGTCTCGCAGCTTCGTTCGTCTCAGGCCGACCGCCGATCAGTGCGATCACCGACCGCCGGCCACCGTCGACATCCCTACCCTAGCCTTAACTCTTCCATTCTTCTTGGCCGCCAGATTAACTGCGTGTGTGTGCATCTGCTGTGATAGACTCTCGTTGTGAGTGTTAGTTATAATTTATTAGTCCGACTCCCTGTGTTGAATATAAACTGAATTCATTCTTGGGCAATTTGAATGGAGTATCGTTTGTTTCCATTTAACGTGGATATTTTGCTGTTCGCTTGTATAAGAATCTCGCGGTTACCATATACAGTGAGCGGAAACACAGGTTTATAGAAAATGATCCTACTCACTTGAAACTATCAATTCATTTACTTGCTGACCTAGATGATTATGTTTATCTTTATTTTGAGTGATTGATGAAAGCTAAACTCTTACTGGTAGTGTGTTTTGTTTGGAGAAAGCTAATGTTAGTTTTCTTTTCTTTCACGGAAATTCTATCGTTGCTTGTATTCTGGCTCTGCTTGTAATTCAACTTCATGGGATTTGGGCACTTGGTGAAATGTTTGAAGAGAGAATATATTGTTATGTCTGTTCTGGATATTGGGGACAGAGGCATGTGATCGATGAAGTGCTTGTTTCCTATGAAATGCTGAATGCTAATGGTTTCAATCATTTATTTTTCTATGCTCATTTTCTGGAGGTTAAACAGCTTATAAATTGTTGATGTCTGATTGTTTCACATGTCAAATACCGAACACATGTCGCAATGCCTTGTTCATGTCCAGGACAAAATTATTCTTTTTAGCTAGCTCTGTTTTTATGTATGTCTTAAGTTAATTCTTTAATAATTACAGAACCGAGGAAGCTTCTGGTGAGATAGGTAGGAGTGACTACTGAATCAACGAAGAGCAGTAGCAATCAACTAGTTGTTGGGGTTTCATAAAGAAGACAGTAAGATGGCCATAAAGAACAAGAGCTCCTTCTCAAGGAACCCCTCAAACACCATCTATCCTCCTCTCCCTGGTGTGAAGCCAGGACCAAATGGCACATTCTTAGTCTCCACTGGGATTTTCCATCTTGACAATATCCTCTCTACGTTATTTTATTTATTGGTCAAATAGGATATATGTTGCATACCCTATCTTTTTGTTCCTTCTCATTTGTTTGTTGTCTGTTCTTACTCGGTTTTTCCACAAATTCGTGCTATTTGATGTGATCCCTTGTCAAAAGGAGGTCACTTGCTTCACTTCTTCCTTAAAATTGGGTTCAAAGATATTGGGTGGTGTGTGATATATTCAGGTGGAAATGGGGATGGGGCTCATTTCGTATTGAAACATTGAATTGAAGCCTTCAACAAAGTGGTTTATGTGTATGCCACTTTTATTCACTGTGTGTGCACGCTACATTGGTTATATGTGTGCACTGTGCAGCAATCCTGTTATGTGTGTGTGCATCTTTACTCACTGTGTGTGCATTGTTTCTACTGTGATATATTCAGGTGGAAATGGGGCTCATTTCGTATTGAAACATTTATTTGAAGGCATGCCGACATGTTTCATGTTTGTGACATTAGGGTGTGCATCTTTACTCACTGTGTGTGCATTGTTTCTACTGTGGTTGCTGTGATATGGGAGTCTGCACTGTTATTTTGGCAGCACATTTCGAAATTGGAATGATATTGTTTCATAATTCATTGTATGATTGTATCTTGTGTTTGCTTGTTTGTTCATGAACTATTTAATACGAGTTTGTTGTGAGTTTATGTAATATGTAGGAAGATTGCACTGCGAAGTACGAGTTTAAAACAGGTATGCCATATCATAATCACTTTCATTTTATTACACCTTTTTCATTGATTTTGAATTAACTTCATGAAAATCGTTCATATATTAAGATGGATGTGCAAGATATGAATAGCTTTAAATCTGCTTCATTTGATGTTGACATGCTGTGATTGACAAAGGTCTATCTATCTCTTCATTAATTCTTTTTGCATATGTTGGTCTTGCTTATATGTTGTTGACTTCATTATTCTGAATTATGATATTCTTGAAATGATGCTTCTTTAGGAGGAACTCTTGATTCTCTTATGGGAAGCACTGCAACCTCAATGATGGAGGTCACCTTTTATGCTGGTTTCAGATCTTTCCTTGCAAATTCAATTGACGACTTCCGGTATGTGTTTGTTGTTTAATTGTTCTTACTTTAAAGAAGAATATAAATGGCATTCTCATAGTCATAGTTAAAATAAAATTATTCACAAACACTAGAATGCTCTTTAAAATATATAATGCTCTCTCTATATATATTTTAGATATATATATATATATAATTTTTTTAATTTTTTTAATATTGGCGTACCCGTACCTTAATTTTTTAGAAAATTGCGTACCGCGTACCCGTACCCGTACCGGGTACCGGTACCGTACCCGTATCCATGCAACATAGCTCACAACATTTATGCATAATAATATACCAACAGCTCCAAGAATTAAGAAATAAATACAACTAAGCCTTTTCCCATACTAGATGGGGTCGGCTACATATATTCTTTGTTTTCATAGAACTCGATGATGTGTCATGCTAACAGTTAACATAAGCTAGGTCATTCTTTATTGTTTCTTTTCAACACTTTTGTAGTCTTTTCTCTTTTTCTTTTACCATTTACCTTCTTACCAAAGCTTCATTTGATCATCTTTCTACATGTCCAAACCATCTTAAATGATTTTTCCTCGTTTTATATCTGTCAGTGCCACTCCCAATTTGTTTCTAATAACCTCATTACGTTTATGATCTTTCTTTATATGACTCCGTATTTATGTCAGCATCTTCATTTCTACCACAGAAATATACATGTTGATAATTAACTGCCCAACACACATAACCATAAATAATAACGGGTTGAATTATTGCTTTATATTTACCTTTCAACTTTAATAGTATCTTCTTGTTACATAAAATACATGATGCATCTCTCCATTTTAACCAACCTACATTAATCTTATGCATAACATCTCCATCAATTTTCATCATTATAACAAACTTATATTAGTTATTTGACAGTTTCATTACAAGGGATACAATATGTGTCAATCTTAATTTCTATGTCATTTGAAATAATTAAACTTTCATTCCATGTATTATGTCTTTGTTCTAATAAGTCGAAAGCCTTTACTTTCTAAGTTTCTCTCCGTAGTTCTAATTTCCTATTAACTTTTTTTTACTCGTCTACTAACACAATATCATCCACGAATAACATACACCAAGGAACTTCATCTTCAATATATTTTGTTAACTCAATAATGATCAAAACAAATAAATATGGACTTAAAGTTATTTTGTTAACTTGATAATGATCAACACAAATAAATATGGACTTAAAGTTGAGCCTTGATGTAATCTAATATTAACCTCAAAGAAATCTATCATTTCTTCATGGGTCCTAACACATGTTTGTGTACCACCATATATGTCTCTTATAAGATTGATATATGTCAATAGAATACCTCTCTTTTCTAAGGTTCTCCAAAGAATATATCTTAACACACTATTATAAGGTTTTTCTATATCAAGTACCACATGAAGGTTCTTCTTTTTTGCGCTTTCATAAGACGTTTCAATAGATGAATAGACTCAATAATAGATCTTCTTAGCATGAATCCAAATTGGTTTTCTATTGTACTTGATATTTGTCTCAACCTCCGTTTAATAATTCTTTCTCATAATTTTAGAGTATGGCTCATCAACTTGATATTTCGATAATTCGTATAATACTAAATGACTATTGTTCCTATATATGGGTATAATTGTACTCTTCCTTCATTCATCAAACATCTTTTGGTTTTTTCATATTTCATTAAATAATCTTATAAACCAAGTAATACCCATCTCTTATAGGATTTTTCATACTTATATAAGAATATTATCTGGTTATATAGATTTACCAACCTTAATAAGTTTAAGAGCTTCTTTGACTTAAGTGTTTTAAATACGTTAGTACAAATTGAAGTTTATATACTCTTTTGATTTTGTTAACTCTCTTAATATTAACACCTATATTTTCGTTAAAAAGCTTATGAAAATAATTTTTTCATCTACTTATTATATCATCACTTATCATTAGAATCTTCTCATCCTCATCTTTGATACATCTAACAAAAGTAAGATCCTTCATTTTCTTATCTCTAGCCTTAGTTATTCTAAAAATATCTCTTTAACCTTTGATCTTATCTTGTACCATTTCACTCCATCACCAAGCTTCTTTTCGTGTTGGTATGCCACGCCTCCCTAGATTCACCTAACACATCTTCTGCTACTTTTCTGATATGCTTAGCCATATTGTTTCACATGTGTACCTTTATAATTTCAAGCTTTTCCTTAAAGAAATTTTTTGTTTAAATATAGCTTCTTTCTCATTTTTTAAGTTCCATCATTTAATCTGACTAGCTTTTTATACTCTTTGTCCACCTTTTTACTTGTAAATTCATAGCTAAAAATTAATATTGGGTAGTTAAGCTTTTTCTTAGAATTACCTTACAATCCATACAACATGATTTATCTTTTCTCTTATAGGCAAAATAATCAATTTGTGTTTTTGACGAGCCACTCTTTAATGTTTATTTCACTTTTTGAAAGTTGTATTGGCTAAAAAGAGATCATGTGTCATAACAAAATTTAAAATTTACTTACCTTATTCATTTAAATCCCCAAACTTATAATTACCATGAATGTATTGATATCCTAATGCCTCTTTAGCTACAAATCCATTTAGATCTCCTAAACAAACCTTCTCTCTTTGTAGAATCTTTTGAATATCTAACTCCTCTCAAAATATCTTTTTTATGCTATATTCTAATCCTACTTGAGAAGCATAAGCATAAACTATATTTAAAACCTTTACTCATAATACTAACAACAACTAAGCCTTTTTCCATACTAGACAGGGTCGGCTAAACCTTTACTCCTAATACTAATTTCACCATTATAATTCGGTTATCATGTCATTGTATGTCTAGTACACTATCATTTAAATCTTTATTTACAATAATATCAACTCCATTTCGAGCATTTTACTTTCTTAAGTACCATAATTTAAAACCTATATTATCAATCTTCTTTGCTTTTTCTCCAACTCACTTCGTCTCTTGTAAATACATAATGTGAATCTTTCTCCTAATGATAGTATTTACCACCTTCATTAGCTTGCTAGTCAATGTTTCACTATTTCAAGTACCCATATGAATCTCATTATCTAGTACTAGCTTCTTAACACTCCCATCCGTCCATGCTCAAAATATAAATACCCTTTGTAAAATACTATATTTGAATGGTAATTTATCGAAACTAACTTATTTACCCACACTCGTCTATAATGTAGAGACCCTCTCTACAATTGATTTACTACATCAGAGTGAAGATATAGAAGTTCTTGCTTACTTTTCACTGTATTCAAACTCTACAGTGCGTCACTAAAAGAGGATGTCCCGATACAATGCTCAGAATCCATGATAAATAAATTCGATGAAGTTTTTACTTCTTTATCCGAGCTTGAGACTGACCATACAAAGGTGATCCCTTACATGGGTAGAGTTCTCCAAGAAATAACTATTTTAAATAAAATATTTACCACAAATCCAGCATCAGACAAACACGTGTCAAGCAGGTTTATGAGAAAATAATATAGAACACCCTCTTACTGACCAATTGAAGTGGGTCTTTTACTGACTCTCTGCGTTGTTCATTAAGTACGTTCCAGTTTAAAGCCAATTTCCAAATGGCATACCCAAATCAAATTTGTTGCAGTGATCGACACTATGATGCCATTAACTGAATATCAATATCAATAACCAAATCCACTGGCTATACTTATGAACAACTACTTTGCAACCCAATTCTCTCCTTCCCTCCCTCTCTTAATCACATATGTTTTGCAATTAGACATAAGTCTTTGCACTGTCAATAAGTGAAAAATAGAATTAGATAAGGATCAATAACCAACAAAATATAGTCAAAGTTGGTAGTCTTGATCTCACGTGTTGATCAATCAGATCACAAATAAATGCACCACGAAGGGTATGAAACCTAATCAGACAGCGATAAAGTGTGCTCAGCAATTATACCTGTGTCATGCTATGTTAACTTTCAGCAAGAGGGCCTACAACCATCCTAAATTTAGCCCATAACAAAAAGAAAATAAAAAGGCAGATGTTTCCATGTTAATGAGAGAATAGGGGGCACATGTTTGCTATGCGGCACAGTAGTGCATAACCTTCAAATATTTAACATACATAACAAGCATTCTTCCAAACACAAATTGATCTCTTTATAGTCAATACAATCTTTAAAAAACGAGATGAACATTTAATTACTTATAAGAGTGGCTTATCACAAACACAAATTGATTACTTTATTTGTAGAAAAAAAGATAGAGCGTGTTGTAAAGATTGTAAGGTAATTCCAGGAGAAAGCTTAACCACCCAACATCGACTTTTAGTTATGGATTTACAAATAAAAAAATGGACAAAGAAGAAAAGAGTGCATCGAGCTATTCGGACTAAATGGTGGAACCTCAAAAGTGAGAAAGAAGATATATTTAAACAAAAAGTCCTTCAAGGAGATGTTTGGAATTATGTTGGCACACCCTCTGATATGTGGAACAATATGGCTATACATATTAGGAAAGTGGCGAAAGATGTGTTAGGGGTATCTAAGGGAGGTGTACCGGCACAAAAAGAAGCTTGGTGGTGGAGTGAAGTAGTACAAAACAAAATCAAGGCAAAGAGGGCATGTTACAAATTACATTATGCAAAAAAAACTAGTGAAACTTTAGAAGCTTATAAGAAAGCAAAGAAGGAAGCAAAAAAGGCCGTTAGTGAAGCAAAAGCTAAGATTTGGGAGGACTTATATAAAATACTCAACTCAAAAGAGGGTGAAAGAGACATTTTTAGGATAGCTAGGGCTAGAGATAAGAAAACTAAAGATCTTAATTATGTTAGATGCATAAAAGACGAGGATGAAAAAATTCTAGTGGCAAATGATGATATAAGAAATAGATGGAAAAACTATTTTTATAATCTTTTTAATGAAAATAAAGATTTTAGTATTAGTTTAGGAGATTTAGCCAAGTCAGAAAAGTATATAAACCACAATTTCTACCGACGTATTCAAAAGAATGAAGTCAAAGAGGCTCTTAAACATATCAAGAGTGGTAAATCGGTAGGACCAGATAATATTCCTATAGAAGTTTGGAAAATACTAGGAGAAATAGGAATCACTTGGCTCACAAGACTATTTAATGAAATATGGAAAAACCAAAAGATGCCCGAGGAATGGAGAGCAAGTACACTTATACCCATATATAAAAATAAGGGAGACATTCAAAATTGTGCGAATTATCGAGGTATCAAGTTGATGAGTCATACTATGAAATTATGGGAAAGAATTATTGAACGTAGGTTAAGACAAGTATCAAGTACAACAGAGAACCAATTTGGATTTATGCCTGGTAGATCTACTATTGAAGCGATTCACCTTTTGAGACGTCTTATGGAACATTTTAGAGCAAAAAAGAAAGACCTTCACATGATATTTATTGATCTAGAAAAAGCTTATGATAGGGTACCGAGGGAGGTTCTTTGGAGAACTTTGGAAAAAGAGGTATCCCATTGACATATATTAACCTTATAAGAGACATGTATGATGGTGCAAAAACATGTGTGAGGACTCATGAAGGAACGACAGACTTCTTTGAAGTTAATATTGGGTTACATCAAGGATCAACTTTAAGTCCATACTTATTTATAATGGTGATGGATGAGTTAACAAAACATATTCAAGATGAAGTACCTTGGTGTATGTTATTTGCAGATGACATTGTATTAGTGGAGGAGTCTAAGGAAAAAGTTAATAGAAAATTGGAACTATGGAGAGAAACATTAGAAAACAAAGGCCTCCGACTTAGTAGAACAAAGACAGAATATATGGAATGTAAGTTTGATCATTTGGCTACTTCAGAGGACATAGAAATTAAAATTGGCACACATTGCATTCCCCAAAAGGAAAGTTTTAAATACCTAGGGTCAATTTTTCAAAGTGATGGAAGAATTGATGGAGATGTTACACATAGAATTAATGTTGGTTGGTTAAAATGGAGAGGAGCATCAGGTATTCTTTGTGACAAGAAGATACCATTAAAATTAAAAGGTAAATATTATAGAGCAGCAGTTAGGCCTGTCATGTTTTATGGTTCTGAGTGTTGGGCAGTTAATCATCAACATGTACAAAAGATGTCTGTGACAGAAATGAAGATGTTGAGATGGATGAGTGGTCATACAAGAAAAGACCGTATACATAATGAGGTTATTAGAAACAAATTAGGAGTGGCACCAATAGAGGATAAAATGAGAGAACATCGTTTAAGATGGTTTGGACATATAGAAAGAAGATCAAAAGAAGAACCTGTAAGAAGGTTAGAAAACCTAAATTTGGAAAGTATTAAAAGAGGTAGAGGACGACCACAAAAGTGTTAGAAAGAAACAATAAAGAATGATCTAGCTTATTGGGAGTTAACTGCTAACATGGCACACGATAGAGATCTGTGGAAACAAAGAATCCATGTAGCCGACCCCGTCTAGTATGGGAAAAGGCTTAGTTGTTGTTGTTGTTGTTAACAAGCATTCTTCCCATTATTACTTCACTAAATTTTGAACAATGAAAAGGATACCTTGTAGGGTTTTTGCTAGCTTCCAAGGTTGTTACCTCCTTGCTCCCAGCAGCGCAACCAAACACCCGGAACAGATTGCTAAGAGGACAAAGATATTCTTAGTGCCACGTTAAATTGAAAAACATATTAAGCATATGGGTATGAACATTAGGGTGATTACAACATCAAAATACAAACCTGTAAGAACCTGTGGCTACTCGGAGCCCATCACCGCTCCAGCAACACTCAAATTTATCAAAAATTGAATCATTTTCATATAAATCACAAAGCTGCATGCAGCAATATTCCAGCACATCAGCCACTTGTACACATGAAATAATATAGGGAGCAATATGTGATCATAATTACCTTGGGTCTTAGATATTCGTGAACCTGGAAGGTAGAAACCGGCCCACAATCCATGTTTATGTCCCAAAGCTATTGTTAGTGAAAAACAACCCATGCAAGCATAAGAAATTTCAAAAAGGATTACTATGAGAGCATGACGTGAATGAGTAAAAAGGATACATGATATCAAAATTCAGTATGTGTGCCAGTAGAAAAAGGATAAGCATACCCATATACAGGCTAAAGGAGGGAGACAAAATAATTATATGTATTACATAGTATTTAATAGTCAACCATGCCATCATACTCGTTGAGATTCACGTTAGGTTTTTTTTGTTATTCCTTAATAGAAGTAACATGTGCTCAAACCTGTGAAAAAATGGGGTTGATTAGGCCTTTGAGTAATTACGGCATTTCACATTGTAACGGTGCAGTTTCGTGTAGCCTAGTATATCTTCAATTGAAATTAACCTTACATCATTATTCATTTTATAGGCGGTAGGATAAAAGTCAAAGTTGAAGTCCAAAATAGTCCATGACTAAAGTTTCTAAATTTAATTCCTAGGGCTGCAAATCCCTTGTTTTTTTCCTCTAATAGGACCCTTTACCATTCCTCTTCACCTTGTGTTGCCTAGTGCATGAATCCATTTGAGAATCACATACAGCGCATGTAACATTATGCCAATACGAAGAAAACAAGGCATACCAGTTGATATAAAAACTAACAGGTTTTCCTTTTTTTTCAACTACTATGGATAAGGCAACTCTAACCGTACCCATGTTTAAATCGACACGTCAAGAATGATTTGATGCAAATAGAAAGCAAGAACCAAACCTATCAAAAAACACAAAAAAAAAACACATGTTATATATCAGATACTTAGAAAACGTGTAAAGCTTCTTTGAAAAGTAGTTCCACCATAAATATTTGAGTAGCAATCCTAATAACTCGATGGTTTCCCGAAGGGAGAAAAATTACAACCTAAGTACCTTAAGAGTCATATAGTTGCGACTAAGAATATATCTTCCATCCTTGGCAAACTTAATGTCTGATATGGAAGCAATAATTTCAGTGAAAAAGGACCTAGAACTTGATGCCTCGTGTTCCTCGAATCTGCAATGTCCATATGCAGAAACCAACAACGTTTGCAACTTAAAACAGCCAAAACAGTGAGAGGAGACCAAAGCACCTAAACACATAATAGAAAAGTTGAGATACTATTCCCATAGAAATACTCACAATTTCGCATGGTTATCACATAGAGCTGATTGTCGCAGGTCAATAAGACGGATTGAACCTTTTGAGCTGCTGTATACTAGGGTACTGCAATGAACAGGATGAAACTCGGCACAGGTGATGACCTCTGTGATAGACACATAGTAGTCATCATAAATCTTACCTGATTACTAGACAAGAGAGCATGAAATCCTTATTACTAGGTTAGATCAAGCAAGCTCTGCAGTCCATCCAAGACTTCAAGCATGATAGCGTGCATAAAAACTTACCCATAGAGTCAGCAACTAAGAGAAAACATGGAAATTGAATATGGACAAAATACACTGACACAAGCCCCCAATTTGAAGACTCGAGAAAGCATCTGAATCTCCAGTGGCAACAAGAGTATGATCGGCCTAAATGTTCAAGACCTCTCAAATGCACAGGTCTTAATTGCTCTGATTTCCAGTATCATGGGATTTTCCAGCTAAGTTCTAGTTAAACTGTGATTAACTGCTAATTAGAAAACGTTTTTGGCATGCATATCAACTGCTTAGTCTCTCAATACTATTCCTTCTTCTCTCATCCCGTTACTCTTTTAAGGCATTGAATCTAAGGCAGATGAATTACTTGTAATGACTCTTTGTACCATATTACAGCAATGAATATGGTGCGTATTATTTGTGACTAGAGCACCATTGCAAATGAATAACTCATTTTACCCAAGATGAAAAGAAAATAATCTGTAAAAGTATAGAATACAGTGAGACGTGCAGAAGAGAAGCTGCAGCATTACACCTTTGTCAAGGGGCAATGATAACCGAAAAACATCATAGACTGGGCCCCAGGAATGGGGCATCAGTCCTCTTCGCAAGTCCAAGGGTAGAACATAAGAGCTTATACCATCTAGAGCTGGCAATAAAGATGCGCCGAGACCAAAAATCTAGAGACTGACAGATGTAAAGCCTCGTGGCTCCCTAAAGAGCAAGAGGCGCATGCCTTTGAGGCTTTTCATTACTGAAGGTTAAAATGTGGAAGCCTCTTAGATCTCAAAAATAACCTTTTAAAAGCATGATTTTGATCGCTAAGAACAACAAATTCACAGACGAACTCAAGCATTTCACGAAAACTCAGATTCTTGAAACTTCTTGCAGTACTGTGCACAGTCCATTCCTCTCAAATTCTTCTCATATACGTATGTACACACATAAACAAGTGCATGTCTCAAAAAGATATTTTCATCTCTCAGCAAGAGATACCGAAATATATGTATATCTCTTTAATATTTCTATATGTTATGTGCCATGACAGGAAAAACGAACACAATTCAACGATGAAATAAAACTTCACAGAACACGGCAGACATACACATAAAAGGATAAAAGTTGATACCAGTTAGATCTTCCATGTTTGCAGGTTTAACATCAACTATGTTAAAACTCTGATTGCTTATTTCAAGATTCCATAAATTGATTCTCAAGTCATCAGCAGATATAAAGGTTTCCCCATCACTGAACAAGTCAAAATAATTGTTTAGCAAAATGTTCATCAACACATAATGCAGATTTTTGCACTTAATTTTAAATTAAAAGTATAAAATTATCAGAATTCAAGCTCATGCTGGAAAGATATTCTTACCTGATAACAGCATGACAAGCTAGAAACGTCCAAAATTAACATTTTTTGTGGACTCAAAAGTGTTTTGATACAAGTAGTGGTCTAGCAATACGTCAGCAAATATAACCCCTGTGCTTCTGTGTAGCACAAGGTCGGGCTTGTTTATGCAGAAACTAAGAAAAACAAGTCCCTTTTGACAAACCCAACCTAGACACAAAATAAACAGGAATCTCCTCTCAAAAGCTAAAGCCCTAACTTCCCATCCAGGGAGGGCACACCATAAATGCATCTCACATAGACATGTTGGTTGTGCCAAAGCTACAAAAGAGAGATGAATGCACCTGTTGTTCGAAATAGAATTGATGTGATAGTCGTGTGCATGAGCATATACTCTTCGGCTTCTAGCAACAAGGCTTGTTTCATTGCTAGCTACCTGTTCATAAAAGAAATGTTCATAACCACATTAAAATCAGCCTGTAGTAAAGCCACAACATAATGATCAGAGAACTCAAATTTCTCAAAAGTAAGAAAAAAGAAACCAAAAGTAATGGCATCGAGTAGTGACTGGAATAGCTGAATTTCTTGAACTAGCATAGATGTCAATATAACGGCATAAAAAGGGAAGTGTTGATTGCTTGCAAAAATGTCACATCTTATTACTTAGAGTATTGCATTCAGATGAATTAAGAAAAAGCATGAAACATTAGTTTGAGTACAACTACCACAGGCAAATGCAGCGATGGTATTCCTCCAACAGGAAATGCAAGATTGTTGTTCATATAATTATATGGTCTTTCCACATATCTGCCATTTGGGAGGTGTCTCGAACCAGGTAAACTGCCACTACCTACAGATAAGGAGGGGTCCACATTCATGTCGGAGATCCTTTTCACCTTCTTTTCTTGAACCTGCAAATTGGCAGAGCAGGGAGTGCAATCAATATAGGGTTGAGAGTTCGCAAAAAGATCGATGTATCCAAACTCAAGGTTGTATCTAACATTTGCATGGAGTGAGATGTATCCATAGCACCAGTATACTGGCTTTAATCTGTTGCAATTTCATGTTCAAGGTCCTCAGGCAAATGGTGGTAATCATGGCTAAACCAACATCAGCGTCATGTGAAATGAAATGAATTACACAAAACAGGCATTTTGTGTTATTTCTGGTCCACAGTAGCAAACAAATGACCCCGGAAAGAAAGCATCTACCATTTCACATCTCAATGAGAGAAAATCCTGCATGGAAATGTGGCAATTACATTTTTTGTGTCATAAGCTAATGAGAGTCAGCTTATACCAATTTAAATGTCAGATTGCAACCCAAGGAGATCCAGTGATACGTTGTACCTCTCAGAATGTACTGTTGAAAACCAAGTAATTTATGATAAGAAATTGTTTACAGAGATAACACACGATTCTTTCTTGATAGGGAATCACCCATGGGGGCACACGCCTCCCTCTCTTATTTATCTTTCGTCACAGTCACCCACCCTAATTTGATTACGGAACTTTAACTAAAGGTTATAACTTAAAGGACTAATATACCCTTACACTACTACACATTTGACAAATAAAGAAGTAAAGCAGATATTAAATATAAGAACAGATTTGGAGTGATCCGCAGGTCCAGACGGAATCCAGTATCCTTTCAACACTCTCCCCCAAGTTGGGAGGAAGATGATGATGACTCACAACTTGCAAGGTGTATTCGCTAGTCTACTTCGATTTACAGTTTTGGTGAGGATATCATCATATTGGTCTAGACCAATTGGACCACCTTCTTGACTACTTCCTCTCATAAGAAATGAGAGTCAACCTCAATATGTTTTGTCCTTTCATGGTAGAAAGGATTAGTAGCAATATGTACAGCAATTGTATTGTCACAATAGAGAGGAATCAGACCACCTGTTTCAATTCCTAACTTCTTCATTAGGGACTTTAACCATAGTCCTTCATACGCTCCTTGAGCAATAGCTCGATATTCTCTATATTATGCTTAAGCACTAGATCTAACAACCACAACTTGTTTCTTGTTCTTTTATGAAACAATATATTCCCGACAAGCATAATATACCCAAAAGTAGACTTTCTATCTTCAAGAGATTCAACCCAATATGCATCTGAAAAAACTTCTATTATTAAGATGGCCCTTATTAGCATGCAGAATGTCATAGCCACAAGTTGATTTAAGGTGTCATAATATATGAAAAAAGGGCATCCATATGGGCTTTAGATAGAGCATGCATGAACTTGCTAACCATTCCCACTGCATATATAATATCTAGACTAGTAGTAAGATAAATCAACTTTCCTACTAACTTTTGGTATTTGCCCACATCTTAAATAAGTTATTCGTCACCGAGATGCAGTTTTTTTGTTAGTCTCCATTGGAATTTCACTCCTTTGGTATTATGTCATAAAGTACTAACTTTTGGTACTTGCTCACTTCTTAATAAAGTTTTTCATCACCGATAACATAGGACACGAGCAAGTACCCTAGACGATAATGCTATAATCTGATTTCTGCTTTTATAGTAGTCGTAGTTGAAAGAGTGTGAGATGTGGGTGCAGCTCTAGGGTCCTCAAGGATGTAAAGCCCATCTTCAAGCTATCATGATCAAAGATTCTTCCCATCCTCATATCTTAAGATACAACCAGAGGGAGAAAAAATATATGAACAATTTAGATGTTTGGTGAAGAAGTTTACAAATAACAAGTTGATAAGAAAACTAGGGATGCGATAAGTGAAATAACAAATTTCTAGCACTTTACTTTTTCATCATGAATGTATTAAAACCATCGGGCAGTCTATTACACTAGAATTTATAACCCGTCAATCTTATTGAAGAACCTAATTTCTATAATCAAGCCAAAGATATATGGGAATGGAAAAATACTATGAAAGAAGAATTAAAAGTCTTAGATAAAGCTCAAACTTAGGATAGTGTCTAAACCTAAGGATAAAAACTAATTGGATGCATATGGGTATATAAAGTAAAAACACAGTTAATCGGTTTCTTCGCTACTCCAGGTTTGTTCAATTGACAATTCGTTGGGATTCCTCAAATGATTTGAAGGATCATTTTCTTACAAGTTTAGCAACAAACATAGGCATAATATTAGGGAGAACATATATCGGTTGCCAATCAGCCCCTTGTGCAATTCACAACAACCACTCTCTCTTTTTTATTGATATTGTGTGTTCCTCTCTAGGGTTGAGGCGATGGAGACTTAAATACATACAGTACATGGCATATTACGAGTATGCCATTAATGAAATGAAAATAACGAAACCTTTGAAAACAAAAAAGAAATAACAGCCGGTCATAGACAATTGTGGACTTTAACCGGAGTCAGTCGATCCTCTCAACAAATACAATGTCCCTAAAGAGAAAAATTCTTCTGTTTCCAGAATATTAACTTTAATAGCTTTATACTCAAAAGAAACCCCCCATAATAGGTTAAATACCTTGCGATTTTCAGCCTCTTCACTTCTTTCTTTGAAACAAGCAATACACTTATGCTTGTATAGAATTGTAGTTCATTTCACAAAAAACATATAAGTCTAATATCCACTAATCGTTCAATTTCTTTGTCTACATTTTCTTATCTTCTCTAAGATTTTATATTCTTTTGACATTCTTTCTCCTAAAGTAGGCTTCCGATATAGTCATCCAAATGTCAGCATTGTTGAGTCTAAGCACACAAACATTCTCTCAATAAAGGGATAAGACCATAAACTGCAAAAGCCCATAGGACACCATAGCAATCTCTTTTCCATTTGAAATAAGTCGGACTGCCCTCATCAGGGCATCACTAGTACCTATAAGATAATCCCATCGCCCTCTTGATAGTTAGTTCTATAGATCTAACTCATCCTATATAGTTTGCCATCCAGTTTATCATTCGTCACCTGGAATGATTCCAACTTGTCTCCTGGCTGACCTTCTGAACTTTGGTAATAGATCTTTAAACTAGAGGTTATAACTTAAATGACTAATATACCCTGATTCACAGGTCCAGATGGGATCCAGTATCCTTTAAACATGTACCACATGAATAATGGTAGATAGAACCTATGATAGATCAAAGAGCATGATTTGCAGCTATCCAAGTTGAGCAAGTGCCACACACTAGTCAAAGACAACCCAGCACCATTTCCATTGTTCCTAACTCTGAAAATAAGGTTGTTGAATAACAACAGCGGAAGCATCAACTTCAGAATGGGGACAATGATCATCTATAACATTCATATAAGTATCCCGATCCCAATGAGGCATTATTGATGAAAAATTGAAAATACATCCCTAATCTTCTTTTAATACAGGGGGGGGGGGGGGGGAGGGGGGGGGAACTTTGCTGTTGCAACAGCCATGAGCCATCTAAAGGAGACCATTTTGGTCACTGAAGCCAAACTATCACAATAATCTAACCATACATATTGAGACTCGAGAGTGCTCTCTGGTTAGAAGGCGAGCTTCATAATATCATCATGTATGTGTTTTGTTCTATAAAACCACTAGTAACCTATTGGCAGGATGCCTTTGGAAGATTTGTGTTTGTGATGGTCTTGGTATTATTCTCCTCAAGAGCACGTACCCCTAAGCCCATGGGATCTCTCCAACAAGCCTCATTGAAGATGCATAATTTACCAGTTCTGATAAATAAGATAAAAGAGCAAGAAATGAACGATAATGACAAGGAAAAATGTTCGAATGAGAAATTTTTTCAAGGGGTACCTTGTACTTCAGCTTTTAAGAGGATCAACTTGGTGACAAAACCACAGGAGAGCAAAAAATCCCTTTAACGGTGTTAAAGGCCAAAACTATCCCGGAACGTCTAAGTATGTGTTGCGCAGGATTTTCATTTACATTTCAACATCAGAAAAGGGTTTGGTTTGGGTAGGTTACATAACAAACATCTAAAGAAATGAATCATCTGACTTCCAACCAATAGTCACAAATGACCACCCAAAAAAGTAACCAAAAGGTGGTAGATTGAAAGCTGAAAAACATCAAACTAAAATTTCAACTAAGAAGAAGAAACTGCAGTTTCAATTACCAGGACAAAAAGTTATCCAAATACAATCAATTGTTCCAGTATATGCATGCTTAGAGTTTCCAAAACTAATAAGTCTCTCATACCTTCCACAACTTTATCGTTTTGTCATTTGTTGAGAGCAGAAATAATGCACCATTAGCTGTCTGGCACCATCTGATCTTATTGATCTTTTCCTCAATTTCCAAACTTTTTAGATAGTCAAACTGAATATCAAAGGGAATGGAGTCAAAAGTCTGAATTAGTCAAAGATTCCAGGATACATACAAAAAATATAGACACGAGAACACAACATTGATAAACCAACCTCAGGTTCATGGCTTTGGAACTCTGTTCTATAGCGAAATTCAGGATGCCTATTGACAGAAGAATCCATCCTCTCCAGCTCAATTCGAGAATTATGCTATAAAATGGGAAAAGAAAGATGTTTAACTTTGCAATAAGACAAAAACAATCATGATAAATTTAAACACAAGTAACTTTGGACTTGACCAAAGGAAACTTAAAATGAAGACTATTAACCCACATCCTTTAGATCTGTCCTTTCAAATAGTACTACACGCCCCCCTCTGTCTCCAGTAGCAAGATGATCACCAGACTTATCAAATTCAATTGAGGAGATAATATCAACTGAACAAAAGGAACAAAAATTCGGATCAGAACCTGAAAAATATGAGTACCTAGGAAACAAAATCAGTATAGCTTATTGAAGTGAATGATCCAAATGAATTGATACTTCTAGCAAAATATCATCCTTAAATTTAAGTGTAGTACAATTCAATATAAAAAGAGACGTGTGCACATGGAACTATGTAGGCAAACATAAACACTAGAGTACATGTACAACAACAACTAAGCCTTTTCCCATACTAGATGGGGTCGGCTATCTAGAGTACATGTATCCACAAGAAAATAAAGAACATATTCCACAACAACAGCAAAACCTTTTCCCATACTAGGTGGGATTGGCTACATAGATTCTTTATTTCCATAGATCATTCTGTATTATTTCCTTCCAACACTTTTGTGGTCTTCTTTTTCCTCTTTTAACATTTTTATCATCTTGTTTCTTATACCTTCTTAGTGGAGCTTGCTTTGGTCATCTTTCCACGTATATGAACCCATCTTAAACAATTTTATCTCGTTTTATCATCTATTAGTGCTACTCCCAATTTGTTTCTACTAGTCTCATTATGATACGGTCTTTCCTTGTGTCACGACACATCATCTCACAAACATCTTTTGTACATGTTGACGATTGACTGCCCAACACTCAGAACCATAAAACATAAGGGGTCTAATTGTTGCTCTATAATATTTACCTTTAAACTTTAATTGTATCTTCTTATCACATAGAATACCTTACACGCCTCCCCATTTTAACCAACATGCATTATTTTTATGCGTAACATCTCTATCAATTTTTTTAGCACTTTCAAAAACTCATCTTAGGTATTTAAAACGGTGGGATGCAATGTGTGTCAATCTTAATTTCTAAGTTATCTAAATTAATCAAATAATAAAACTTGCATTCTACATATTTTATCTTTGTTCTACTAAATCAGAAGCCTTTTTACTTTCTAATGTTTCTCTCCATAGTTCTAATTTTCTATTAACATATTCTTTAGACTCATCCGCAAACAACATACACCAAGATACTTCACCTTGAATATGTTTTATTAACTCTTCAATGACCACTATAAATAAATATAGACTTAAAGTTATACTTGATGTAATACAATATTAACTTCAAAAAATTTGTCATTCCTTTATAGACCCTCATACATGTTTGTGCATCATCATACATGTCTCCTACTAGATTGATGTGTGTCAAAGGGATACACATCTTTTCTAAAGTTCTCCATGAAATAACTCTTTGCTCCTTATCGTAAGCTTTTTCTACATTAATAAATAACATGTGAATGTTCTTTTTTCTCTAAAATATTTAATAAGGTGTCTCAATAGGTGAATAGTCTCAATAGTAGATCTCCCTAACATGAATCCAAATTAGTTTTCTATTATACTCGATACTTGTCTCAACTTACGTTCAATAATTCTTTCCCATAATTTCATAGTATGACTCATTAACTCGATACTTCGATAATTCGCATAATTTTGAATATCTCCCTTGTTCTTGTAAATGGGTATAACAGTACTCTTCCTCTGTTCGTCTGGCATCTTTTGGTTTTTCTATATTTATTAAATACCAAGAATATTGATTGGCCCTACTGATCAACCTTCATAAGTTTAAGACTCTTTGACTTCATTTATAATCATAATAATCATTATAGAATATAATCTCATAAAAATATTAATATAACATGGTGATATCCTATAGAATATTAATCTAATATAAGCTCATAACTAATTGGGCACATAAAATCGGTGCTCTTATAAAATCCTAAGTAATTAGTTTCTCTTGAAGATCTGCGCTTGAGGTTTGTAATGATCTGAAGGAATATGTCTACAATCTTTTCTATTTCCACTCTAACCTTATCAATGGCCGGTTAGCCCATATAGGATCTTGATGTTTCCAAGTTCTGTCAAAAGTAGCCATTTTTTATGGGATGTTTCCTTGCCAACTTCAAACACTTACAGAATTCATGAAAAAGAAACAAACATATCATAATGCGTTGCACCTATTTGGTGGTCCAAAGACTATATCACGTAGCAGATCAAAATAGATTGTTGACTTTGGGGGTGTTGGGGGGAGGTTTCTCTAAGGTGGCATGTAATGCATGCATACATGACTATTTGAGTTGAGTAGGGAATGAGAGAAAACCCCTTCAAGAATATCCATTCATGGCAACATTGACAAGTTTGAAAAGAGAATTGGCATTTTGACCAACCAAGGATTGCCTCAAGAGGAGTCATTTAGAGGATTGTATAATTAGTTCTTTACTTTAACTCATTTGGAAGACCATAAGTTCAAATGGCATATTTAGCACTCATAATAGGATATTGAAGTGACGAGATACCCTCAAATGGCCAACCACAAGGCACATATGAAGAGCTAGAGAGAGAGTCCTTTGAAAGAACTTTGGGGAAATGGTGATTGCCAAAAGATGGTGAACAATAGTCACTACCGAGCATATCAAGCATAAGTCCCAATCGCCTCCTGGGAGTATGTGTCATCTAGTTGCTTATTAGCTTGGCTCAAGGTATTATGAACCTAAAATTGTCATGGTTTATCTACCAGTCTTTTGATGAGTTCAGCAAAAACAATAGCTAAGTAAATAAGTAACAAAGTATGAGTCCATACAAAGTCCAATGACGTCTGAACTTATTATGACAGAGATGTTCAATAAAATATTCAGAATTTGTCTAGTGAAGCTTTCCTTTATTGCATCGTCAGCATTTTCATGGCACTCAAAACTAGACCGCACTTAATTATGATGACACCACAGAAAGGTATAACATAATCTTCAAAAAAAATGCACGAGCACAAGGATAGTCGCTTATGTAACACTGACTGTAATTGAACACAAAAGCCAAAATCTAGACAGGTCCACAAGCTACTAACATAAGAAGAAAACACTCTAGGAATATAAAAATATCTTTATAAAACAGAGACAGAAAATGCAGTTATTCCCTATAGTTTGCTAATGAGTGGATGAAACAATTGATCACCCAAATCAAACGTAACAAGTATCAGAGTAAAAGCAAATAACCATCCAGAATTCTTCAACATACACCTTTCTTCCTATACTGCACTGAGAAGCTATATTGGCCCAAGAACAGCAACTTTGAACTACCTTCGCCTATACTAGTACAGAACCTAAATAAGTGCACACTTGGCAAAATGCAAATTACACCTCTAGGCTCTATCAGACCACAAGATAGAGAAAGGCGACCTTTACAGCGGGCCATGATACAAGAACCTGGAGAAAAGGACAGCAAGCTCGGCCGTAGCAATCAAATAAATTGGTTTTATTCACCAGAAATCCTACACTCTCCGCCGAGTAAAATCCCACTTCAGCTTTCTGGCTACTGAGAAATCCTACAATATTCAAATCACGCGAAACCTCGAGATGAACGTTCCAAGCTCACGGTTAATCGATTGGAATATGTCCCAGAAAGATGTAGGCATCATCAACGATCCCAGAAAACCCCAAATTTCCATAAAACCCACGGGATGAATAGAATCCAATTCCTTTCTTACAACTAAAATTCAGTAACTAACGAAAACATCATGAGTGAACTAGGATAACAAAACAAGGAAGTCGAAAACCGGAACCTTAACTTCACCTAAGCAGAAACAAAGGAACGAGATCCCAAATTTGTAGAATAGGAGATGGTAGCATGTTCTGGAAAAAGAGAAAAACAATGACGAAGCAGAATCGGATCGGAGAAGAGCGAAAGCGCCTCACCTTCCTGGACGTCCTCGCCGGCCGTCCGCTCACCAAAGACCTGCGAGAATTTCCAGTCTAACATAGGCGAGGGTGGCCCGGCCAGGCCCCCGACCTCGTCGGCGACCATTTCCCGGCGAAATCAAACCCTATATCCGGACAAAACCCGCATTCGGCACGAAGGATCCCCTGCCGAGTAACCGAATCCGCGAGTGGTCATCGGCCACTCTCCGGCTTCAGTCGGCGGGAATGCGGTCGCTTGATCATCGGGAAATGAGAGAAATCCAGAGAATTTTCGAAGATCGACGGCGATACGTCGGAAGCAAGAGGATCGATCGGAGGACGGAGCGGTGAGTGGCGCGAAAGCATAAATCGGAATCCGTTTCTTCCGCCGTTTTTTCCCCGGCTGTTGTCTTTCTTTCAGACGACGAGAAGAACGGGGAACGAGTCTTTTCCAATTGCGTACATAATATAATAATACATATAATATAATATATATTATTAATGCAATGCATAATGTCTGTGTATAATCTTAATAGATCAATAATGAAATTTCAATTACTTTACATTTAGTAAACTCAATATAACATACCACCCGAAATGTGAGGTATACTTTTAATTCAAATTTTCATCATTCACTTTAAAGATCAAAGGTGTTTAGATATTATGTATTTAAGATGTTATATATAGATATTATATATGTGTATTTGTATTAAATGTTTTTATTGTTTGTTTAATTAATGTTATCAATAGTAAATATTTGAATTAAAAAAATACAGTTTTATATGTGTGTGTGAAGAAAGGAGTTTTACATTTGAGTGATGTCGGGATGGGTAAGATGCAATTAGTGGTGTACATTGGTAAGTTCAGTTCTGAAATAACTGAAATCGAACTTTTCTTGATTATGAAAGTCGAAACGGTTCTCTTATTCCGTTTACCCTCTATGACTAAATTTTCTTTCTCTTTCTCTCTCTCTCTCTCTCTCTCTCTCTCTCTCTCTCTATATATATATATATATATATATATATATATATATATATATATATATATATATATGTATATAGGTATATATATTATATATAGGTATGTGTAGGTATATGTATATATATATACATATATATAAGTATATATATTATATATAGGTATGTGTAGGTATATGTATATATATATATATATATGTGTGTATAAATATATATACATTGCATATATGTGTATAGATATTATATATACACTTGTATATGCATATGTACATATATAAACATATATATATATATATTTACATATACATATATATGCATATACATATAAACATATATACATATGAGATATATATATACATATTCGGCTATTCGTTTTTCAAATCTTAAAAACTGAATCAAACCGAATTTTAGTAGAACCGAACTCAAATAGAAATTTCAGTTCGCTTTGGCTCAGTTATTCGGTTATATCCGAATAATGCTCACCCCTGTGTGCCACCATGTAAATTACTTTATTTGCTCACAAGCTACTTGAGATCGAAGCCATCTCAAACTCGACTTGGTCTTGTCAAGCTCAAACTAAGTTTCATACGAGATGTAGCCGAGATCAAATTCTCATATTCGGATCAAGTAGCTAACGAGCTTTATGCATTGTAAAATTACATATTAAAATTGAAAGAGTTCCGAAGGTGAGGACGGAAATTACAAAACTTAGGAGCATCCAAAACATAATTTTACATTAATGTTTGGTTAAACTGGATTTGAGATGGATAAGGATCCAAACTACTTATGGAGGGACAATCGCTCGCTCAATATCCAACCTAACCACAAAGCTAACATGGTTTTTTTTTAGGTTTCTTTTGAATATTGTTTTTTTGTTTATGTTTTGCCTGTTTTCTCTTATGATCACTAGGTTGTTTATTTTTTACCGTGAAGTTAATCTTAGAGGTACTCTATACAGCCATAACGGATTTTTGACTTTTATGCTGTTTTTCTATTATCATGTTTACCATAAGATTATCAAGGGTCATCTTACCCTTTTTATGCTTGAGATCTAGGTCGAAACCCTCCGAAGACTTGTAAAATTTCTCATAATAGATGTAACAATAAACTTATTAGGAAGTTTCATTTCAGCTTCCTTTAGACCATGGCATAAAAATTGAAACTCGTGGGCCTCTCGATCACAGATTTCCTCTCTACCATTTGATACTTAAGGAATTTGACCACGAAATACTTTTCAAGACCGAGGTCTTTAGTATTGAATTTCCGATCTAAGGCAGTTCAAAGATCTTTCGTTGTCGCGAAAAATGAATAACTATGTATATATAAAATAAAATATTTGATAGTGCCGATAAAATACAACAACGGCATAGAGTATCTTTCTCCTTCTACTCGGCGATTATATCCGAGCTTTTAGGGTTAGTATTATTGTATGGGGACAATCTGACTCGATATACAAATGCAACACTAGCATGGTTAATCAATTTTTCATACGTTGATATCAGCATTTAAAATATGGGCCGACAAACTTTTCTGACATTAAGGTCAACTTGACCTTATGTCGGATTGTAACAGTCATAGACATGTTTACTATGGTAAAAAGTGATTTATCTAAGATTGTTGAGAATAACTGTAGATATATATGCATAATAAAATAATATGCAACAAACATAAATATGTCACAGTGATAAACAACATAAATTAAGATTCACAAGCTACTAACTATATAAAATGAATGTGGATTTTTTATATATATTAGTATGAGACTACACTTTGTCTCCTCCTAATCATTTTTCGCAAAAGTCCTTCATATATTACTTTTTACACTTTATAATTGTTATATATATTAATTAAATATATAGGGATACCAATGTACATTTAATGCACATTAAACACATATAAAATCTAAAAGTATGTCAGGCAATTGTGCAAGAAAGAGAAAGGTAGGGTGAATGCGGGAGGGGGAGACAAAGAGAGGTAGAGCGAGTGCGAAAGAGATGAACAAATACAGACAAAGGAGAACTAGGACATGAGAGAGGGGCTCTTATTTGATTTTTTAGTTTTTCGGTTGATTCGGTTCTAGAATCCATAAAACCCAAATCGAACCGAAAACCAAAATTCAAAAAACTTGAACTGAATCCAACCTGAATTCTATGAACATGAACTGAATTGATCAGTTTGGTTTAATTTGAATATGTTTTTCAATTAAACCCAAATTTTGCTCACCCCTAACACATACCTCTACGAATAAGAGTTATGGAGACCACACATACTGCTTTTGGCCAAAGGGACCTAAATTATCAAACCCAGTGTCAATGACAAGTATTAACGGCTATAATATGTTAAACGCTCCCCCGCTTTTCTCTCTTTATATATATATATATATAATGCGTACCAGATTTAATAGTTATAAATGAGCTAAAGTAATAGCTCTCATTGCATTTATTGCAATAAGACCCACGATTTGAGTACCAAATCTAATGAGTATAATCGTGCCTTTCTCTCTCTCTATACTCATCGAGTACAAAACCCCATTGAATATAACAACGTTTCTCCCTCTTTCTCTCCCTCTCTCTCTATATAACATATCTCTCTATATATAATATATATAGAGGGCTATATGTAATTGATTTTGCTTATCGTTACATGTGAAGCAAAACATGCACTTTGTTCAAAGGTATGGCCTCCTAAACCCGCTCGCATGTGTTTCATTCAGATCATGAGCAATCCCAAACTAGAACGAGTTTTATCACACTTGTGGTGAGCCAAGGCCCGAAGGTTCATTCACCAGCCCAAGGCTGGACACGACAAGACGCAAGTTCAAGTCATTAGGGGACTTGGAACAATTATGGCTAATGAATCCTACTCGTGTCAATGTATTCATAAACTTGCATTGTCTTTGGCATCAAACCGGTAGGTTGAGAGACGACACGAATCAATTTCGGGTAATCTTCTCTCTTTCTATAGAGAGCGCGTGCTCGAGAGCGACACAGAGAGAGATGCTTCCTGACCGTAACTGGTGACGCAAAGCAGGAGACACGACACGCATCAACCTCAACGTTCGGGCGACGAGCGACAATTTTTGATACTGAATCCTATGCGTGTCTTTGTATCCCTAAACTTTGCATTATCTTTGATAGTGCCGATAAAATACAACAACGGTATAGAGTATCCTTCTCCTTCTACTCGGCGATTATATCCGAGCTTTTAGGGTTAGTATTATTGTATGGGGACAATCTGACTCGATATACAGATGCAACCCTAGCATGGTTAATCAATTTTTCATACGTTGATATCAACATTTAAAATATGGGCTGACAAACTTTTATGACATTAAGGTCAAGTCGACCTTATGCCGGATTGTAACAGTCATAGACATGTTTACTATGGTAAAAAGTGATTTATCTAAGACTGCTAAGAATAACTGTAGACATATATGCATAATAACATAATATGCAACAAACGTAAATATGTCACAGTCATAAACAACAAGAGTAGATCCAAAATTAGTAATAATAAAGCCATACGAAAAACAAAAAACAAAAGCAAAATGAAAAACTTATATATATGAGTCGTCCTTACGGACTTGCCTTAAATAAATCAGTGCACGCTACAAGCAAGTATGGGCACTTCCACCTTCCTCATATGATAAAACACACACAACTTGAAGAGCACGTACCTTACTTCGAGTCGACCTCGAACACATCTTAGTCGCCTATGACTGGAGTAGAAAGAGAGATCACTCATGGACACAGGGATAAAATCATGGGCAGAGAGGCACAACCATGAAGAGAGAGAGGAAAACATAATGAATTGTGTGATTAGGGAGGACCTCTAATCACATATTTATAGGTGCGTGTGTGAATCCGATTCAAACGATGCACCGCTTTATTTTCAACCGCCTCGTCTTATCCAGAACTATCTCACCTTATTCGAAAACGCCTCATCTTATCCCTATCCATGACCATCCAACTTTTAACCGTTTTCGTGAAAAAAATATAGACCTAAACCGAGACCCAAATCACAAGCCCAAGCTTGGCCTAGTCCCGATGTGCGTACATGTGTAGTATAACATGTCCTCCCCAAGGTCTTTGAATTAAGATTCACAAGCTACTAACAATATAAAATGACATGTAGATTTTTTACATATATTAGTATGATACTACACTTTGTCTCCTCCTAATCATTTTTCACAAAAGTCCTTCCTATATTACTTTTTACACTTTATAATTGTTATATATATTAATTAAATATATAGGGATACTAATGTACATTTAATGCACATTAAATACATATCAAATCTAAAACTATGTCAGGCAATTGTGCAAGAAAATGCGGGAGGGGGAGACAAAGAGAGGTAGAGCTACTGCGAAAGAGATGAGCAAATACAGACAAAGGAGAACTAGGACATGAGAGAGGGGGTCTTATTTGATTTTTTAGTTTTTCGGTTGATTCGGTTCTAGAATCCATAAAACCCAAATCGAACCGAAAACCAAAATTCAAAAAACTTGAACTGAATCCAACCTGAATTCTATGAACATGAACTGAATTGATCAGTTTGGTTTAATTTGAATATGTTTTTCAATTAAACCCAAATTTTGCTCACCCCTAACACATACCTCTACGAATAAGAGTTATGGAGACCACACATACTGCTTTTGGCCAAAGGGACCTAAATTATCAAACCCAGTGTCAATGACAAGTATTAACGGCTATAATATGTTAAACGCTCCCCCACTTTTCTCTCTTTATATATATATATATATATAATGCGTACCAGATTTAATAGTTATAAATGAGCTAAAGTAATAGCTCTCATTGCATTTATTGCAATAAGACCCACGATTTGAGTACCAAATCTAATGAGTATAATCGTGCCTTTCTCTCTCTCTATACTCATCGAGTACAAAACCCCATTGAATATAACAACGTTTCTCCCTCTTTCTCTCCCTCTCTCTCTATATAACATATCTCTCTATATATAATATATATAGAGGGCTATATGTCTGTGATTTTGCTTATCGTTACATGTGAAGCAAAACATGCACTTTGTTCAAAGGTATGGCCTCCTAAACCCGCTCGCATGTGTTTCATTCAGATCACGAGCCATCCCAAACTAGAACGAGTTTTATCACACTTGTGGTGAGCCAAGGCCCGAAGGTTCATTCACCAGCCTAAGGCTGGACACGACAAGACGCAAGTTCAAGTCATTAGGGGACTTGGAACAATTATGGCTAATGAATCCTACTCGTGTCAATGTATTCATAAACTTGCATTGTCTTTGGCATCAAACCGGTAGGTTGAGAGACGACACGAATCAATTTCGGGTAATCTTCTCTCTTTGTATAGAGAGCGCGTGCTCGAGAGCGACACAGAGAGAGATGCTTCCTGACCGTAACTGGTGACGCAAAGCAGGAGACACGACACGCATCAACCTCAACGTTCGGGCGACGAGCGACAATTTCTGATACCGAATCCTATGCGTGTCTTTGTATCCCTAAACTTTGCATTATCTTTGGCGTTAGCTGGTTTTGCAAGCACGGTATCAATGGGTTCGAGAAAGAAAATGCGCTGTATAAGTCGCTGTCTAGGGTTTGCCGCGAGAAAAGAACTTGAGAGAGAGTAAATCCTTCCTAGTCATCATCCAAATTTTCTTCTGATCTGCAATGCGATTCTGCGGATCCAAGTGGCTTTGGTCTGCCCCTTTCCTGTCGTAATAAGGTTTCTAGGTTTTGATCTTCTTCTGCAATCGCATCGGCAGTTCCCGGGCTGCTTATCTTCTTCGTTTTTTGCTGTTCTTCACCCAGCATTCGAACTTCGGACTCTTGTCTACGATTTGTCCAAGTTCGTCCATCATTTCGGAGGGTTCTTGCGGAGCTAAGATGTCGGACGATCTGCAGTACGGGTCGAGGTCGGACAGCAAGAGGAAGTTCGATGACTCGCATTCCTCGTCGGCTCCGCCTCCGCCTCCGCGTCGATCGACCGGGTTCTCGGCGCCGATCACGGCGCCGCCTTCCTACAACAGCGTGCCTCCGGCCGTAGATGAGATCCAGCTTGCGAAGCAGAGGGCGCAGGAGATTGCTGCCCGTCTCTTCAGCAACGCAGTGGCAAAGAGTCCGCGTGTTGAGAATGGTGGTTTCGAGGAGAGCGAAGGTGAGGCCGTGGTTATATTGTCTGGTAATTGTAGACCTTTTTAATGTAATGCGTGGAAGATTTGTTTTGGATTTGTTATCATGAATTGTGCAGAGCCTGGGTTGTCATGCTGTTCTGGATAATTACGGTTTTCTGTATCTTAACGGTGGTACGATTTTAATATCGCAAGACCGTGGTTTTATCGTCTTTGTTTTCTTTTAGGTTTTGTTTTTGAGTTGTCTGTATTGGTGTTTCCTTCATTTGCCGTTGATTTACAACTTCTAAGCAGAGTCATTTATAGGACCTCCGCTTTTGGTGTATAGAAGTTTCCTTCTACGGGGTTGTACAGATATGCGCCCGTTTTTCTTGTGCTGCGGCCGACTGTGATTAGATGTTTAAGGAATGCCTTTTGCGGTTCTTTTGCATTTTTCGATTATTTTCCATTTTCTTTCCTTTTTTTTATTCTTAGTTTTTCTGTTGTGTCTGACGTTGTGTTTGATATGTTTCGGCTGTAGTTTGCTATTATGTTTCTGGATTTAGTTGCCAAGTATGGTTTCTCCTATTATATTTTTAAGCTACCCTGAAGCGTCTTAATGGGAAGGTTAAGCAATCTCTCTTTTACCTGCCTATGTTCGTTGTTTTTGTTGTTTATTGTGCTTATTTCTTGGGCTAACTCTATTCCATCTCTGAAGCTTTAAATTTACGCTTACTTTTAGCATCTTGAGGTATAGTAGTGTTTTTTGATGTTTTATATACGTGAGTGTGGGCAGTTTCTTTTGTTTGTACGTGATTTATGTAAGTGAGCTTAGTATAATATACTTTAAATTTCACTTGATGTGGGGTGACATTTACGTCCCTTCATCTTATTCCTTCCAGATTATGCTCAAAAACCATCGGGCTTGCCCATCACTGGTTCACAGACTGGCTCACTTGGCCTTGGCTCACAGATGAGTTCATATGGTTACCATGGTACCAGTAAAAAAATTGATGTACCGAATGGAAGGGTAATGCTGTTTGATTGGAGCACCTATTTGTAAATTTTATGTTTGGGGCTTGACGAAAACTGTACAATCTTCGTAATCAGGTTGGAGTGATAATTGGAAAGAGTGGTGAAACAATCAAATACCTTCAACTTCAATCAGGAGCAAGGATTCAAGTGACAAGAGATATGGATGCTGATCCTAATGTTCCAACAAGGCCCGTAGAACTCATGGGCACTCCAGAGCAGATTAGCAAAGCTGAACAACTGATAAATGATGTTTTGGCAGAGGTATTATGTTGGGACAGCTGACGTTTGTATGTGTTCTTGTCTGAGTTTATGTTTTTGGTTAGATTCACGGTGTTATGATTGAAGTTTCAACACCTCTTCAGGCAGAAGCAGGAGGCTCTAGCATACTTGCTGCAAGAAGGTTCAATACTGTTACACCTGGAACTGAGCAGTTCATTATGAAGGTTGCCAACAACAAGGCAAGCTCATGGATTTTGCTTCCATATCTCTCCTCCTCCCGGTTTAGGAGTGACATGTATAATTAGTCTCTACTATTTTGTACTATGAGATCCTTTTATTCTCTAATAGTGGCAAACTGGCAATGATGTTCTTCTGATAGGTTGGGCTGATCATTGGTAAAGGGGGCGAGACTATAAAAAGTATGCAGAGCAGGTCTGGAGCACAAATTCAGGTATGTATTGCGCCGTCTTCTTGTCTCCTATGTGCTCCAGTAGCTTTGTGTTGCTCGTAAACCATCATATGATACTTAGGTGTGCTAGATTGCAAATGTTGCAGATTATTCCCCTTCATCTTCCTCCTGGTGATACCTCGAATGAGAGAACAGTTCAAATGGATGGCACCAAAGAACAACTTGAAATTGCAAAACAATTAGTCAATGAAGTTATTAGTGACGTATGTTGTGGCATTTAAGTTCCTTTCTTTTCCATTCTTCTATTACTTGTTCTGCTATTTCATTTTTCTCCAATTAGGCACTGTCAGCGACTCAGCATTTTAGGTGTAGACAATGCTTTTTGTATATTAATGCATCATTCACTATATGCTGTCTTCATAATAAAGGACATGAAGCTTGAACGTTTCTAGTCTCCTCCGCATTTAGTGATTGTTGGTCATGATTTTGGCTGGCCAAAAAATGTGTAAGCGGATACCTTAGGAGTTATTCTTCTCTGTCAACTAACCTTTTGGTAATAGTATGACCTTTCTAATGGGGAAAACAGATTGCCGTACTTCAAAGTACTTGGGAAAACACTGTTGGTACCATACTCCTAATCTACTGGGGCACTGCCTGTGACTTTCTATTTATTGATTGTGTGCACGTGTTTGAATGCCTTCACATCTTTGTGCTATGACAAATGTTTGTCTTTCTTTGATTAGTGTAGATTATTATTTGTTTAGTAGCAGTAGCATATGCTAGTTTCTAATTTTATGGTTTAATTTTATTTGGAGTGGAACTTATGAAACACACTCTTATTCAACACTTAAATATTTTATTGATATAACTACCCAAAGAAATTGGAATCTTGTCCAACTTCAAGGAAGTATTTTGGTACCACTATATCTCATGTCATTTGCCTATTATAGATTGATGATTATCGACCGATTTTTGACTTTTATCCATCTCTCCATTTTCTTATCTTGTGCCAATGATGTTACCTGGTGTGCTTTCTCTTGTTTGTCATATTGTTCTGTTTCTTGATATGCTCATATATTTTCCATCATAATCACAATTGTTCTTTTTTTGGAAAATTTTCTGCAAAGAAAAAAAGCAGAAGATTTTAAAGTTTTCCCCCAGGGAACTCTTAGAGAAGTCCTGGTCAACAATGCTTCCAGTAGAAACAATTTAGAGAAAAGAAGTCAGGAGCAGAAAACAAATTTAATGTCTATCAACCATCAAGTTAATACAATTTTTAAGAGAAAAAAATATTCCGTAGAACGAGTCTTTTGGAATCTTGAAATATTAAACAAAACATGGTGCCCAAATAAAATATTTCTGAGCTTCTGAGCAAAAGAAATGTTCCTAAGGTCAAAAACTTTTCATTGTCTCACATTGATATATATAAAGAACAGTGCCATATCAGAGAGAAGGGAAGAGTGACCCTTCTTCCTTAGTGATCAACAGGTTTGAATGTTGAGTATTTGCACGCACAATGACATTTGGAAGGATGCTTCTAAGTCAGGATCCTTCTAAGTCTAACCTTATGAGAGACATGTATGATGGTGCAAAAACATGTGTGAGGACTCACGAAGGAATGACAGACTTCTTTGAAGTTAATATTGGGTTACATCAAGGATTAACTTTAAGTCCATACTTTTTTATAATGGTGATGGATGAGTTAACAAAACATATTCAAGATGAAGTACCTTAGTGTATGTTATTTGCATATGAAATTGTATTAGTGGAGGAGTCTAAGGAAAAAGTTAATAGACAATTAGAACTATGGAGATAAACATTAGAAAGCAAAGGCCTCCGACTTAGTAGAACAAAGACAGAATATATGGAATGTAAGTTTGATCATTTAGTTACCTCAGAGGACATAGAAATTAAAATTGGCACACATTGCATCCACCAAAAGGAAAGTTTTAAATACCTAGGGTCAATTTTTCAGAGTGATGGAAGAATTGATGGAGATGTTACGTATATAATTAATGCTAGTTGGTTAAAATGGAGAGGAGCATAAGGTATTCTTTGTGATAAGAAGATACCATTAAAGTTAAAAGGTAAATATTATAGAGTAGCAATTAGGCCTGCCATGTTTTATGGTTCTGAGTGTTGGGCAATTAATCATCATGTACAAAAGATGTCTGTGACAGAAATGAAGATGTTGAGATGGATGAGTGGTCATACAAGAAGAAAAACTAAATTTGGAAAGTATTAAAAGAGCTAGAGGACGACCACAAAAGTGTTGGAAAGAAACAATAAAAAATGATCTAGCTTATTGTGAGTTAACTGCTAACATGGCACACGATAGGGATCTGTGGAAACAAAGAATCCATGTAGCCGACCCCGTCTAGTATGGGAAAAGGCTTAGTTGTTGTTGTTGTATCCTTGAGAAGGTTAGGATGAAAAATGAACTAAGTCGTTCGAGTAGTGTATAAATATATCAGATTTTAAAAGTGAAAGTTTGAGCTGAATCATTTTTCACTTTTTTCTCTGCATGAAATTCAATTCCTTGCTGATATGGCTATATTCTTGTGGTTCTGACCTCGATGAGATACTTGCATATCAGAACAAGATTTTGAATCACATCAGCGATGATATTTTTCACTTCTCTGTTCTCTTGTGACCATTAATCTTTACTCTGCTAATTGTTTTTTGACGATCAATTGATTTCTATTCTTCTATCCCTTCTTTATTGATGGCCCATTTATTACACTTGTTCAGTTGTCATTACTACCTTCAACATGGGTTTCTCATTCTTTCCACTTGTTCCTGTCATATTGTACTCTCTGCCTGTTCTACTTGTTCATACTGTGCTCTACAGCAGATTTATGTTGCGACAGGGCGAGACATTCACCTCAACAAAATTTTGGAATATAAGCAGAAAAAACACATGACTATTTGTTATAGTCCACGATTCAACTGGGTCTGTTTTCCGTTTTCTGTCCCCATGGCAACTTGCATGTCCCAAGAATTTCCCAATAGAAGATATAGCACACGGATTTAGCCATGGTCTGTAATATGTAGCCCATCGTTAAAATGTGGCATCCAGCTCACCCTGAAAAGTTTTATGGAATTGCGAGCGGCTGTGGAGGGTCTTGCCCTTTGTCAAATCATGACATGCAACCCATGCTATTCTCTGATCATCTAAATTCTTTAATCATAAATGACAGAACCCTGCACTACTTCTGTTTGAAGATATTTATGCAGAGTTTACTGGTTTAGTATATGGTACATATGCCTTGTTCTGCAAAACTGTCCTGTCAGCTTACTGAAGCATACATTATATTCTAAACCAATCCTAACAGGAGCTTCCAACACATGCTATCAGCTTCCACATGGTGTATAGGTCGGTTAGAAGGGTATCATATCATCATAATGCAACTCCAAAAGAATGGGTGTCGTTTATACTAGATGAAGGCATAATGATAATTAAATAAATGCAAGTTGTCATAAATTGACTTGTTTTCTTGATAATAATTGTAAATTATTTATTCCATTTGGAAGTAGCGCTGTCACAATGACTAATCTCATAGAACACCAAGACAAATGGTCTAACTCATATATATATATATATATGTATATATGTGTTATACATCCTGTAATCTGCATTACCCATACCTGTATCTACAATGGCAGGGTATTATTCCACTTCAAGCGAAGTATCCTTTTAACTGCCAGGAAGGTGTTCATTCGTTTGGTACAGAGACTACAATACTCTAGGGATAAGATGATATGTATTCTTCCTGGGAAAAATATGCTTTCCTTTATTAAATTGTCATGCTGCCCTCTTGCTTCCTTGACTGTCTGCTAAGCGTCCTAACTGTGTAGTCCATCACCTTCCTCTTTCTTGTTTATTCCTTGAACAGAGTTAGATGCACATATATATGAAATTCTGTTTTTGAAACTGTAACCGTGTTGTACATTTGGAACAAGGTTGTTTAATGAAGATACACCCATAAACAAGTGCACGTATTATCTTAACATGTTCTGTTACATATTGCAATTTCATTGTCTTATACGCATCTTGCATGATCCTTAAATGCATTGTTGTTAGAGAAGGAAAATTTCATCTAGTAGATGTGGTGATGGAAATGGCCCGTCATAATTTGGAAAACAGTGGTCTATGATAAAGGCATAGCTTTAGTTTCTATGTTATGCTTTTGCAGCATCTGATTCAGTGGACATGCAGCATAGCATGTCTGCATGCTTTTAGATTAGTTGCGTAAATTATTTACCTATTGCCAAACATTGGAATTTGAAGTTGCTATTTTTAAGCTGGGCCACTCTTTAAAGTGGCATTTGTATATACTTGGCATTGGTCCCTGTAAAGTGAACACGAAGATATCATCTGCAAGCTTCTTGGCACTCTTGTGGTTAATATTTGGTTGGAACTTTATAATATGGATTTTGGCTTGCTATTTGAGATGATAAAGATGCGGATTCGTCTGTAGATTCTTTTCTTCGATTATGTAGCTGCAACTAGCCGCTGGATGTGTTATAATGGAGGTCATGAGCGTAGGGTCATAGTTATTCTTGTAAGATGATGTTACAACCTTGTGGATAAGTGTGTGGATGTTATTTACGATGTTCAGATCTTGTCTACCTGAAAAAGTTATCCATCTATATTTAGCTTTTCCCCAAGATTTTATTCTGCTAATCTGCTACCTTACTTGTGACTACATGAGTACAACTTGGGGACTCAATCATTCTTGATCATTTTCTAGAGGTCTGCTTGTAATGTTAGAAATTGTCTTCGTGAGGCATACATGGTGCAGGATTGAAACAACTGCAATTGGGTATCTGGATAGAGAAATGCTGGTACGGCCTTCAACCTCAAGTATATGTATCTTGCTTAGGAAGCTATGAGTCTTATGAGAATGCATAAAGCTGTGCACTGTGGGGATTTCATTATATATCTGTTTATTTGAGAAAATATGATAGGAGTCGTAATTGATAATCACTCATCTGCTAGTTCCTTGATGACATTATATAAGGATAATGTTGGGCCCCCGACCACTTATGTGACTTTCAATCAGGCAAATTCTGAATGTTTTCTTTTCTGATGTCACATTTAGAATGTCAATTTGATTTGCAACATATTGATGATAATATGACTCTTCAATCTTTTTGCCTTCTCCTTCATCATTGTTTACCTTTCCAATCTTGTAATCCAGATTCCCTTTTCAGAATACCTGCCTGTTTCATAGTCTGCATAGAGTTTCTTCTGATTATTTCATCTGTCTATGCTTACCATGACCACCATGATAAAATGTATTTATCTTATTCTGTCTGAAAACACATTTCTGGCTAGCAGTGTAGCTTTTCAGCAGAGGAGTTCATCTTTATTGGTGTTGTGTGAGCAGTTGTGGGTTTTAACTTTCCTTTTCTGGAAGTATGTGTGGTTTTTGTAGTTTATTCCTCTTTGTCAAATTGTATTTGGTTAAGCATTGTTAGCTGTTTCGCTAGCATTGTTAGTGATATGACCTTGTCTACCAATAGTTTCATAATCCTGCCTATGTTGTCAATACCTCTGACCAGCGTTTTGTTTTTTGGAAGAACCTGAATTAGGCGTTGTATCCCTCTCTATTTTGGTTATATGAATTGAACTTTTACCTTCTTATGAATCTCGGTTCTCTCATCTTTGTCTCCGACTGTTATTTATCCAAATAATCCAGGATTTTCTGCATTCTATTGAGTTATTATCTGCACGATAAATTATAGAATATTTATTCTAATCAAGGATGGCCCTTCATCAATTTGATTCGTCTTGATTGTGAATATTGATCATGATAAATAGCTCTGGATTAGGAATTGGTTCATCGTGGTGTTTTTGAGAATGTAAAATTGAAAGCAGTGTATGGCGGTAACCATTGTTACGGACTAGACTGGGAGCACTTAGTATGAAATGTTGCAATGGCTGCTCTGCTTTTTAAAACAGAAGCCAGCATTGAAGCTAGTTCTGCCAGTTATCTTCTACACGGACAGATGATCCAGCAGATATTTTTGGAGTTGCAACTGCGGAATTGAAAAGGCATTTTGGATCTAACGTTCTGCCTCAGAGAGATGGAACCGTTTGGACTTCAGTTTTAGATACTCGGACAACTAAATCATACGGGCCTGAAAAGTATGCACATTGAGATTTGGTCATGACCTTTTGCCAATGCACCAACAATAAGCTGATAGCTGCTCATGTAAAAGGAACTCTTTGACTTGCCTTCATTTTAAATCTTGAGTATTCTTCTGCTATTGTCCTGTCGAAGATTTGTATGATGAATGCGTTCTTTTATAACGTTAATGCTGCAAATACGGAATGGTTGAGGTTTTGCAGTTCTAACTTTAGGGTTTGAATAGTGCTTTGGGTTCTGTATGCTAGTTTGACGTTCAAGATTCTCACTAGTATTAAATGGAAATAGGCACCATAATTGCATATGAGGAACTGACTCGCAATTTCTGGTGCTTGAATTGCCACCTTTAGTATGAACCCAACCTGCAAGTTTTCATCCCATCTCTTAGGTTTATGCCATGCGAAATATTCTTGTCTAATGCTACTACTTATCATAACAACAACAACTAAGCCTTTTCCCATACCATGCTACTACTTATCATGCGCAATAAAAATAGCATTTGAGACATTTCCTGTTAAGATCATTTTGGTGCGGCAATTAGCCGCCTGTGGGAATCTGATGGCTGTCTCTCCTAGTAAGTGCTCCTTCCTTGTGCTGGTAAGAGTTATATTCAGTTTTGTTAGATCGACGGTGGGTATTAAATGAATTCGTGATTTACTGTAATTGAAAGTCTTGGTTATTACCTTCTTTTGTGGTTTGTTTCTGGTTCATATAATGTTTTCTGTTTTATGCAGAACCGTGTAAGGAATCCCAGTATGGGAGGCTACAGTCAACAGGGTTTCCAACCTCCACGGCCACGGCCACCAACCAGCTGGGGTCCCCCTGGGCAACCGCCAATGCAACAGCCTGGTTATGGCTACATGCAACCTGGTGCTTATCCTGGGCCTCCTCCACAGTATAATATGCCGCAACCGCCTTATGGCAGCTATCCCCCACAACAAACATCCACTGGATTCTCTTCCAGTTGGGACCAATCTTCGGCTCCGGCTTCGCAGGGTTCTCATGGTAGTGGCTATGATTATTACAACCAGCAGCAGCAGCAACAACCAACAACTGGCGGATCCACTGCCCCAGCCACCCCAGCTGATGGTTCTGCTTATCCTTATGGACAGGCACCACCAGGAAGTTACAATCAACAACCAACTTATGGTGAATCTGGCTACTCCCAGCCACCTGCCAGCCAGGCCCAAGCCTATGGTCAGGATGGGTACAGTGGCTACCAGGTGCCTGGTTACGGGGGGCAGCAACTGCCAAATGCGCAGCCAGGCTATGACCAGTACAACTCTGCAGGGTCCTACGGAAGCAAAGATGGATCTGTTTCAACTCACGGGTCACAAGCTCCCATCCAAGGTCCGCCTTCTCAAACGCCACCACCTGCTGGTGGAGCACCGCCACAAGGATACACTAATCAGCCGCCACCTGCAACAGCGACCTATCCTTCTCAGGCATCTAGTCAATCAGGTTATGGGATGCCACCTTCTCAGCCTGGTTATGCAACAACACAGCCTCTTGTTCAGCCAGGTTATGGAGCTCAACCAGGCTATGGTCAGGCCTCTGCCACACAGAAGCCTCCAGGTCATATGCCATATGGGCCAACACCAGCCTCCCAAGGAGGCTATCCTGCACCGACGCAACCAGGTTACGTGCACAGCCAACCTGCATCGGCACCAACTGTTTATGCCCAGCCACATGATGCTAGTTATAATCGAGCTGTACCAACAAGCTATGGGTCATCGCAGAGTGCATATGGACAACAACATCCATATGGGGCACCTGCTTCACAAGCGGGCTATGGGCAGCCGCCATATGGTGACTCAAACAATGCATACTCACATCCTCCAGCTTACACCGGGGATGGCAATGAAGGTGGAAATACACATAGTGGATATGATTCATCTTCGGGAGCCCCGCCTGCCGTCAAGGCATCACCGCAGAGCCAAGGGTAAGTTCTTAGCTACTTCTTGTTTAAATTGCTTTGTCTTTTGGAGTAAGGATTTTTGTGCATCTTGGACTAGAAGATTTCTTGGAGGATGGGGTTGCTTTTTGTGTCTTGTAACTTGGTAGCGGGTTATGTGTAGTCCTATGGACTTTTTAGTATCGTCTCGTCTTGGTAGCGGGTTAAGTGGAGTCCTTCAGACTTTTTAGTATCGTCTCGTAACTTGGTAGCGGGTTAAGTGGAGTCCTTTAGACTTTTTAGTATCGTGCAGGTAGCATGGATGTGGGAACTCTTAAAATTTTTGCCTGTAATCTTGACTTCTGACAGTGTATTTGTTTCTGCCTGTTGAATTTTCCTTTTCAATTGTTTGTTTCTTTGGCTTTTCTTCCCTAGAAGAAAGTTTTTTTTACAAGGGGAGACCGAAGGCTAACACACACAGACATGCACCCCCTCGATCGTGTTTCTTGAGAATATTGGTTCTTCTGCCCAAAACTTTTTCCCAAATAGAAATCAAAACTTGAAACGTGCACAAATTGTGCATGAAACAATTTGAGCACGTTTGTTGGCAATCACATGAATGTGGATCATCGCATATTGGCTACCATCGATTATACAAGGAGTTCGTGTCAAGTGTGTGTGTGCACGCCCGTTTCTTTCTTTTCTTAATTTTTGGAGATTTACCGTTCCTGGTATCCCCCTTTCTGTTTTTGTGCAACATAGCTGCACCTAGGGGTGAGTAGAATTCGGGTTTAACCGAAAAAACAAGCCTATTTGAACCGAGCTGATCACTTCGGTTCGAGTTTGAAAAACGAAAAATCAAGACCTCCCCCCTTCTCTCTCTCTCTCTCTCTCTCTCTCTCTCTCTCTCTCTCTCTCTCTCTCTCTCTCTCTCTCTCTTACAATCCTTATTCACACAGTCGTTCTATCCCCTCTCTATCTCTCTCTTGCAGTTTGCCGGGCATAGCTCATCCCGTTGCCTATAAAATCAATCGTTTGTTTCCGTACTGTTCACTTCTTTGTCTTCCTCTCCTTGGTGCTGTTCCTCTTTTCTCTTCCATTGATCCTAGTTTTTATTAAGTTACCTTATTTGTGACAAGTAGGCCATCGTCTTACAAGTGCATGCATACAACATGCATTCAATGTGTTTGTGAAAATGCATCATTATGGCCACTTGGATATGCTGTTGCTACTTGTTTGGAAGTAAGCTGGAAATCTCTCTCAGCAAGGTAGAAAATAGAAGATACGAGTGGTAGTAGTAATCTTCTGTAGGTATATTTTCTGCATAATTTAAACTTAATTCAGTTAGCGGTTACATGTGATTATTTTGTTGTTCACAATTGGATCTTTCGATGCATCCTTGTACTGTTTTATCATCTATTTTGCTGTGGGAAAGTGGATAAAATCCACATTTCACTATCTTGGTAACACATTAAGATCCTTCGATACATCTGATTTTGGATACCATCTATTTTAGACCTACGCAGTAAATCAAACAAATGTTTTCACTTTTAATGTGAATTTTAATAAGATCAAACCAAACCAAATCAAACTAATTTGGTTTCGTTCAGTTCGGTTACCTATATTATTTGGTAAGGATTCAGTTTTCAAAAATAAACAAAATTTGGGTTTTGTTTTTTTTAGTAATAATGCACACCCCTAGCTTTATCAAATAGTAAAGCAAGACTGACTGTATATCACTGTTCCGAACAAGAGAAGGGATGAGAAACCGGGTATCAACTAATTTTTCCCTTGCTCTGTGGGATTTGGCATTTGACTGTTTCCTAAAGGGGTGTTTACATCGTCAGTCTTCTGGCTGAACCCGCAAAAACAACCTCAACACTGGATTACGCAGCCCTGAAAACACGGACTAATGCAGCCGAAATGAATGTCCTGAGGCTTTTGTGCTTGGTCGTTTCGTGCTGGCTGCTGATGCAAACACCTGTAAAAAATGGAGATCATCTGGATGGGGTCAGCAAATATGCTCGACCCCTCCCTCTGGGTTCTCCTGACGACAGAGCCATTCTTGACACTTGGTTGGGGTGGTTAGACAGGTGCTACTCAAGATGTCCTACGAGATCGCTTGTTGTACTGATCTTTGTTCAATTTTGCAGATCGGCCAGTTAATTCAACCCGACTCTTTTCTCTAGGATTGAATGATGACTCTTCACAGACTAAACTTTTCTGTTGAAGTGATCCAAGGGTTTTTCTGACAAATTCTCCATGCAGTAATTTAGTTATTTGCTTCGGGCCCCTCCAGCTCGTTGTTCGATGGATAAATCAGTTATATAAGAGAGAGAGAGAGAGAGAGAGAGAGAGAGAGAGAGAGAGAGAGAGAGAGAGAGAGAGTTACATGCCGGGTAAGAGAACACAGTTCGATATGGCGATATTCAACCTGCCATGAAGAGTAAGCCCTTCATGTTTGCATAAAACTCTCGAAATTGTGGATCAAAAACCAGAAAGAGCTAATCCTCCCATTGGAAAGCCAGGACCTGCAATTTCCGGTTCCAGTTTATATGTGAATGATGCTAAACCGGTGGTTCTAGACTGCTAGTTCCGATTTCATGGGGACCTAGAACTGGGACCAACCCATCTTTTCTTTGATTTCAAATCTGGATCCCACCCCATCAATTTTGAGTGGGTTTACGGGTCCAATTGTATACGATTTTGGTTCTGGTTTAGTTAGGAAGTTCTTGAAACGAAGGTAGGATTCTAAAACTAGGAACGAAAGGTGACTTGGAGCTACTGAACTGCATGGTCCCTCGTTCAATTCTCCGATGCATAGAACCGGAACTGAACTGCATGGTCCCTCATTCTGATTCAGTTTTAGTTTCGGTTCTGGTTCTGACTGGTTTCGTAGTGGGTCAAATTCAACCCGTCAGGTCCAAATGGCCACCTCTAAATGATGCAATAGGTTAGAATTAAACGGTGACCTCAGGTTCAACATGCAAAAACAGAAAACTAAACACAATAATTAATTAACAGGTTGTAATATCCTGTCAGGACATATATCCTTTAGTGTATGAATAAGTATAGATATCAAACACTATGATAAGACTATACCTTTACATTTAACAAAAAAAAAGATTTAAAACTAAAGATTTATTAAGATAATCCATGTTCGTTACTGATGTAAGAAACATATATGTATCCGGATCATATCATTCATGCTCCCAAATATATGACGCAATGCGATATTTACAACATTGTTAACTATATATCCATTGCTTGATAAGACCCTAAAGCTTGGTGGATGTAGACATGGCCTGTTTGAAATCAGCCCGGCGGTTTGATCTGGAACCGAACTAGTCGTGGAACTGTCAGTAATTGAAATTGACCCTAGAACCCTCAGTTCAGTTACGATTCCTGTTTTTTTGAAACCAGTTTGGAACGGGACCTATGGTTCCAAACTGCTCCTCACTAAAGGTTATATATTACTTGATCATTGGCTCAACGGTAGGATGCTCCCTATTGATGAGTTAGCTGTGGGAGTTCGCCTCCCAAGGAGCCCTCCCTTTTTTTAAAAAAGAAAATTTAATTGGTTTTAAGGTGGTTCGATACAGGTTTCAGGCAACACGAAGGTTTACCTGGAACTTAATGTGTGTAGGATGGATTTGTCTTGCGCTGGGAATTTTCTCCGAAAAGGTAAAAAGAGCAACTTAAATAATTTCTTTTGGGTGCAAATAGAGAGGGCATTTATAGGATATCTTCCATCTCGATCGTTATTTTAGGCTATCATACAATACCCAAACCGATTTCAATTTCTAATTCAATTTATAAATCAACTGGTTGTGTTTAGGATAGCTATAGTATGTGGAGGCTGAAGCCTTGCATGCCTAAACATGTCCAATTCAAACCGGATCACCGGTTCAAATATGAATCGAACCGGAACCAGCTAACCTGGCACAATAATTGAATCGGGGATTTTTCTTTTTAAAATCAATTTAAAATTATAGTAACTGAACACGCTAACTCCGGTATGGACATTCTCAAGTCCGGGTGTCAATGGAGAAAGATTGCATCATGCATGGATGAATGACTTTCAGTTCTGGGTACTAGAATTGGGCATGTCTATGCACACTGCAGCATCAAACTTATGATCTTAAGTTGCGAACCAACCTGGTCAAGTGAGTTAATAACTTAAAATCAATTTGAAATTATAGTAGTGAGTAGTCTTAAGTTCGGGGGTAAAAGGAGAAAGATTTAACGGTAAATTTTTTATCGAATTTATTATTATAGATTTTAAATATTATAAACATTTTTTTTGTTGATGCGTTTTGATACTAAAGAGTCCAAATTCAATGAAAAGTAAGCAAATACTACTCCATCTTAGTCGGGATATAATGAATCTGAACGGGTATTACAGCTCAGAGTCATAAAATTGCAACGAAGTTGTGTGCACTATGATCTTGATTTGATTCGGATCCGTCGTTGAACTCTCCAAGGTACGGATCCATTATCGGTCATCTCAGACCCGACCCATTTTTTTTTTTAATTTCTCGGTACAGTACGGATTTGTTTCCCTGCTTGGAGATCACGACACTCTTCGTAGCCCCTCCCCCCACCCATTCTCTCTGAGCGTCGGCGGAAACGAGTGCGAGGGGACCAAAATCCATCAGCTGACGATTTTCACAAGTAGCTAATTCTTTTCTCGTTATCCGAAAATTCTGTTTGTTCTCTTGTTCAATCATTTCTTATTTGCCATTCATTGGTTTTGTAATTTCCCATTCTTTTGGAGTTCCACGTTTCTTGTTTTCTCCTTTAGGGTTTCACCTTTTCGTTCCTTCCATGATTTCTCTTCTTTTACCTTTAATTTCGTCCTTGTATCTGTATGTTCAAAATCTGGCCTTAGATTGGGGTTTTTGACGTTTCCTTTTGAGCATTTGGTTATACTTTAGTGTGATTTATTGGTCATAGTTCGGGATGGGATCAAATTGCAAAAGGTTTACTGGAGGATTTTAGACGAGGTGTTGGAGGATCAGGTTGGGTGAACATTCTTGGATCCATGCTTACTCTAGGTTTTGTGTTATGAACAACAAGATGTTTTATCTAGAACAAAGGGATTTAATGTTAGCATATATGGTTGACTTCATTTTTTGCGAGAAAGCGCAACGTTGAGCTGGCAAAATTTATTTAACCACAGCTTTTGTTGGTTGGGTATATGGTTCTCTGGGTGTGATTTTCTTTATGTTATTACATTATAGTCAATTGGAGAGACTATTAGAGTAGTTTGGTGATGGAAGACGGCTAAACGGAGCTGGAAGGAAAAGCTGTGAGGAGCATCGGTAAAGAGGCTGAGGAAAACCGGAAAAAGTGCTTCAAAGGAAACCTTGGAGTTAAATGGGTCTCTGTCCCGAGATAGAAAAGAATGGTGACTCCACCCATTGACCTTAACTATTTAAATGTCTGTAGAAGATGGGTTTTGGTTTTTATTATTGCGTTTAGCCGTCAACCATTCTTTCACAAAATGAAAATGGGTATTGAGTGCCACTGGAGTATTCTTTTCATCAATTGGTTCGTATGGGAAGAGGCTTCTGGGAAAGTGTCATTTTGTTTCGATATCAATGATTTGGTTAAGTGTATATGTGATACAATCCATTTACTCATGTGTGTGATGTAGGGGGTCAATGGCATCAATGTTGAATCAGCTCAGATCAAAGGCCGTGGCAGCTTCACAGTTTGTGTCAAAGCATGGCTGTACATATTATAAACAGGTGATGGAGCAGAACAAGAAGTATGTGGTGGAGCCTCCAACCGTGGAGAAATGCAATCAATTGTCGAAACAACTATTCTACACACGTCTTGCAAGGTTTGCTTTCCTAGTTCAATTTGAATTATTTTGGCCGTGGAACCCTTGGGTTATGGTGTGACATTCTTGACTTTGTTTGCTGCCTTCTTGCACAAACGTGGTTTTCTTTCTCAAATCATTGGCCTTGTTTGATGCGTGATGCATTTGTCTAAGCTTGCTATATCTGAACGTTGACAAATGGGTTTGTGTGTCTTCTGTGAGTTTTTAACATTTTCTTGAGGATGAAATCATGAAACTACATCTTTAATTTGAGTTGGCCATGGTTTTGACTTTGAGGATGGCATGAAATTGGCCGACCATGATGTGCTCGTAGAGCAGGTCCTATTAGCATAACAAGTAACAATCCCCCAAGTTGTGGCTGGGCTATGATTGAATGAAGCTGTTTTAGAAATTTACATTGGAAAGTGGAAATATACCTATAATTTATTCATCTGTATGAAAACTGCCTGTTTGTATGTTTTAAGTTCATAAATTTGTGCAGTTTCATTATCAACGGCTACAAATTGGAAGGCACATGAGTTGATTGACTCACTGTACATCAGATATGGTTGTTGATTTCCATTATCTTTTTTCTTTGAATAATTTCTTATTTTGTCTCAGGGGAATGCTTCAAATGGTTGACTTGGTCGAGATGTCAGTGCCACATTAATATGGTGGTAATCTGAGTGCTGGAGCACCACATAGGGCAATTTGAGGCTTTGTGATGTTTAATTGTCTAACAAGAGGAGAGAAGGGAGTGAGGACAGTTAATTGAAGGAGGCACATAAATATAGGTCTATGAAGAGACATTCTGTAAAGGTGAATATGGGAAATTATTTGTGGCATGAAGGTAGTTCAGCTTAAAAATAATTCACGAAACAGGAGGAAAGATGGAAAGGAGAGAATATGGGTGCAGGGAAGGCTGATGTGATCTCTTCTCACTCAGCAAGCTTGGTATTCCATGACCATTACACTCGAGTCCCTCCCACTAGATTATGTTTTGCTTATTATTCTCATTCATTAAGTGGAGAAACCAAACTTGACCTTTGAGCTTCCATCCTTACCTAGCCAGTCCAAGCGTGGATTAAAGGGAGTGTTCTCTAGGTAGCCAACGACCAGAGTGCTTGGAGGAGAATAGTACTAGGACAGATGACCTCTTAAGAAGTCCTTGTGGTGCCCCTCTATCTTGACCCCACCTAGTGGGAGAGGCTGCTTAAGGGTATGGTTAAGCTGTTAAGGTATTAACGAGTGAAACTGGCTCTGGGAGGCTTATACATTCACACGCCATGCAAAACTTCTAGTTTGGACGCACTCTTCCAGGGCCTATCTTGGGTTTTAACTTATGCACTCATATGATTCCCATGTGAATTGAGCCTTGGCCATCTCTAGGATGGCAGAGGCCAGTTACGTATATAGACATATTACCTAGGGTCAATTTTTAAGAGTGATGGAAGAATTGATGGAGATGTTACGTATAGGATTAATCCTGGTTGGTTAAAATGGAGAGGAGCATCAGGTATTCTTTGTGATAAGAAGATACCATTAAAATTAAAAAGTAAATATTATAGAGCAACAATTAGGCCTGCCATGTTTTATGGTTCTGAGTGTTGGGCAGTTAATCATCAACATGTACAAAAGATGTCTGTGACAGAAATGAAGATGTTGAGATGGATGAGTGGTCATACAAGAAAAGACCGTATACATAATGAGGTTATTACATATTAGAAACAAATTAGGAGTGGCACCAATAGAGGATAAAATGAGAGAACATCGTTTAAGATGGTTTGGACATATAGAAAGAAGATCAAAAGAAGAACCAGTAAGAAGGTTAGAAAAACTAAATTTGGAAAGTATTAAAAGAGGTAGAGGACGACCACAAAAGTGTTGGAAAGAAACAATAAAGAATGATCTAGCTTATTGGGAGTTAACTGCTAACATGATACACGATAGGGATTTGTGGCTTAGTTGTTGTTGTTTTTGTATTAAAAGAACTAGAGGACGACCATAAAAGTGTTGAAAAGAAACAATAAAGAATGATCTAGCTTATTGTGAGTTAACTGCTAACATGGCACACGATAGGGATCTGTGAAATCAAAGAATCCATGTAGCCGACCCCGTCTAGTATGGGAAAAGGCTTAGTTGTTGTTGTTGTTTACCTGTATGGTAAACTATATACTAGGTATATAATATCTCTATCTTTGCATCTATAGATATGTATGCATGTATATATTTTGCTATGTTATGTCTATTATAGATACATTCATGGATGTTTGGGATGGTGTGGCTGAAGTTCCAGATTAATACTCTGAATGCACGGTTTTGGGATGCTCTTAGTTTTAGTGGAAGACTTGCTTCCCTAAAGCTTGCCTTGTGAGGGTAAACTTTTTGCTTTCGAAGCATCATGGCTGTTCCATTCTTCCATGCTCTTATATGCTTCTCTTACATTTGTCACCGATTCTCCTGTGATTTGTCCTGTGCACCTTATGTCTCTTTTGTGTGATTGCGGGTATGCTTCTTGTCTATTCTGTTAGACTTCAACATACATAAGTATTGTCCACAAAGTTATTATCGAAGAAATGTCCCATATTGAATTTCACTTTAAGGATATTATTTATTAAGATAATAGGTTAATGAAGCAGTTGCGAATTAAATAGTCTATCTTTTCACACAGAAGAACCACATGCATAAAATTCTCGTGTCTTGTTTTAGGTTCTCATATGACTTCTCACATTGTTTTTGTATTTGTTATGCTTCCTGAATCCTTTGTTGTACATGGCATAATTATCATGTATAGAACCAAAATGTTGAACACAATAAGTTGGAGTAAAATATTTTGTCTCATCTTGCCCATCCCCCTCCCATGAATGAGAGCACAACCATGCTCGCTGCTGGATACACTCACCTTGCGGAGTTTGGTTGAGTTGAGAATTTTATTGTCTCTCTCGCTTGATGCATATCTCAGATGATAATATACATGAATGTTCGAAGATAGCATGATTGAGTATAAACCAATATTAACTCTAATTTTTTTAGCAACACAAGAGCATGAAAGCTGACCCCGTCTAGTATGGGAAAAGGCTTAGTTGTTGTTGTTTTACAAGAGCATGAAAGCCCAAATTTTAGAGAAGAGATTCCAAAAGCCATGCAAGGAACCAGCCAGAACCTTGAGTCATCAAATTCAGAGAAACAAAACCATCAGCAAGATTGCATCTCGTCGCAAAACTTGTGAGCCGGAGAAAGAGTCATCAACTAACTGTCTGTAGCCAAGGTTGAGATACCCAAGTCCTGTTTTCACCTGATACTCTTTTTATTATGTATTTGTAATAGGCTACATCATACAACTCTGATATGATGTGAAGTTAAATAGAATTGAAATATGTCATAAACAAAATAAATGGATTCATGTTGGAAATGGTATCATTTCTTAACATCAATTAAAACATGTTGAAGTACAAGTTGTGAATAGAGGATTCCGCACGAGGGCTTCTCTCAAGATTATCCTTGCTGTATCATCGTCTACATTTATCGGTGTGTATCGCACGGTTGTAGTGTGTCGGTACGATATTCACCATATGGATCGATAATATTGCAAGACATTGCACTGTTGTTAGGAAAGTTTTAAAAAAGATATTGTTGCTTTTCAGAATTGTGAAAGAATCTGTTACAATTTTTTCAATTGTTGGTACATCTATCCTTCAGAAAAGGAGTGTACTGTACCAGTTCTTTGTTTTGTACGTTTTTTGTTGTTTAAATGACTGTGACAGTTCTGTTGCTAATAAATGTAGTCTTGACTGTTTTTTATAATCTGACAGCTCCAAAAAGGCGGTGAGTGATATTTTTTCTTACTTTTCATTAAATAGGGTATAATTTAAATGTTTTTCTTTATTAAATAAAAAATACAAGTATCATACCATGGATATGGTACGTCATACGTGGGTGGCGATACACATTTCACAACATTATTAATTATACAATGGGGATATACTGTAAGTAAAATATTATGTGCAACTTGTCTTTTGTTACCACTGTTCCTAGAACTTGATTCATCTACTCTAACCGTGTCTTATGTCAACGCTTAAAATCTTTAACATGGTTTGCACATGATTATTTCAAGCGTCACTACGCCATACTTTAAGCGTGACATCTGTTGAAGGGGCTGGTGTGTCGATAGGTGTGGACTGACTATGAAAATGCTAATAAATTATGTTTCGCTTTGCAGCCTTCCTGGACGTCGTGAGTTGTTCTGGAAAGAACTAGATGCCGTGAAACAGTTGTGGAAGAACAAGTCTGAGCTGAAGGTTGAAGATGCGGGGATAGCTGCCTTGTTTGGATTGGAATGTTACTGCTGGTTTTGTGCGGGTGAAATAGTTGGAAGAGGGTTCACATTTACCGGCTATTACGTCTGAAAGTTACCCTAAACCCTTCTTCAACTGAGTTTTAGGCAGAAACCTTTCTGTTTCCAAATTTTGTTTTCGGTTAAGAAAACAAAACAGAGAAAGAGATCATGCTTCAGGGCCTCTGTCCATGCATCAATAATTTCGCTCTCTTTAATTTTTGCTACTTTATCTTGGCATAATGTTTTTATGTTGCAATCTCATGTCCAAGTAATCAGACTTGCATTGGTTGAATTTGTTGATGATTCTCAAGGGATTCAATTCCTATTGTAGGTTCTATCTGTTTGTGGTCTTACTCATCTTGAATATAGCATAGAGGGGTGTTCAAAATTAGTTCATCTTGCACATCCTAAAAGTGAATTTCATGGTGCTGATATCTTTCTCAATATGGGGTGTGAGTGGATTTAGGTCTTAGAATCCTCCCGATGTAGAAACAAAATCATGTGGAATACTTGCTTGTATCATTTGCTGAATTAGGTTCCTTACCAAGTATTGAGGGATGCAAATAAGCATGACCGTTAGGTCATCTTCCAGTGCATATTTGTTGTATTGGCTGTAATGAAGATGATACTTCACTTAGTTGAATGGAGTAGTGGATATCCAATACACATATTAAACATGAGCCACCACTATGAAAAGTCTTAGAAAATATTAGAATAATAACAAATGTATTAACAATAGTAAATACGTATATAAATTGGCCATGAAGGCTTAACATTTATTATATACAATGTAAATGTTTATAGAGTAGAGAAGAGAGAAAATGAGAGTGGTATTGTGCAGTTAGTTTATGCCTAGTATAGTTGTTGGGCCTCCTTGGTGGCTCACACTGAAGTAGTCGTTGGGCTTCCTTGGTGGTTCTAGTGGTCAAGTGGCCTTGATGTTTGATTACATGTACATATGTTTTTATAATGAGAAAAGTATAATATGATATATAAATAAATACTTTTATTTTAACATCCTCCTTAAACTGATGATATGATCATCAAAAGTTTGTTGACCAAAAATTGAAAGCAAAAGATTGATAGTGATTTCGTGAAGATATTTGCAAGTTGATACTTACCACAAAAAGTGTAGTGTTAAGTGTCCTTGTAGGTGTTCTCTTTGAATATAGGGACAATTCATCTCGATGTCTATTGTTGGCTATATACATAATACTTTTATTGTCACAATATGTGATATGAGTAACTTCAAGTGATGTTTCTAGATCTTGAAGAAGTCTTTTTTAGAAAGGTTAGTTCTGTATTTGTGTTGGTTATTGCTCTTTATTTTGTTTCATTAGATGAGAGCGAGACTTTTTATTGTTTTTTGTATCTTTATGAGATAAAAGAGTCTTTAAGAAAGATGCAATATCATGTTTAGAGTATTTGTCATTGACATCACCACCAATATATACAATTAACTAAGGTAGTGAGGAATATGATAAGAATACTCTATTTTCAATATTATATCAAACATATCGAATGATCCACATAACAACACTCATATGTATAATAGTAGGTTTATGATGAAATTGACTTACAATATATACAACATGAGTGATGGTTATATATGTCAATGATCCAACCATATGTTTGTAAAGAGTGGGATCTTTGAGTGGTTCACCAAATGTAAGTCTCATCTTTTAGTTAATCACCTAAGGTATCTCAACTGTCTTTTCATTTAACGAAAATAAACCTCTATCATTTTTTGTTACCTCAATACCTAAACAAGTATTGTAGATGTCTAAGATCCTTCATTTCAAACGTCCTATCAAGGTCTCGTTTAATATTTTGAATCCAAAAAAACATTTCTTCTGATCATATCATATACATATAGCAAGAGAATAAAATACCTATAACAAATCACTTTATAAACAAAGCAGTATCAGTATAACAGGTGATAAAACCATTACATCATAAACTCACTTATTTTGTTAAACTAAACCTTACGAGCTTGTTTAAGTTCATATAAAGACCTTTGAAAATGAATAACTTTATTTTTTGGAATGTTAAGATCGGGAGGTGGTTCTATGGAAACCTCTTCTTTTAACCATTCATTTAAAAAGTATTCTTAACATCCATTTGAAAATTATTGAAGTTTTTTATTGTATTAAGAGAAATAAGAGTCTTGATAGCTGTCAGTTGTCATTCTAGTTAATGGGGCAAAGATTTTCTCATAGTCAATACCATATTATTGTGAGTATCTTTTGGTCACTAGCCTAACTTTGTATCGTTATAGGGTACTATCACCATTGGTCTTGATTTTGTATACTCATCTACACCCTATTGATTTTTAGGTTTTAGAATATATTGCAATATCTCATGTTTGTGCACTATGTAGGGTATTTAGTTCTTCGTTCACAACATGAATTCAATCCTGAGATGTTTGATATTCCTTAAATGTCTTGGGTTCTTTTATAACTAAAATTATAATTAATAAAGTTAGAGAAAAAGTTTCATAAAAAATGAATCTATCAGGGGTCTAGAATCCCTATTGGATTTTCTTGGAGTATGTTGAATTATTTTTAGAGTTCTCTTAATGTAATGTCTTTTAAAAGGAATTAAAATGTGCTTAGAAAATATTGATTCATCATGTTTACTTTCTACATTTTCTTTTGGATTACCTAGAATATTTCTCAAAAAGAAATAACTAGTTTCATTAATGGAATTAGTAGCTTGATCTTGAAACACAAATTCAGTTTTAAAGAACGTAATATCTCTTGACGCATAAAGCTTTTCATTCTTGTGATCATAACATTTATAACCTTTTTTTGGTTATACCATATCTCAAGAAGACGAATTCAATTGTGCGGGGATAATTTATCTTCTTTGTTTGTAAATACAAATTATTTACACTCAAATACTCTTAATTTAGAACAGTTAGGTATAAGTTTAAAAAGTGTTTTAATAGGAGAAATATTTTGTAATATTTAATTAGTCATACGATTTATTAGATAGCTTCTTCATAAAGATCTTTAGAAACTCTACTAGATACTAACAATATTCTATTTGTTTCCAAAATGTCTCGATGCTTTCGTTCGATAGAACTATTTTATTGGGGAGTTTTAGTATAAGATTTTTGGTGAAGAATCCTATGGATTTTAAGATACCTTTCAAATGTTATTCTCATACTTATTTGACAATGGTAAAGTTAGGTAAGATGGCTCTAATGTGATCACTCACATTATTCATAAGAACCGATAAGATCGTCCTATGATTTCTTTTATTTTTTTTTGTTCAAAAGTAGCATTTATTAGAGAGTTTCACCTTCGATCCATTCATATAGTCCTACAAATTTTTGAAATATAAATAAATTTTTATTAATTGAGTTCATGTTTTATAGTTTAAAGTGATAATCAAAGATTGAAACCCTTTTCTTTCGTCTTGAAGGAGTATAAGTTTTAAAGGAGTGAATTTACTTTGATAAATACTTAAAAAATATAATAAACCTCTAAGTTCGCTGAATAGAGGCTTTTAAACTTTGGCATACTTTACAAGACAATGATTTGATAATCATGAAGAGCATATAACCTTTCATACCATGTAATAAAGATGATAGTTCATCGTGTTGAACGGAGCAAGGGATATCCAATACACGCATACAACAATCATGTCGCAATAAGATGACTATAAAAAGTTTTAGAAAAAGATATAATAATAGTAAATGGATCAACAATAGCAAGCAAATACACTCAAAAGGGTGTATATAAATCTGTCAAGAATGCTTACCATTTATTTATTATGTATAGAGTGGATAAGAAAGAAAAGAAAAGAGAGTGGTAGTAAAGTAGTCGTTGGGTCTCTCTGGTGGCCCTGTGACCCGAGTGACTCTGGTGAAGTCGCCTGGCTTGAGTAAGAAAAGAGTGTTTGTAAAGTAGTCGTTGGGTCTCTCTGGTGGTCCTGTTGACCCAAGTTACTCTGGTGAAGTGGCCTTGGCTTGAGTACATGTAATGTACACTTCAAAATATATAGATAAGTATATTTATTTTAACATGATTCGCTGCGAGAGTCAAACATACACTCTGCCAGATTCACTCTGCATCAAACTCGTGATCGCTTTTCATCTTGAGAGCTTTACTATTTGTGATCCCGTAGGCAAGTAAAGGCATGCCGTGGTTCACTCTTTGTTGGTTGGGAAGTGCCAAAGAGATTAGGAAAGCGTGTTTCAGAGTCGGGCAATTTAGGTGGTTCAGATGGTTAGCAGACAGCAGTGGTAGCAAATTTTGGTATCAGGCTGCGCTTGGGAAAACAGAGATGAGGAAAACGTGTTTCCGGCCATAATTGTGTTGTTCTACAAGAAACCCTCTTTGAAAACCATGATTCACAGACAGTGGATGGGAGGTGATCTTCTTTCTTGGGGAGGGGGGTGAAGAATTCACGAGTGTCCGGGAGCCCAAAGGACCCTGACAGTGCAAGCCGTGCCAGCCAACCATGGGGTAAACCGCTCCTAACGCTGATTTGCTCCGTTCGCACGTTTACTCGCAACATCAGATAAGACATGACAGAGGATGATTTGAATTTCTTTCTTGTGTGATGAGTTAAACTTTTATGCTACTCTAGTTTCCAAGTACTTATGAGCACTATTACGTGTAATGTGCATTTATTGTTCATGTCCACTCAATTTTTGCAACTTCACAAGATTGTTTGTACAGAGTATTATACCCATCATTGTTGAGTCATGTTGGAGCGCGGAGTTGGAATGACTTCATTCATTCTACAATTTACTGGTCTGGTTGAAAAGCAAAAAAGCTTCAAGACTGCTATGTAGTGGTGATGTTGCTAAAACCAGGAGATTTTGGCACGACTTTCCCTTGGGCACGAGAGAGAGAGAGAGAGAGAGAGAGAGAGAGAGAGAGAGCATGCATTTGCTGAAATTCTACGGACATTTGATTGCTTGTCCGGGTTGTGTTTCGGCGTTGAATATATTCACGAGACCGTTTCTATGCATCGTGGATTCCATTATCAATTAAATTCCAAAGCTTTCGAGGCTTTCCTCAAATCACCTTTCCTTAAATATTTGAACCATGTTATGCGTATCCCTCTCATTTTAGTTTCCATTAGTTCTACAACAATTACTCTTTAAATAAAATGGCAGTGTCTTTGTTTATAGTAAAAAATCAATAATATATAAAATATATGAAATGCAAGTTTGATATTAATTAAAACAAATCAAGGCATTGCATTTTTCGAGAAAGACGATTGTATTTAACCATCAACATTTCTAAAAGGTAAATGAAAAAATTAAAACAATACATACATATATGAAACTAATGGAGACATGTGCATAGACATTTCCTAGTATAGAAATATATCATTGAAATTAAATGATAATTATTATGGTAGCATTAAGATCAACGATAGTATGTCAAACATTGGGTAGTTAAAAGTAACTTGTGAAATGTTTGTAACAGATGAAATGGTTGATGTTGATGTGCGAAAAAAAGGAATTCAATATTAATAATATTATATTTTATATGTATTTATATTCATTTAAAATAATTATATTTACTTAGAACATGAGCACTTCTGGCGAGGCACTTAAGTCGCAGGATGTAAGCTGTGAGTTCGATTCCCAGTGCCTGCATATCTAGCTTTCCATAGTAAACAAAAGAAGAAATTCATATTTATATCCCTATCTATATTTGTATGTGTATGTGACCTATTGTTTATATTTGCATCTCCTTACTATATGCACACTCTTTTTTATTAAATACCAAAATTATCCTCCATATGCATACTCTTTCTTCTCACATTCCATCTCAACATTTCTCTTTCCTCTCCCACCCAATCTCTTATCTACCATCCAATTCCAACAAAGGTATATTTGATCGGATCTCTTTTTTATGAGGTTTCACAGCGTTGTCTTCTTCAAAATTTAATGCATATTTGTCTTCTTCAAAATTTAATGCATATTCTTACGAATCTCGTTAGAAAAAAGATATAACAAAGAAGAAAAACTAAAACTAAAAAAAAGCAATAATAAGAAGAGACACGACTCAATAATATGAAAACAACAACAAAACTATAACAATCAAGAACAAAACAAAAGAAAAAGAGTCAAGAAACATACGAAAAAATTTAAATGAAGAACTCAGGTATCTGCTTGAGGTGTGTCTCTTCCATCAGGAAGCTCTAGTTCTTCGGATTTAATTTTGGTCGAGAAATCAATAAAAACTTGATCAAAACAACTAAAAAACAGAAAAACTAAAACCAAAACAATAGTATAAATCAACAAATTCCCTTTCGAATTGGTGCGTTTTTTTCTTCTTTTTCAACATATTTTGGTCAGTTTTTTTATTGAAAATGATTGTAGATCGAGGAGTAGGTGGTTGAAATGAGTCCGAAAGCAAAGGTCGTCGAGAAGAAAATGAGGTTCGAAAGCCTTAACAATAGAGAAAAAAGTGTATGTATAGTACAAAGGGAGTACGCGTATCGTCTCATCTAAATACGAACTCATAGTTGGAGTCCAACCCGATCCGTTTCCGAAACCGCGGGGCAGTTGTTATAAATGGGCCAAAGGAACGAACTCCTGGGTTTCCTACAGGACACGCGCCGACGATGGAGCTGAGGATAGTCGTCTGCGCGCTCGTCGCGTGGGCAACCCTCGCCGCTGTCGTCGACTGCTCCGTCGCCAACTCCCGCGATAGCGGCGTTCAGGTAAAACCCTAGCCGTGGTCATGTGAACTTGGATCTGAATCAATTCTCTTCGGGCAAATTCGTCCTACTTTCTTCCTTTCGGTCGTTTCTTCGCGATCATTGATCTTCTCATTGTTCTTACTGTCTGCATCTTTCTTTATTTGAATTGTTTATTTTGGCAGATTGGCTGCAGCAAAACCTGCATCGCGGAGAATTGTAACTGTGAGTACGTCAGTTCTATTCAATTTTGTTCATATGACCTGCTTAATGCTTTTCTTCTATTCGAATAATCTTGTCATGTTGATCTGATGATTGAGTGAAAGATATTGGACCGTTAGCTTTTGTCATGTTTCGTTAAGTATATCTGATGCAGGCCTGGGAGTTTTAACTACTTGCTGTGTTGCTGTAGCGAAATTTCCCAGCATTTTCCTTTTTGTTATTTAATCATGGTTCCCTTGAAGTTTTGGGTACTGGATCTGCTAACTATGTCAGATGGATCCTTTTTCATGATAGGATTTTCTGTCAAGCATGTCATTAGTCCTTACGATTAGATAATTTGAGATAAACTACTGGGGATCTATTTCGCAAGGCCAAGTCTGATTGTAGTTGAGCAGTGGTGATCCAGAACATTGCATAGATGGAAGTCTAGATCTGGTCTGAAACTCGAAGTCGGATATAGTAGTCAGGTAATTACACAAGCTAGCCTGTAATAGAGACATAACAGTAACAAGTAAAGGGATGCTTTAGACAACAGAACAAGTTTTGTTCACCCTAACCGGCAATGTAAGATCACCTCTGCCTCTCTTTATAGGTCATTCCCCATAATACAGATTTCTTCCCATGATAAAACTCCCTTATGAAGGTGTGGAATCTTATATGTTGATACTACATAAGAGGCCAAGTAAGGCCTAGAAAGTTTTGAGAGGAAACTAGAAAAAAGATTTGTACTTTTGGAGTTAAATGCAGGCCTACCGGAAAGATAGATCACAATGGAGACTAAGAAACCATTTAACGAAAATATCTTGCACTGAGAGCGTCATCTCAACGACAGGGCGCTCTAGCGCCGTTGCTGTTGATGGGGAGTTCGACTCCCAGAGGGTGCATGTGTGTGTGTGTTAGGCTTCAGCCTCCTCTTGTAACCATAAAAAAAGAGCATGGTTTTGGTGCATGGGAAGGTAACCATGATGAGTAGTTCATAGTTTATGGCACAACTAAAATTCTCATTTTTTCTATTCAGTAGGCCAAGATTATGAAAACTAAGCTATCATAGTAGAATCAAAATAGATTGGTCTCCCTTGGTCAATATTGTAGATTACTTAAGTATTAGAATACATTTACGTAGAGGTGCCTGTGCCTATCCACTGAGAGTATGCAAGACTTTGGGACCTTTAGCAATGACTTGGTCCTATGTTGCGAAACTGATTAGCTGAAGGAATGATGTGGTTTTGTATGAAGCATCTTGAATGGGTTTGTCTTCTAAGATGATACTTGTCAGCCTAATAAAATGTTTAAAAACTTACACCTGACCAGTGCTTCAGCTCAGCTTGAGCAAGTCCCATTCAACCTGCCCCTCTTTCTCTCACCACTTACCCCGTGGGCACTACTGCAAGCATGCTGGACTATAGTTATGCAACAATGCTTTATTGTAAAGGATAACAACATGGTCCTAGTTGTATGCAAATATTTTACTAATAGTCACGTAATGACAAAATATATACTTGAGTAGTTTACAGTAACATTTATTTCATATAGTTGGGACCATGTTTACACACCACTCGTGCCATGTCAATGGTAATGGGTGGAAATGGTTAACTTGAACAAAATAATGAGAGCCAATTTTGCAAAAATACTACAATTTTTTTAAAAGGATTGTCGAGAGAATAGGTAACTCTGCTCATGTAAGGGATCACCTTTGTATGGCCGGTCTTAAGCCCAGATAAAGGATGAGGGTTGCGTTAGGCTTCCGACAGCCAACATAAAACTTTATCAGATTTTTATACCATGGATTATACAAACCCCTCTTAGCGACACGCTGCAAAGCTTGAATATAGTGAAAAATAAGCAAGGACCTTTATATTTTCGCTCGGATGTAGTGAATCAATTGTGGAGAGGGTTCCCACATCATAGACGGGTGTGGGTAAAGAAGCTAGTCTCGTTGCGTTGCCGCCCGAATGTAGTGAATAAATTATAGAGAGGGTCTCCGCATTTTCAGTATGGACGGATGCCAGAGTAAGGAAGCTAGTCCTAGGTAAGATTTTCTATTGGTACTTGGAATATCGGAATATTGACCGACAAGTTAATGGAGTTGGTAGATACTATGATTCGGAGAAAAATTCACATTATATGTTTAGAAGAGACAAAGTGGGTGAGAGAAAAAGCAAAGGAGATTGAGAATACAAGTTTTAAATTATGGTACTTAGGAAAGGAAAAGACTTAAAATGAAGTTGGTATAATTATAAATAAAGATTTAAAGGATAGTGTAGTAGGCATACAACGATATGGTGACTGAATTATAATAGTGAAGTTAGTTTTAGGAGTAGAGGCTTTGAATATAGTTTGTGCTTATGAACCCCATGTAGGATTAGAAGATAGGATAAAAAAGGCTTTTTGGGAGGAGTTAGATAAAGTAATTCAAAGAATTCCACATAGAAAGATGATTTGTTTAGGAGGAGACTTAAATGGACATGTCGGTAAAGATGCATTAGGATATCAAGGTATTCATAGACACTATGGTTTTGGGGATATAAATAAGGAGGGTAGGTAGATTTTAAATTTTGCTATGGCTTTTGATCTCTTTATAGCCAATACAATTTTCAAAAAATGAGATAGCATTTAATTACTTATAAGAGTGGTTTGTCACAAACATAAATTGATTATTTTTTTATAGAAAAAAAGATAGATCATGTTGTAAAGATTGCAAGGTAATTCAAAGAGAAAGCTTAACTACTCAACATCGACTTTTAGTTATGGATTTACAAATAAAAAAAATAGACAAAGAAGAAAAGAGTGCATCGAGCTATTTAGATTAAACGATGGAACCTCAAAAGCGAGAAAGAAGATATATTTAAACAAAAAGTTATTCAAAGAGGATATTCAAGAAGATGTTTGGACTTATGTAAGTAGACCTTGTGATATGTGGAATAATATGGCTATACATATTAAGAAGTGGTAAAAGATGTGTTAGGGAATCTCATGGATGTATAACAACACAAAAAGATGCTTGGTGGTAGAGTGAAGTTGTGTACGATAAAATAAGGCAAAGAAGGCATGTTACAAATTGCATTATGTGAAGAAGACTAGTGAAACTTGGGACGCTTATAAGAAAGAAAGAAAGAAGCGAAAAATGCCATTAGTGAAGCAAAAACTAAAATTTGAGAGGATTTATATAAAAAACTTAATTTAAAAGAAAGTGAAAGAGATATTTTTAGGATAGCTAAGGCTAGAGATAAGAAAACTAAGGATCTTACTTTTGTTAGATGCATCAAAGATAAGGATGAAAAGATTATAGTGACAAATGATGATATCAAAAATAGATGAGAAAATTATTTTTATATGCTTTTTAATGAAAATACAAATGGTAGTAGTAGCTTAAGAGAGTTACCAAATCATAAAAATATATAAACCACAATTTCTAATGGCGTATTCAAAAGAATGAAGTAAAAAAGGCTCTTAAATATATGAAGGTTGGTAAATCTATAGGATCATCAAACAATAGTCCTATAGAAGTATGAAAATTTTTAGGAGAGATGAGGCTTATTTGGCTCAAAAGATTATTTAATGAAATATGGAGAACCCAAAAGATGCTTGAGGAATGGAGAGTGAGTGCACTTATACCCATATATAAAAATAAGAAAGACATTCAAAATTATGTGAATTATAGGTATCAAGTTAATGAGCCATACTATAAAATTATGGGAAAGAATTATCGAACATAGGTTAAGACAAGTATCGAGTACAATAGAGAACCAATTCAAATTGATGCTCGGTAGATCAACTATTGAAGTGATTCACCTATTGAGACGTCTTATGAAATATTTTAGTGTAAAAAATAAGAACCTTCACACACTATTAATTAATCTAGAAAAATCTTATGATAGGGTACCGATAGATGTTAACTCCGCCCATGTAAGGGATCACCCTTGCATTGCCAGTCCTAAGCCCGGATAAAGGAGGAGGGTTGTGTTAGGCTTCCGACAGCCAGCGTAAAACTTCGTCGGATTTCTACAACATGGATTGCAAAAATTATGAGCATTGCTTTGGGGCGTCCCCGCCTAGCGACGTGCTGCAGAGCCCGAATGCAGTAAGAAGTAAGCAAGGGCCACTACATTTTCGCCCGAATGTAGTGAATCAATTGCAGAGAGGGTTCCCACATCATGGACGGGTGTGGGTAAAGAAGTTAGTCCCACTACATTGCCGCCCGAATGTAGTGAAAATTTTTCAGAGAGGGTCTCCGCATTTTGATTATGGACGGATGCGGGGGGTAAGGAAGCTAGTCCTAGATAATAAGATTCGTATTGGTTCTTGGAATATCAGAACATTATCGGGTAAGCTAATGGAGGTGGTAGATACTATGATTCGGAGAAAGATTCATATTCTATGTTTACAAGAGACAAAATGGGTTGGAGAAAAAGCAAAGGAGATAGAGGATATAGGTTTTAAATTATGGTACTCAGGTAAAGAAAAGGCCCGAAACGGAGTTGGTATTATCATAAATAAAGATTTAAAGGAGAGTGTAGTAGACATACAACGATATGGTGACCGAATCATGACATTGAAATTAGTGTTAGGAGCAGAGGTTTTGAATATAGTTTGTGCTTACGCACCCCAAGTAGGACTAGAAGATAGTATAAAGACAGTTTTTTGGGAAGAGTTAGATAAGGTGTTTCAAAAGATTCCACAAAGGGAGATGATTTGTTTAGGAGGAGATTTAAATGGACATGTCAGTAAAGAGGCATTAGGATATCAAGGGATTCATGGAAACTTTGGTTATGGGGATATAAACGAGGAAGGTAAGGATATTTTAAATTTTGCTATGTCATTTGATCTCTTTATAGTCAATACAATCTTCAAAAAACGAGATGAACATTTAATTACTTATAAGAGTGGCTTATCACACACACAAATTGATTACTTTATTTGTAGAAAAAAAGATAGAGCGTGTTGTAAAGATTGTAAGGTAATTCCAGGAGAAAGCTTAACCACCCAACATCGACTTTTAGTTATGGATTTACAAATAAAAAAATGGACAAAGAAGAAAAGAGTGCATCGAGCTATTCGGACTAAATGGTGGAACCTCAAAAGCGAGAAAGAAGGTATATTTAAACAGAAAGTCCTTCAAGGAGATGTTTGGAATTATGTTGGCACACCCTCTGATATGTGGAACAATATGGCTATACAGATTAGGAAAGTGGCAAAAGATGTGTTAGGGGTATCTAAGGGAGGTGTACCGGCACAAAAAGAAGCTTGGTGGTGGAGTGAAATAGTACAAAATAAAATCAAGGCAAAGAGGGCATGTTACAAATTACATTACGCTAAGAAAACTAGTGAAACTTTAGAAGCTTATAAGAAAGGAAAGAAGGAAGCAAAAAAGGCCGTTAGTGAAGCAAAAGCTAAGATTTGGGAGGACTTATATAAAAAACTCAACTCAAAAGAGGGTGAAAGAGATATTTTTAGGATAGCTAGGGCTAGAGATAAGAAAACTAAAGATCTAAATTTTGTTAGATGCATAAAAGACGAGGATGAAAAAATTCTAGTGGCAAATGATGATATAAGAAATAGATGGAAAAACTATTTTTATAATCTTTTTAATGAAAATAAAGATGTTAGTATTAGTTTAGGAGATTTAGCCAAGTCAGAAAAGTATATAAACCACAATTTCTACCGACGTATTCAAAAGAATGAAGTCAAAGAGGCTCTTAAACATATGAAGAGTGGTAAATCGGTAGGACCAGATAATATTCCTATAGAAGTTTGGAAAATACTAGGAGAAATAGGAATCACTTGGCTCACAAGACTATTTAATGAAATATGGAAAAACCAAAAGATGCCCGAGGAATGGAGAGCAAGTACACTTATACCCGTATATAAGAACAAGGGAGACATTCAAAATTGTGTGAATTATCGAGGTATCAAGTTAATGAGTCATACTATGAAATTATGGGAAAGAATTATCGAACGTAGGTTAAGACAAGTATCAAGTACAACAGAGAACCAATTTGGATTTATGCCAGGTAGATCTACTATTGAAGCGATTCACCTTCTGAGACGTCTTATGGAACATTTTAGAGCAAAAAAGAAAGACCTTCACATGATATTTATTGATCTAGAAAAAGCTTATGATAGGGTACCGAGGGAGGTTCTTTGGAGAACTTTGGAAAAAGAGGTATCCCATTGACATATATTAACCTTATAAGAGACATGTATGATGGTGCAAAAACATGTGTGAGGACTCATGAAGGAACGACAGACTTCTTTGAAGTTAATATTGGGTTACATCAAGGATCAACTTTAAGTCCATACTTATTTATAATGGTGATGGATGAGTTAACAAAACATATTCAAGATGAAGTACCTTGGTGTATGTTATTTGCAGATGACATTGTATTAGTGGAGGAGTCTAAGGAAAAAGTTAATAGAAAATTGGAACTATGGAGAGAAACATTAGAAAACAAAGGCCTCCAACTTAGTAGAACAAAGATAGAATATATGGAATGTAAGTTTGATCATTTGGCTACTTCAGAGGACATAGAAATTAAAATTGGCACACATTGCATTCCCCAAAAGGAAAGTTTTAAATACCTAGGGTCAATTTTTCAAAGTGATAGAAGAATTGATGGAGATGTTACACATAGAATTAATGCTGGTTGGTTAAAATGGAGAGGAGCATCAGGTATTCTTTGTGATAAGAAGATACCATTAAAATTAAAAGGTAAATATTATAGAATAGCAATTAGGCCTGCCATGTTTTATGGTTATGAGTGTTGGGCAGTTAATCATCAACATGTACAAAAGATGTCTGTGACAGAAATGAAGATGTTGAGATGGATGAGTGGTCATACAATAAAAGACCGTATACATAATGAGGTTATTAGAAACAAATTAGGAGTGGCACCAATAGAGGATAAAATGAGAAAATATCATTTAAGATGGTTTGGACATATAGAAAGAAGATCAAAAGAAGAACCTGTAAGAAGGTTAGAAAAACTAAATTTGGAAAGTATTAAAAGAGGTAGAGGACGACCACAAAAGTGTTGGAAAGAAACAATAAAGAATGATCTAGTTTATTGGGAGTTAACTGCTAACATGGCACACGATAGGGATCTGTGGAAACAAAGAATCCATGTAGCCGACCCCGTCTAGTATGGGAAAAGGCTTAGTTGTTGTTGTTGTTGTAGGGTACCGATAGATGTTCTTTGGAGGACCTTATAAAAAAGAGATATCCCATTGACATACATAAATCTTATAAGAGACATGTACGATGGTGCATTTAAAAACATGTGCGAGGACTCATATTTATTTATATCGGTCATTGATGAGTTAACAAAACATATTCAAGATGAAGTACCTTGTATATGTTATTTGCAAATGACTTATGTTAGTGGATGAGTCTAAGAAAAACGTTAATAGAAAATTGGAACTATAGAGAGAAACGTTAGAAAGGAAAGGCTTCCGACTTAGTAGAATAAAAACATAATACATGGAGTTTAAGTTTGATAATTTGGATACTTCAGAGGACATAAAAATTAAGATTGACACACATTGCATCCCTCACAAAGAAAGTTTTAAATATGTAGGATCAATTTTTCAAAGTGGTAGAAAAATTAATGGAGATGTTACACATAGAATTAATGTCGGTTGGTTAAAATGGAGAGGGGCATAAGATATTCTATGGAATAACAAGATATCATTAAAGTTAAAAGGTAAATATTATAAAGCATTAATTAGACCTACTATATTTTATGGTTTTGAGTGTTGGGCAGTTAATAATCAACATTTGCAAAAGATGGTTATATCTTAAATGAAGATGTTGAGATGGATGAGCGGTGACATAAAAAAATACTGTATACATGATGAGGTTATTCGAAACAAATTGGGAGTAATACTAATAGAGAATAAAATGAGAGAAAATCGTTTAAAATGGTTTGGACATGTAGAAAGATGACCTAAGGATGCTCCCATAAGAAGATATGAAAAACTAGATTGTGAAAATGTTAAAAGAAGAAGGGGGCGACCACAAAAGTGTTCGAAAGAAACAATAAAGAATGATGTAGTTTATATTGAGTTAGCTGCTAGCGTGACACATGATAAGACTCTGTGAAAACACAGAATCCATGTAGCCGACCCCATGTAGTATGGGAAAAAGCTTAGTTGTTGTTGTCGAGAGAATTGGTAGAAAGGGTGCAAATGCTTTGCGGTATTTGGATGAAATAGGGAGCACACAAAGAAAACCATCTTTCATAGGATCTGGGAGGACAAAGTAGGTTCATTCTCTTGCCCTTACTAAAAACTACCCAGTCACCTCTTTTTCACTTTAAGATGTAACAACAGGATCTAAAATATGTCATGTACTGTATGAGTCATATAAGATAAAGCTTGTCTGTTCAATACAGAATGATACACCATACTGAATTGAAATCAGTGGTGCCAGGCCTCAGTCCTCTTCATTTAGACCCCGATTTATTGATGAATTGCACCATTTTGTGTGACCAAAGAGTGACTACATTTTTATACCGTTTCAACTTTTATATTTCATAATATTTTCAAAACATTGACTATATTGATTACTGTGGGTTGAAGTGATAAAACAGCTGAAGAGAGGACTGTAGTGTATAGGGAAAAGGTATTCAACATTTATGGTGAAGGAATGCAGGATTGCAAGCTTTATGCTGGGATTCCTCTTCATTGCCAAAGGGAGCTGTCCTCATTTGTTTTGGACCCTCCACTCTCCTAAGTTCCTAACAATGGTCAGAGTACACTCTATAATCTGATGATGTCCTGTTTTGCGTTGATGATGATCAATCCCTTTACTATTGTAGACAATAAAAAAAATTATGGTTTTGGGTCTTTTAAGGTTTTTCAAATAACGACACCTTAAACAAACTCATTTTCGCACCAAATTTTCGTGGCAACCTTAAAATAAAGGTAAACTGCACCTCTCAAAAAATTCAAGTTTTGACACAAAAAAAATGATTGCTTTGCCTTAAGTCCAAATTGGCAGCATTCTCCATGTTCAAATGATTTCATCTAAAGAAATGATGGTTTTAAACAATTTTCTTCAAAGAAACAAATATAAATGAGACATTGGGAACCAAACCCAAAAATGTTTGCAAAAATATCAAATTTGCACAAAACTTTTAAATACAAATCAAATCTAGATCAGTCCTCAAAAACTCGTCCGATTGAGGATAGTCCTATTTCGGGACCCTACACCCATCAAAGGGTTAAAGCGGTCCGAAACCCTACATCTAAGGGTTAAAGAGGTTTGAGACCCCACACCATCGAAAGGGTTAAAGTGGTTCGACACCCTATACCCAACAAAGGGTTAAAGTGGTTGAAACGATAAAGACTAACTCACGGAGCGAAAGTAGGTTGCCCGTGCAAACAAACACTTCGAATGGAACCCAGTTGTTTTCAAAGAAAAGAATATTTGAAGATTTTGATAAAACTCGATGTTTTTAAATATATCTCAAATGAAATGGTTTTAAATAATAATAAAAAAATATTTGAAACCATAAATGAAAAGGGATAAAGCCCAGATCAAATCAAAGATAAAAACAAATCAAGATAGGAGCGAGGATCAAGGTGACGGTTGAATCAAGCCTGCATAAAGCCACAATAAAGCCCACTTAGGCTAAGCTCACATACCTTGATTGGACCAATGGATACTCACCTAGCTAAGGACCAATGAAGACTCTACCTAGCCAAGAGCCAATGAAGACTCACCTAGCTGGACCAAGGGAGGACTGCACCCGACTGCACCAACACAAGCCAAGGGTTGCACCAAGGGCTGCCCCATACCGTGTGGCTAGGCTCACCTTGACCTAGGGGACCACAAGCCCACATGAATCCATGGGCAGCCATGGATCATTGGGAGTTGGATTAAGTCTTGGGCTCCAATGACCCACCCGATCCACATCATGGATGCCTCTAGGTTTCTCCCCTTAGGCCTATAAAAAGGGCTCTTGGGGGCCCATTTCCAGCAATTGGAGGGATTAGAAAGGCATTGGAGGATGTGGAGGAAGGGGTCTAGGAGAGAGAGGAGGTGCTGCAACAAGAGAGAGAGAAGAGAGAAAAGAGAGAGTGAGAGGAGAAGAAGGGACGACTTTTTTCTTGAATCCGTGTACCATTGGATGGCCGGTAAGTAAGTGGTCTTCTTCTTTTGTAGGTCTTGATTCTTTTCCTCATATTCAATTTGAAAATGGGTTGTATTAATGGTGCTTGAGTCTCCCCCCATGTTGTAATAGCAAGTAGAAATGCTGCCCATTTCATTTCGTGTATGTTTATGTACTCTACTTGTTTGCTTTCGTGTTTATCTACCTTTCTATACTCTATACACTCTTATAACTCCTAATCCCCACTATGCTTAAGCTAAGCTATATATTTACATTCATTTTCCTTCAATCATTTGCTTTAATTTAGTTGTGATGACTTTTAAATTCGAATGGATGCATGTATATATGTTATAAACTTAAACTCTGTTTCCCAACATCCTGCATATGTCGATTGTTTCATTTTTCATTGCTAAACTGTTGCTCCCAATGATCTGAAACTTAAGACACCGAATCTACACACAAGCCCACTAGAAATAAAATTTTCAAAAATTTTAGGGCCATATAGACTCGTGAATAAACTAGGAAAAAATCTTTCAGTTCAGATTATGTTTTTGTACAGTTTGTTTTCTTGCAACAGGGATGGGGTAAAAGTCTCATAACTTTATTCGTAGTGAACCAAAATTGATAAATTAGTCACATTGGAAAACTGATATCCATAGCTTTCCAAGAAGACTAAAATCATACAATTTGGAGTTGTGTGCACTGAGATACAGAGGTTTCTTTAGGTCTCTATATTTTTGTAACAAAATATCCTGAAACATCTGAGCAGTGGTCTATCCCGGATTTAGTTATGCAAATCCACAACACCAAATCACAAAGTAAAAATAGGCTTAGAATCTCCATATTCCACTCTATGTTCTGCAATTTTTTCACGAATTTTGGAGATCCTTGAGTCATCCAAAAAAAATCGGAAATAAGTTCTGAAAACAGAACCAGTTTCTGTTTTTTAGAACTTAAAAATCTTCAATCTCTAGACTAAGTGCACGAGTTTTATTTTATTCAAAACCTTCTTTCAAAGTGAATTTTTGAAACGTACACCAGCACAAATAAATCCTCAGAGAGTCTAGGCCGACCCTTAAGCATCGGTTCAAGAAGGCCTAAGGCGAAAAGATCCCGCTTAGCCACATCGCCCATGAAGTTAGAATTATACTTTGCTAGTTTTAGTGAAACTAGCTTGCACGCTCGCGCATAAACGAAGTAGATTGAGAAGTTTGTTTCAAGCCTCTACATAGGCTTTGGAATAAAATTTTCACATCTACACCTCTACATAGGTTTTGGAATAAAATTTTCACATCTACAACTACCAAGAATGAGGTTCATTAATGTAGTGTATAAAGCCTCCTATACCACCCAGCAGGAGCTTTTGCCTTTTTAGTAAATCTAGTTGTATCGATTAAGTTTGGTTGTGTTGTAATTCAGATTTCATACTCTTTCTCTCACTTTTTCTAGTGACAGCCTTATACTGATTTGGCTCCTCTTACCTAAACTTTTCTCTCAGCTATGAGTTGTCAAGAACGACTTTATTGACCAGCGTGCTGTCTGCCCTTGATAGGGATCAGTCCTGTAGGTTTCAATCCCCTGAGTTAATTTTAGAAAAGTATCTTCTGGTGGTGATTTCTGATTGGCATTTTGATATGATTCTTTTCCTTTCTTCTCTTTTGGGTTTCAAAAAACAATAAAGAAGATTGATCCTTCCATAAGAAGTTATTTAGTTGTTTATCTCAGGACACAGTCTTGACTTTGAATTTGTGTGAATGGAACATCTTAAAAATGGTATAGTTTTTGAGCTTTTCATCCATCCATACTTGAGACGGGCATTTCTTTTTTTGGGTTTCACTGTAGAAGTTCTGTACTTTCTTATGCATATTTTATGAGCATACCGCTTTCTGTATGTATGGGTGTTTGTCATTTAAGTTCCATCATCAATACTTTGATCAAACTCGTAGCAACTTGTAAGTATATGTGTCTCTGTGTCATTATTTTTGCGTTCTTTGAAATACATTCTGATTAACAAACTACGCTCTTGCAGTTTCATTATTGAAGTATAGATCTTGATCCTATCCCTCATTAAACATTATTCTCAGACAATAATTCATGATTTGTAATAAAATCTTCAAGTTTCTTCTGTTTTGCAGCCATTAATATTAGATATGGGAAGTTTTGCGGTGTAGGATGGACTGGTTGCCCTGGTGAAAAGCCATGTGATGAACTTGATGCTTGTTGCAAGCTTCACGATGAATGTGTGGAAAGGAAAGGTAACATATGTTTTGTGTTTCTTCATCCATTTCATTCTTTCACCTAAAGTGGCAGCTTATTTATTAACCAGTGGACTTTGAGTTTGATATAGTGTTTTCTTTCATTTGCATGTTTATGATCTTAAGAATTTTTTCTATAGAATGAAGATGGTAATATTGAAAAGTTGTTTTGCTTCTTTATTGTATGGATAAGGGGGATGTATGAAGAGAGAACTTTGTGGCACATCAAATATTTCTGCCAAAAATCTGTCTTTACGGTTACGGGATAAAAGGGGAAATTGCTCCTTTATCCTTATCACTCATTTCAGTTTCTTTAAGGTCTTATCCAAATATCCTTCCTCTTCTAGCCTCAGGCCCTGAGCCCTAACATGGTCCTACCTCTTCTGTTCTCACCATGTACATATGGCTACTTGTTTAAGAGTCTGATGCGACCATGAAGTAGATATGGGTGATAAACAGGTTAGCCTACTTCTAAAGTCGACCCTGCTTCTGGCCCCCGACAGTTGCATGTTTTTACTTTTATTAGTGTTCTAGAACATCATCGCCATTCAGACACCCCAATGCACCTCCAAATCATATATGTAGCTCTAAATCTGTATTAAAATTTCCCTGCTTAACTTGCACCCAAACCAAAACCAAAATGAGAAAGGAAGTGCGAAATGCATCCCTCTTTCTAATATTGTCATGTCAAAATGCTTCTTAATCAACCTTCATCCATTTGGCAGCAGGAAAAGTTGGCCATTGATGATCCAGTTCAAAATATTAAAACATACCACTCATCCCTTTTTCTGTTTTATCCATATTTACCTTCATCCCTCCAGCTCTATTCTGCTTTCCGTTTTTCTCCCTTGAGGATATGCTCCCAGTTGTGTACTTCTGATGTTTAAATTTCTGGTGCATGTTTTTGTGGCCAGGATTTTCTTGAATGTGGTTTTACAGTTAATCTTTATGAAAAGAATTTCTACATCATGCATGCATTTATTCCTTTTAGTGGACTTGCTTCTCGTAAAATTTTTTGGAGGAGTCATGTAATGATCTTTTGTTTGTTTCCTTTTCTTTGGATGGAAACTTGCCTCCAATCAAAGCAGGGTAGGGGCAAAATGCAATGCAATTGCATTCTTCATGCTATAATGCCCCAAGCGGTTAGAGCGGGACTGTGCCTCAGCTGTTAGATAGGCTGTTGGAGAATCGTCCAGTCGTCATGGGTTTAAAACTTCAGAACTAAGTCTCACACTCATGGTGTGGTTTATCCACATAACATATTAAAACAAACTTCTAGCAATGACGTGGGCCCTTTTAAGTTAAATTGGACCGTGTTCTAGATTCTATGACATTCATCTTTGTTATTCAAAAGGTCATATACCGAGAAATTATTGTAATGTGTTTCTAGAAATTTATCGTACTTTATTTTGTTTTTGCAATGAACCATTGTGGGTTCTTCAAATTCCTTTCGGGGAATTCCTTGGCAGTTTCAGATGTGTCCTACGTGTCCTCTTTTATTGATTAATAATCCATCTTTAATCGATGAAGGTATTTTCTCAAGTTAATATCAGGCATTTTGTTATTACTTATTGTTATCATTATTACTACTACTGTTATTTTTTTCTACACCATGAAATGTCGAAGTTCTAAGAGCAAGGCACCACGAAACCTGAATAGAGGTTTCTATTAAATACAATTTATGACTGGAGAATCCCTTGCGCTGTTTCATTGTTCTCTATCAAAGTCTAATTCATGTAACGTAAGGCGATCTTTCCATTTGGGGTATCAAGCATGTCACCTATTGTATTCACAAAAATGAGAACTTTCAATAACTTTTGCAGGCATGTTGAATGTGAAATGCCATGAAAAATTTAAGAACTGCATCAAGAAAGTTCGAAAGTCTGGAAAGGTTGGGTTCTCTCGAGACTGTCCATTCGAGACGGCCATGCCGACAATGATACAGGGAATGGACATGGCGATACTGTTCGGCCAGATGGCGAGCCCATCCTATGAGCTCTGATGTTCCCACAGACAAAGGATATTGGCTATCTGTCTCCATTAATATTTTGACTTTTCTTGCCATTATTTGGTGCAAGGGGGATTACTAAGCCATGCCTTTTGCAACTTGCTCCATTTTTATCTTCTTGAAATTGATTCAGAATGTGTATGAAGTGTATTCATTTATTATTTTAAGCCACCAGTGAAATCACAATGTCATTGTTCTACTTGTCAAGTTTTGAGTTCTTTACCTGCCTCGCTGTCTTTATTTTGATGCCATCATTTGGATCGTTCTCCTGAAAATGGGAGCTTGGCAATCTGAATATATGCCCAGCAGCAAGGCACATACACGCATGCACACACAGGCAAGCGTGCACACGCACACACACACAAACAATTAAATTGGCACTCAAACACAAGCCTGCAATGCAAATTTCCATTCATCCGAAGAAACTCACGAGGCAAGTATGGCTGAGCTCATATAGTTACGAGATGAGATGTCGAGAATGTCTGGCTTATGTGGGCTTGTGCATATTTTCCAAACAAAATGAGCCTGTCATTACCAAGTCGAGCCAAGCCTAGATCACTTGTTTTTGTACTCAACTTAGTTTAACAAGCCGCACGCAGATAAACTCTCCTCATGCCGAGCTGGATGTAGCAACAAGTTGTCTGGTCTGTTTACGAGCCCCAGACGGTTCTAATAAGGGCGGCAGCAATTCCGGCATCTCGCCTCATATGAAAGAAGTGGATCTGGCCCAAAATTTTCCTGCAAGTTGCAGGAAGTTACCATCTCTAAACTGCTCAGAGAAAAGCTCTACTATCAATTGCTTGTTTACGGCAATAAATCACAGAGTTTTTTTCTATCTCCTTTTTTTTTGTTTGGTTACAATGAGGGGACTGAACCAGGTATAACACACTGTTAGGATCATCAAGAAAGACAACCTTCATCATGGAGTCAATTCCCCTGCCAGGTGAGCCAACTCTGAGTGAATATCACAAAGAATCTGTACAATTTTTTTAGGCTGAAGCCAGGTATGCACATCCCGGATATCAAACTCACAACCTTCATCTTGTCACTCGAGTCTCATCCATTGTGAACCATAATAATGTGTCTTGGGTACTTTCCATAGATGGATCGATCATCCATAGCCCAAGTTCATTCCCATGAGGTTCACCCTACCTTGTAGTAAGGTGGCCTTACCCTCGGGGTAGGGTAAAGGTAGAGTTAGCCCGTGCTACCTTCTAGTATGCTTATAGTCATGATACATGACTCAACTGCTACCTTCTAGTTAAGTATCGGGTTCCTTCTGTTTCCTGTGCGGCCAAATGACCTACCAGGTGAGCTCACACTCTGAGTGCAGATCACGCAGAATCCTTTGCATCCATGAGAGATACAAGAAACTTAATTAATGGCTTTAAATTAATTTAAGGAGCTTAATTCAATTGATTGTGATGATTTTGTACCTTAGTTTATTTGCATTACTCCAATGTTGACATGCTCAAGTATGAAACATAACGTGAAATTTTCTTACATTAAGTAGAATGATGATCGACTCCAGCATACATGATCTCGAAAGATTCTGGAAAGTATCTATGCATCTGTGCATGAACAGGTATGCTATATTGGTAAGGTTTAAGAATGACACACACAGGCCCAACGAGAAGCTGTCCACAGTCACGAGGCTAAAGAGCAGGACTGTAGGATAGCTTTCTAAAATTTAAGAAGGTATGATCTTTTTGGTACTTGGTTCTCATTTGTTCTTTTCCTTCCCAGAAGATTAATTAATTCATTTGAACTTTCTTCTTTTTGACAGTAACCAGTACATATCCATTCATTCAGTTACATGTTTCTTCTATCCAAGTTTGCTTCAATTTGATACTTTTTTATGCATCTTCCTTACAAACTCATTCCTGTTTTGTTAAACAATTTCTGGCTAGAGCATGTGCCACAGTGTTACCTTCTCTACGCACATGAGAAAATTCACACTTTGAAAAGCAATGTTGACAGCCACAGATGATGCTGTTCAGTTGGTGGTTGATCGTCCATACAAGTCTGGAGATCACACTGTTAGGGTGTGCAATCAAGCTAAGTGAAGCTCGAGTAAAAGCAAACTAGACTCAGACTCAAGTAGTGAAGAAAATGTTTTCCTCAAGCTTCATCTAGCTTCAATCTTCAGACTTGAGCTGAAATTATCTTCAAGCGACTCAATCTTGCTTCACTAGTCTCGTTTGAGTTAGGTGCAACCAAGATTGACTCAACTAAGAAAGGCTCGAGATAGAGCTCACCTTTAGTCTGTTTAAGCTCGATTAAGATCATATACATACAAACGTACATACATATAGATATATAGAACTCAATGAGGTTGTATAAGTTTCTTGATATAAGTATAAATTATTGGTGAGCTCGAGCTCGGTTTGAGCTCAACAAAGTCGAGCAGAGTTGCATTTTTTTTCCAAGTCGTGGTCGAGTAGGTTGTGAGCCGCTCAGCTCACTTGCTCCCTTGGTAGATGTGTGCACAAGAAGATGAGGTTTATGTTTGTCCTTGACTTGTGCTGACCAGCAAACGTACAGCCTAGCCATTTCCTTGATTTTTGATCGAATCCGGTCAGCTCTTTCACCAATTGCCAGCTTACACGCAAAGATTCGCACTCGAACGCAGGGGCCCAAACGGACGGTTCTGGTGAGGTAGTTGGGGATCCAACGGCTTGGATTAGTCCATCCGGAATTGCTTCGTTTGCACGCAAAATGATCGCATTGACCCCTTCATGGATGGTGGGGCCTCCCATGGCGGAAAATACTTATGTGGCCCCTATGCATCAGCATAAAATAAAATTACCAGAAAACTATATTATTATTATTATTTTCAAGAGAAAGGCCAAGACTCAGTACTAGTATCATGGGAGCGAGAAGAGTGAGCTAATGCTTTGGGGGTGAAGAAGAAACTCTTATCAAGTTAAAAGAAAGAGTAACTTCTTCCTGCAAATGGGCATGAGTCTATAAGCTTTATGATCAAAAGGTTAGGGGTTCGATACCTGATGTGCATTGGCAGGAGTCTGCTAAATTTTAGTAAGAAAAATGACAAACAGTATTTTCTATTTAACATTACCTTATTTAAGCATTTTCCTTCTTTAGATGGAAGAGGTCACTCATTCTAATACAATTTTTAGACTGAGATTACGATTCGCCCAAAACTTAGAACCATAACCGAACTGGCTCAGGATTGATTTCAGTTTTGAAACCATTTTATCCGAAACTGATAAGTTTATTAAAAAAATTAATTTAAATTTTAAAAATATCAAAACAGATAGTTTAGAACCATCAGTTTTGGTTTAGACTAGATTTCAGTTATGAAAAAATTGAAACCGGAATCAAACCGAGCGAATCCAGATTCTGGACTCAGTTCGTTTCGTCAGTTCTGAGTTCATCTGATGCAATCATTATGAAGAAAATAATGTTACTTCTTTTGCAAAAAAAAAATATCAGAAACGGTCCCACCATCTCTCGTTTCCTGTCATGCACATCTCTCAAAGCTACCCATTATTGTGTGTGCATATGCTGAGAGGACAGTTCCATTATGATGTGCGGTTGGCAGATGGATTCCTCCTGATGCTCTTCAAATAAGTTGCATTCATTGTATAAGACGAATATTTTATCTCTCTGCCATATATATATATATATAAACCGATGTTGATGCTCATATTCGATTACTTTTTTAACATGATTATAATTAAAAAATTAAGAACTTAAAAAACTAAAAATATTATTATTATACTCAAGTTTCTGAAAAACTAATGAAAATGAGTGAACGACATTGGTAATAGGCAGCTAACAACCACTTATATATATATATATATATATATATATAAAGAGAAAGAAATTTGGATAAATCATTTGTTTTTCAATACATAATCTTGCATGCTTTTTATTTTATCATATCAATAATTTATCTCAAAAATCGAATGCTAAAAATAATTGATGTAAAGTAACTCACCAAAAGACATTATATATTTACCTAACATATATTAGAATATTGAGGCAGTAATATATCCAAGCAAATCTTAATTATTCATCTTTGGTAATAAATCATTAAAATTTAAATTCAAAAAGTAAAAGATATATCATGTTCTTTTTGCACATATATTTTATTTACCTATACACTTTTTTTAATTAATATTTTAATTATCTATTAACTTAGATGAACAATTGAGATTTGTTTTGATATGTTAGTACTAAATGTGTTAACGTATATCATGTTCTCTCCCTCCATCTCCTTATATATATATATATAGTTCTCATGATATAAAGGCTAGCTTGAGGAGAGGGTGGTGATCTGAGCTCTCTGTTCTTGTTAACAACTGAATTACATGTGATATAGTATTCCAATTTAGAAGGTGGATCTTTTTGCCTCGCTTCCTAATCCCCAAGTTGAACCCTTCTCTTTAATCTCTCAAGCTTCTGGGAAACCACTGTTGAAATCCAACCACTTTACTTTGCATGAGAAATTAAGGCATAGGATCAAACCAATAAAAAGGTTAGGATCAAACCAATAAAAAGTTTATTTTTCTTTTTATACAATAGCAACTTTTAAATTAGGAAACCAAGTGCATGTATGACTTTTTATTGTTTTAATCTTATCTATATACGTGTACGTAGAGATAGTGACATATGCTCAATTCAATATGTGCCTAAATCTTCTCAAATATTTTTATGGTTCAATCACTACCACTTGTTAATTAGTAGTAGAGATTTGAAATAAAAAAATAATATATAATTATATGCGAGTACCAAAAGTAGAACGGTACACCTTGGTTTTTAAGATTCAAGTCTATGACCGCAACGATCCAATGGTAGCGATTGAATGATAGAGGTGTTTGGAGAGATTTAACCCTAAATGAGGATTGAGCGTAGTCCAATATGCACTTGCATAAGTGTGCGAGTGAAGAAGGACTATAAGTCAGAATACATCTTGCACCAATTTGAGTGGAGGTATGTGTGGATCATAACTTCCTTCCTAAGTAGATACAGTAGTAGAGACGATCTAGCAGCCTAATGCGGTATCTACTCATGCAAACGATGAACCAGAAAGATTTTTCGGATCCAGGTGACTCAGAAAATATTCGAGAAGATAAGTGTTTCCAACATATTGGGAGATCTATGAAGCCTGATTTAAAATTTGAAAGAACAGAAATTGCTTTTTTGGTAACTTGGCATCTTAAATAAAAACTCAGTAATTTTACAATAAAGAATCAAAATGAATGTGAATAATTTCGGTTTGAAGTTTGGTGGAGGAAGATAGTGAGAGATCCACGTGAAAGCTGGTATTTAAGGGAATCAGGAGGGTAAATTCTGCTTGCCCTCATTCTTTAAAACCCATAACCATTTTTCATCTCTCTCCATGAGATCTTCATTTCATAGTTTGCGTAGCAGCTAAAGGTTTTGATACTGAATTCTTTCTCATTCTTCTCTGTTTTCTCTTATTCTTCTCAGTAGGAGATGAGCAGACTATGATTTCTGTTCCTTTCCTCTGAACCCCACTTCTGTATTGTTCTTCTCTTCTGCATGGAGATTTGAGGTTTTGAAGATTGATTCATGGCTTCGTTTAGGTTTATACTGTGCCTTATTAGCGAGAATTGCTTCTGATATTTCTTGATCTTTTGGATAAATTTGAACTAGCAGTTTTCTCTCCCACAATTTCAGTTAGAGAATAGATATCGATCAATCAACTTAGTGCTGAAAAATACACACTCTCGGAGGCAATCAAGCATACTCGATTCTGATATAAAAAAAAAACATCTCTCTCTCTCTCTCTCTCTCTCTCTCTCTCTCTCTCTCTCTCTCTCTCTCTCTCTCTCTCTCTCTCTCAATATTGGCACAGATTTTGTTCTCCATAAAAAGCCAATCTTGATCACAGAAACCCATGTCTTGCCTCCCCATCACCAAACTTCAATCATTTTCATCACCCTCAATTTTCATCAATACCCGTCTTCATCTTTCAATCAAATCGATCCTTTAATTCCCCCTGTTTTTAACATAGATCAGAGAACACAAGGAGCTCATTAAAGGAGAACCTCTTTCTTTCAGTAAAAACCTAACATTTCCCATGAATCAAACCCCAACAATAACTTGAAGAATCCCGGAATACCCAGAAATCAGGATGCAGGACGCAGGTTTGATCCCGGAGAGGCGAAGCACGACGAAGCCACGAATTCCGGAGCAGGAACCGCAATTGAATTGTCCTCGTTGCGATTCGACCAACACCAAATTCTGTTACTACAACAACTACAATCTCTCCCAACCGCGCCACTTCTGCAAGAATTGCCGACGCTATTGGACCAAAGGTGGCGCGCTCCGCAACATCCCCGTCGGCGGCGGCACGCGGAATAATTCGAAGAAATCAGCTACAGCCGCCGGAAAGTCGAAGAACGCCAAGAATTCCGTATGCTCGCCTTCCTCATCTTCCTCCTCCTCCTTGTTCCTCAAACCAGAACCAGAGCTGGCTGGAATTTATAGTCCCGGGCCGGCGGCGGTCGACCACGACCACGACCACCGATTGCTGGACATTACTGGAACGTTTAGCTCGCTTCTGGCGTCAAACGGGCAACTTGGGGCATTTTTTGAGCCGGTGGGGAGCATGCAGGGGGGCATCAATACAGCGCCGGAGAATGCTTGGAAATTGCCTGAATATTCGGAGGGCACGGTTGGAATCAACTCTGGCGGGTTGGAATTGAGCGCCGGCGGTAATGACGAGGATATTTTGGGTGATCCCGGTGGGTGGGTGAGCGGGCATTGGCCTGACTTGGCCATGTACACGCCAGGTTCTAGCTTTCAGTGAAGCACCTCTCTCTCTCTCTCTCTCTCTCTCTGACTGTAGAGCTTTCATTTCCAGAGTTGGTACCGTCTTGGGTTTTTAGTTTTTATGGCGTTGGTTTTTGGTGGTTTAGATGAGGGTTTTGGTTTGTTGGTATGGATTCAAACAGATGGTTTGGCTGTTGATCTTTCCGTTGTTTAATGAACGATACATTTTTTTGATAGAATGATAATGGGGAACAATATGTTTGAGGATTTTATTTGGTTGAAGAGCTTATTGTCTCGCATTTTCCGCCTTCTCTTGTGGTTGATGTGTTGAGAACTTGATTGTGATCAGTGGCCCAATCCCCACTCATCTGTGGATGACAATGCTTCGACTCATTGCTCTTCTTCCTGGATACAATTGCATTGCTCTCTCTCTCTCTCTCTCTCTCTCTCTCTCTCTCTCTGCATGAAAATGCTTTAGAGTGATTTCTTTTTTTTGTGTTCTTCTCTTCTTACATATTAAAACAATACTCCCTCTATCTGTATGACAATTTTTTTTTAAGTGATTACTTTTTTGTGGTCTCTTCTCTTGGTGTTTATTAAGTGGCTTTCTCTTTACTTATTAAAGCAATACTCTCTCTATATATATACATATACATACATAACATATAATATATATGCACTTGTTTGAACATTTTAAGCGTTCATAAGTTGTTTTTCGTTTATAACTGGAAAAGGATGCTGTTGTGCGGTTGCGATTTCAGCTATGAGCAGCGATCTGTGCTTAGAACCCTTGTTCTCGGACAAAAGGTGTGCTTGGCTTTACGCGGTGAGGTGAAGCGCGTAAGAAGGAAACCCCAACCACCCACATGGCTCAGACTTCCTCCCATTACACCACCGGTTGTGGCGGATCTACCTTCATGTGTAGCGGGCCATCCACCCACCAAAATTCTGGAAAATTGAAGAACCCACGACAGGATCCATAAGTACAAAGTCTACGGCATAACCGTGGGTTATTTTTACCATTCTAAATCACTTTCTAGATACGAAGGTCGCCTAAAAGTTGACAAGATCCATTACCGGGCACGCCAGTCGAAAATGTTTCATTAACACGGCTGGAGAGAGAGAGAGAGGTATTTGTTAGATCAACAACCGCACGATGTCGCTCGTTTAAATTAGTCAATTTACAAGTCGGCATGCAAGTCGAATGTTAGCGGAAAAACGCTGAATGTCCCTCGTTTCATTTACTCAATTTAAAGTTTGATACGTTGAAAGAGATAAGTTCCATCTCGTTCCCTGTTTGTATCTTAAATTTGGATTAAAATATAATAGACACAAATATATATATATATTATATATATATATATATATATATATATATATATATATATATATATAAATAATATGCTAGCAACAGAACATGTTAGTAAATAAAATAAATTTTTCATCTAATTTGAAAGATTGAATGATTGAGATTTAAAATCATAAAGTAAAAAAGTTATTTTTTAAAATTTTTGTTTCTTTTACTTTTAGAATTCAAATATCAACCATTTATTCTTAAAATTAAATGATTGAGATTTGTTTAGATTTTCTTATATTTAATATTGTTAGGATATATTTAGCTTTTATATATATAGATATAGGTATTTAGAGAGAAAGAGCATAGTTCACTTGTACACTCGTCTATTTAAAGATCACAACTCTTAGATCTTAATTGTTCGACTCAACATGAATGAGACACGCATTTACCATCTTTATATCTAGAAAGAGAGAGAAAATTTGGTAATTGCAACTGTCTATCTTATCGATCGAGTTGAGATTTAAAAAGTATGATTGATGTGCATGAATTACGCTTGCTCTCTCTCTCTCTCTCTCTTTATATATATATATATATATATTATACAGTATCATTAGGAACAAAAATAAGCACAAGTTGGAAAGCACGGGCTACTCACGTTTCCCAATGGAATCCGCAATGGCAGTCGAATACTGTGAGCTATCTTCTGTGGTTTCGTACCACAATTCCCCTGCGCTCATTGGGATTCTTTATAATATTTTGTTTAAATATGACTAGTGGACCCATCCATTTTGCCCATTAAAAATTTCAGAAATCCCACTAAAATTTATTAAACAGATAAGTACTTTATATCACAATTCTGATCCTTCTTGGAATTCGTGTGATGTGTGTGCCTTCCACCTGTAAGGTATATATATATATAAAGATAGAAACTGAAAATTGTTAACCTCTTCAGTTCATGTTATTTTACAAAACAATCCGCATGATCCATACAATCACACGAACAATAAAGATTGACATAATTTAATATACATTATGTCGAATAAATATGATGTAAGGAGAGAAATTTCATTATTATTTGAACCTACATGCAAGATCCCTGTTTATCAAATATTATTTATCAACTCTTACCTCCCCTCTCTCTCTATATACATAATTTTATAAGATTATTTGCTTTAAATAATGAACCTACATGCAAGATCCCTGTTTATCATTTTAGATAGCTGTTGTGGAAGCTTTGTCCTTTGCTAGTAGAATAGTTTTATTAAAGTGGAAGTCTCTCCTCTTAGATGATCAAGATCATGGTGTTCGGAACAGGACTGAACTTGATAGCATTTCAAGATCATGGTGTTCGGAACAGGACTAAACTTGATAGCATTGTTCCGCTCTTCGTAGCTATTTCTTATTAATTTATCATTTTCTTGGTTATTTATCTTTTTCTTAAAATTATATTAATAATATTTGTGTGCATCCATGTATGTGTGTGGAGAGAGAGAGAGAGAGAGAGAGACTCGAAAGTATCTATAGAGGATCCCACTGTTGGAAAAAGGCTTAGTTCTTTTGCTTTGAATGAAGCCTAATGCAACCCTCTTGCTTTATCCGGGCTTGAGACTGGTCATGCAAATGTGATCCCTTACATGGACAGAGTTAAAAAAGAAAAATGATATAATAACATAAAATTGGGTGAAAATAAGCACCGAGAGCGTTAGCTCAATCGCAGAGCACTGTAGCAATGTTGCTGCTGGTGGGAGTTTCACTCCCAGAGGATGTCTGCGTGGGTGTGTGTTAGGCTTTGGCCTCCTGCCTCCTCTTCTAATAAAATAAATAAATAAGAATAAGAATAAAAGTTTTAATAAACGATTCACATATTTTGGCACAGTAGTTGGAGGAGTGTGATCGACATTCGATTGCATGTGGTGGTTGGAGGACCCACAAGACTTGAGCGTGAGGGTGGTTGGAGAGAAGCAATTATCCGCCCTCATGAGTTGAGCGTGTACATGGTGAAATGAGTCTCTTCACCAAACAACAAAATGATATCACTTTGCACATGAATTGAATTCCTCAACGGTTCAGCCGATTTCTTGTCATTAACCTCCAATTGCACTTACTGTGCTCGTTTAGTTTGCTGTAAAAATAAAACCGCCAACACATAGCGGACTCAGAGGGATCGCTCACCTGGCTAGGAGACTCAACTCACAAGTTGTAGGTTGGATATTTAAAATAAGGGCATGCATACCGCCCCGTTGTAAAAGCATTCAATTACTTGGAATTTCTTTCTGTTAACAAAATTCTTTCACAATTCATCAAACAATCCTGCATGAACATTCAAGATGATCAAACATAAAGACTATTAGTTCACACTCTCACTCTGAGCTTCGGTAAGGCTCTCGTTTTCTGCACGTGGTATGTGATATGGCCGGGAAAGAACCAGACTGGTGGTTCCAACAGGAACCAGTCTGAAAGAAGAACAAGCTGAAACTGGAACAGAATTAATCAAACCTAGGACTCCACCACTTGAGTTCTAGTTCTACTTTCTATGGAACCAAACCACAACCAACGGTTCCAAACAATTGGTTTGGCATTTTATAATTGTTCTCTTGTAGTTTTTGGTTTGAGTCAAAATGGAACAGAATCAAACAACCTCTTTTATTATTATTTTATAATTCTTTCGATTTTCAATGGTTTGAGTCCCAAATCGAGACTGATGGTTCCAGACCTGGACCAGTCTGGTCCAAGTTCATTTGCGGTTCCTGCTTCCAGAATAACCAGAACCGGCTGTTGGAATACAGGACATTTGGTGGCCGTCAGAGTCCGCCACACTGATCTGCACTAGTAACTAGAACCATGAGTCTTGGGAAGCGAATCAATCCGAAGAGTATTTTGGACAGTTTACACAAGGAACCGACCGTTTAAGACCGTAAGAATATAGTAACTCTGTCAAGAAAATCCGACGATCTTTTGACAGTTTTATTGCGATAATTCCGACCGTCTAAACCATCAAAATAGGTAATTGACGGCTCAAAACCATCTAAATGTCTTGGACGCAAAGCCTTGGAAATGCTCACAATAGGGTTGGAGATCCATGCCATCTATCTCATTCACCATGCCCAGCACTTGATGGCCAATCAGGGGTTCAAATACCACGTTAGTTTCTCCCCACTAAAACAGATTTTGGGAAGCATGCCCCAAGGCTCGAAAAAAATTTGTCTAACACAAGAAACATCAAAATTTCAATTATAATAAACATACTCCTAGAGGGAATCCCATGTTAACAGATGTTGCCCTTCGAAGGTTTCCACCAAACTAATATGAAGAATTATGTACTATCCTACAATAGCACGTACCCAGCTAGTAAGTAGTAGTTTTTGGTCCTAAAATCATTACCTTTTCGGTTAACAGAACGCTGACACAACACACAGACAATGGCTTCCAATATTTCTTCTAAACGTGACACCTGTATCAACAGAACATTCTCCAAGCCATTCACATGTTAAAACCCCATACAGATCCGCAATAATACTAAAACATATTGACACTACAGAGAGACTCTGGACAGGGGGTGCCTGAAAGTCATGCCCGGCGCAGAAAAATAGTGAAAGAAACCACGCCCACAACACACCGAGTCAATGTAAAACAGCACTCCGTTTTCATAAAAGGTTAAGGTGTAATCTACCTAATTACGAACAAAAAAAACATAGAATACAAGAAGCATCCTTACAGTCAACTAAGAAGGCTAACAAAAACTCCGGAGACGCATGAGCCAGTATTAAATATCAAAAGATTCACACCAATCCCGGCATCTCGTACAAATACATAGGTGAAAGTCAACACCTACGAAAGTGTTCTCTGAACCAGCGAATGTTCAACAGGTTCAACTAGGATTGCACTGCAAAGAAAAAAGTTCGGGTCAATATGGCATCTACTATCCCAAAACAAAAGAGTCTGTAGCCATTGCTTAATTCGTGGTGCAAAGACAAAGGAACGTACTGTAAGTAGAGCTATCGATCTCCTCTGGGAGCTCCTTTATATCGACTTCAAACCGCTCTTGGACCTGTATGTAGCAAATGGACAAGATGTACAAGATATGCGAAACCAAGAAGAGCCCAACATATGCAGAAGAGCATACTGACCTGGTTAAGAACATCAGAATCAGCAGCCGAGGAGACAAACGTGATAGCAAGACCTTTGGTCCCGAAACGACCCGCCCTACCAACCTGGAATAACAAGAACCATGATGTCAATGGCATAAAACTTCAGAGTGGAGTCCCATTGAAATGGTTATCAAAGTTACCCTGTGTAAGTAGGTGTCTGCAGAGTCGGGCATATCATAGTTAATCACAATGTTCACGCGCTCAATATCTATCCCTCTGCCGACCAAGTCTGTCGCAACAAGAATCCTTTTGTGACCCTCCTTAAAACCCTTGTACCTTGTCAATCTGCACCATAAAGTCACCATCGAGTCATAATTCACCACATGTACTGATTTGATTTTCGCATAAATCTATTTATCAGCACATGCAGAAACCATTCAGTCAGGGGCTTTCCACGTCCAATTTCCACATGCAAGTATGTGAGCACACATGCATGCGGACACGCAGATTTGCACAATGCCAATCAAAACCAGTCAACACCTATCGAGTTTTGGCACCAGACGCAACTGTAGCATCTACCATCAAAATGTTTGGTATTGCCCTAAAAATCTGTGTTCTTTTTCGACAGAGCATTGCCCTAAAAATCCTACTCCAAGTGCTTGGAGCTAAAATTGAGTAACAATAAAACCAGATAAAGAACGGATCGAGGTAAAATCCTACACAACTGAAGAGTGAAAAATACGAACTATGAAGTTCATAACAGTAAAAAGTGAACCTGTCGGCAGAGCATTACCCTCCAGAATAAACGATATAAAATGATAACATCACCAACTACCTGAAATATCAGTAACCCAGTACACAACATGTTGCTTACATCAAGTTTCATGTAGATAGAAAGGGGGATCACACATGGAAATATATCATCGGTCACCCAACTTGCCTCGTTCAAAGAGTAGGCATCTTAGCATCCCGTTACTCGTATGAAAAAGCCATGTCACAATATAACAATTCCTTTGAAAATTTTGAAATATACATATACATACATCAGTAACAGAATATCAAATACTCTAAAAGCATCCCATGCAAGCCCAAAGTAGCATTCAGTACATAAAAATTTAAGCTCGAATAATAAAAGTAAAGAGAAGGCCAATCCTTGTACCATTTATAGATTTTCAAGTTACAGAGATGGAATGATATTGCATGTCCCTAATGCATGACAGGGTAAAGATACAATATTGCTTCTCACCCAACGGGAAGGATTTTTGGAGTAGAAAAGTATCCAGTTTTCTCTAGAGGTTGGTTGACAGTACGCCAACAAACAGACAAACAGCAGGAGCCTGGTCTCCAGTCGACTAAGTGTGTCAGTCAATCAGATTTCGGCCCATCAGACCCATACGAAACCCTTTAGGGACAAAGTTTGGTAACAACCAAGCACACCATTTTTCCTTGTTCCAATCACACTCAAATCCAAATTACTATATTGTGCTGGCGTAATTAACAAAAAATATATTAAAAATAGATCCACAAGGCCTAAAAACTTTCAATATAAAGATATTAAATGTTTTTCCTTTCAGGTACTGACGGGGTACCATTTAAATATTTTCATGATATAACCTGGTTAGGGTTTCTTCATGCAAGACCAAACAGCACCCTCCCATCCCACTTTCGTTCGGACACCACAAATGGGATGCACGGTGATTTGCCTGGATATGTACATTCTGACCCTTTAAAACTAGATTTTGAAAGTATTAAAAGAGAGGTAGAGAACGATCACAAAAGTGTTGGAAAGAAACAATAAATAGTGATCTACCTTTTGTGAGTTAACTGCTAACATGACACATGATAGGGCTTTGTTTGTGGAAACAAAGAATCTATGTAGCAGACCCCATCTAGTATGGGAAAAGTTTTAGTTGATGCACAGTGATTTGCCTGGATATGTACACTATGACCCTGATTTTGAAAGTATTAAAAGAGAGGTAGAGGACGATCACAAAAGTGTTGGAAAGAAACAATAAAGAATGATCTACCTTATTGTGAGTTAACTGCTAACATGACACTTGATAGGGCTTTGTGGAAACAAAGAATCTATGAAGCCGACCCCATCTAGTATGGGGAAAGTTTTAGTTGTTGTATGTACAATCTGACCCTTTGACAACCCCCATCAAGTGGGGAACGTATACCCGTTCCATAACTAAAATCTGAACAACTCCCTGATAAGGACCAACAGACAAAAGGTAAGAATTTTAACCATGCCCACTTCTCAACCCATAAAAGCAAACGAGCAATCCCACATCAAAACAAACTTGCAAACATCACAAAATTTCTAGTAGTGTCCAGAATTTTTGGTACTGGTAGGAGACGGTTGCTTTTCCAATCACATTATGTTATTCCTAAACGGAGAGGCAGCAACTTATACCTCTCCTCCTGGGACATTCCAGAATGGATGCAAATGGAAGGAAAATTGCACTCCACAAGCAACTTGTTAAGTTCTGCTGCTCTGTTGACGCTTTTGACGAAGATGACAACTTGATTGAAATCCAATGCATCAAGGAGATCATTCAACTTCCGGTTCTTTTCCAATTCGCTCAGCTTTATGTAATGCTGCAAGCACAATTAAAAACCAGAGATGAGCAATCATGCTTGGGTTACCTGTTTAATCAACAAAGGAAAAAACAAGAAAATTGACATTTTATTATAAATTCTCTTTTTGGTGTTTCAGGATGATTGTGCTTCTTAGAAATGCAAATGTACAATGAAGCACCTGTACAAGACCATGGAGTGTCAACTTGGCTTCATCGTCCACATAAATTTCCATTGGCTGAAAGGGAACAAAACGTTAGGTGAAACCACATTAGAGCTTGCCGTCAACTCAAGTGAATCCAGAGTCGAAATGAATGATGCATCAACAGCTTCTCCAATTCAAGTCCCCATTTGATTCCAATACCTAAGTCCTAGTCCATGGACTGCTCATCCACCAATATTAATCCGAGACAACCAAACCACAGTATAGGATAAATAAGTCAAACTAGTCCCCAGACACACACAATTACAGCCACAGAATGGCAACGTGACCATGCAAAAGGGCTGAAAACATCATCACTTGCTTGTCATGGGGAGTCAATTTGAATATCTCTTGCACATCTCTTCTCATGTCTACAAAGATCAAACAGCAGATATGTTAAGGAATAAGAAAAGCAGAATAAGATATCACGTAGCTTGTAAATTCAAAACCAGACACAACAAAAAATTTAGAGGGAAGGAGTAAGAGACAGACCAAGTGATTCGAGCATCTTGTCACATTCATCAAGAATAAAATGCCTCACATTCTTTAAACCAAGGTCCTTATCTCTAGCCAGAGCAAGAATCCTCCCAGGTGTCCCAACAACAATATGTGGACATTCACTCTTGAGCAATTCTTTGTGAATCTTGATGTTAACACCACCATAAAAAACAGCAACCTTGACATCAGGCAGGTACGTGCTGAACCTCTCAAATTCGTTGCAAATCTGGACAAGTTCAGAAAACAAATGACGCGCTTTTTGCTAAATATACACATGTATACATATGTTTGTCAGTTAGTGTGTATTTCAAACACAAGTAATTCCTTTACATATAGAGACACAAGAGATTAGCAAACTGATCAATGTTCCAGAATACCAGTTTAGATATGTTACATCCAAATTAAAGCATACATACCTGGTACGCTAGCTCCCTTGTATGGCACAAAACAAGTGCAGCAACTTGACCTGCAACAGGTTCAATCTGCTGCAAGGTTGAGAGAACGAAGACAGCAGTTTTCCCCATCCCAGATTTTGCTTGACAGATGACATCCATCCCCAGAATGGCCTGTGGGATGCATTCATGTTGCACTGGTGGTAACCACATGAGCGAAGGAAATCCGTAGTAAGTAAAAGAAAAACTCCAGGTCCTTCTCGATCCATTTATTTGAAATATTTACAATATCAATTTCCTCCTACAGGAGTAGGAGTGCGGAACTAAGACATTACCTGTAAAACAAGTTACAAAATTAATACAGTTAATCGAGATGAAGATCAAGAAAGAACATAAATTAGAAAATGAAGTGCAACACAGGCAAATCTAGATAAAACACTGATTTAATGATAAAAAATAAACAGAGTATTCCCATTGAGGGAAAATGCAAGTCTCATTTGCATATATTACAGGCAGATCTGTGAGTCATTGGTTCAAAGAAGCCCTAATTTCTTCTTAACACAAATTTCGTTCAGTCAGTGGAAAAAAACCAGATGCAAATCGAGAGTTGACATCTCAATTGTGACAATTCTGAGAACAGCCACCATATACACATTTTATGTGCTCTCACAAACCCATAGACCACCATACATAAGTTGGCGTGAGCCGTGTGCTAGTTATTGTAGATATAAAAAAGAACTGTGCCCTGAAATCTGTATTTATGTTGCCGAAGCAAACAAGCACGGACCAAGGTACTAGGAGGAGATTATGCATCTAACCTTTACAAGGCTTTAACAGACATAACTGGGTGATATGCAGACTAGCCAGAACATAAGAGAAAAATAAATATAAAGTAGGTACATTTAAAAATTAATAGCAAGAAGCATGTTCCTTATTTTGCATGAATGTGAAAAAATTAAAATGAATGGAAAGAAAGAAGTGTTAAAAAATTAGGAAAAATTAATAGCAAGCAGCATGTTCCTTATTTTGCATGAATGTGAAAAAATTAAAATGAATGGAAAGAAAGAAGTGTTAAAAAATTAGGAACAATGAAAGTGAATCCACTAAATGCCTCCATCAAAAACTTAACCAATGTCTATGAAGCCGTCCTACGAACTTTCTTAGGCGTGATATCACTTTACCAGATCGTCTATGTCATTTTGTGCACATGAAATGATCCTATCCTTCAACAGTTTCATATACAACAATAACAACAACCAAGCCTTTCCCACCACTAGGTACCCACAAGTTCGATATACGAGAATAAAATCTCATCAGGTGTTACTTAGGGCCAAAACAGGCATGATATCACCATTATGGAAGATACAAGGTACATATAAGAAATACACAAACAAAGACAGATGCATCCAAGCGTAGAAGGGTGAAAAGATACTAATCCGCTGGAGGACGTAAGTCAACTAAGATCTTAAAGAGGAAGAAAGGCAATTCAGCTTCTTGAATTTCTACAACCATGAAAGTTACAATAGAAGAGTGAATTTTGTTATGTGAAAGGAGAAAATCGACGGTTAGTTTAAGTTACATAGTTACATATATAGCATTAAATTTGGAAGTAACGCGCTTTATTTCAAGACTTCAAGTGCACTGCAGGTTTTGTTCGTCAACGTACCACCATGAATAAGAGGATATGCAGTAAGTCTTCTATCATATGCATTGAATGTAGAGAAAACTAGATACAAAATTTATTTTTTAACAAACGCTAAGATATGGGTAAGATATTGCATGATACAGCCCCAGTGACATATAGTAAGTTTAAGAAGTTGACATAATTGTATCACGATTGTCAACTCTGCCACGTACAGTTACGTAAAACACTATTCACAATCAGACACTTAATTTAAAAGAAAGTCACAAACATGGAAGCAACATAAACAACAACCGCACTAGCATGCGATAACATCACCAGAGGACACTCCTAGACTATAACAAAGAGTAAAATGTCTGCAAGGGAAAGAAGGATGAAGTCAGAAAAGCACCTTCTGAAGGATGCTCAAAACCGCAATCTACAATAGCTCGAAGAAGCTCTGGCTTCAAAAGGAAGTCCCGAAATCCTGAACTGTGAATTCCAACGTAGCCCCTGCATCATAAAACCAATCAAAATCATGATTATGAGAAGTTTTAGGAAACGCCACTATCTAATCACCATAACCTTAGGTTAAACAAAACTTGCAAGCAAGACTATCAGTTAGGTTAAAGTCTTCAAGTCCAATCGTCTCACGAGGAGCTGTTTCATATAGCCCCATGACAGAGGAGGTAAAAAAACGAAAGGTGAAAAGGAAGAACTCCGACAAAAATTTGAGAATCAACTTCAGCTGAAGCAGGAAAATGACTAAGAAACTAAGCAAAAACCAAAGAAAAGGAAGAGCCAAAGAGAGGAACTAACACAAAAATTAAGAAGAACGCTCAATCAGTTTTGTTAGTCAAAAGGATTCGTTTCACTATAATATTTGAAATCGGTCCAGATCTCCACATAAAATAAACGAAAGAATGAGACAAGATCCCGAACAGGAAACGTGTATGACGACGTACTTTTTCGCTGTCTCTCCGGTGCCTTTGGCGGTGACGGCATCGGGAACCAACTCCTCTTCTTCCTCGTAGTCGATGAGTTCCTCTTGATAGTTGTCGTTATCTCTTGCGTCCCCCATTCTGTACAATCAGAAACTTCTTTTCATTCACCCACCGAAAAGAGCGTCATGAAATCTTAGGGGGGGAGAGAGGGAGGCAGTACCTTCAAAGCCCTTGAGCGGAAACGAGGAATCAACGAGGTGAGCAAGAAAACCAAAACCCTAACCCTAACCGGTTGCGCCTGTAAACACAAAAGGGAAATAGCACTGGATAACGCGATCTCCTCCCCTGGTTATTTATAGATAAGTGAGATCGACGCGGATCGGGTTTTCCCTTGACCCAAAACCGGATTCATTATCATTTCTGTTCTCAATCAGGTAAAAAGAGATGAAATCTTCATATTTGAAATCCAAATCCGAGAGGAATTAGGATTTTAATACCGTGGGAAGGTCAGGTAGTGCCATAGTGTGCTCAGTCTTTTATAATACGTTTTGTTTATTTGTAATAACAAATAGATCTAATTTTGGCGTAATATACTTTATGAAATTAGCTAAGTTGAAAATATGAAAATTTTAGAGAACAAAAGAATAATATTAGAATTTTATTAGCATGAGAAGGTCACGGCCGATGCGTGACAAAAGGATTTGTTATAGTTTTGAAGCCATACGCTTAGTGAAATTAGTTAAGTTGGGAATACAGAAATCTTAGAAGGATCAACGGACTCAGAAACCAAACTCAATGAACTGAGCTCAGCTAAATGATGTTAGTGAAATTGAGTTCGTTTAGGCAACCTCTAGGGGCTTGTGAAATTCAGTAGAAATATTAGGTACATGCATATATGTTAAAAGAAACCGTTCTAACCCAATTTGATGAATGCGGGTCTTTGATGGGTCAAAAGATTATTCTTATAAAAGAGAGCTATTCTAAGCTCACGATCATCACATTTAGTTTTCCAATAAGCAAATGAAACAAGCCGCTCCCTTTTTTTTTTTATAGGAGGAGGCCGAAACCTAACACACCCACACATGCACCCTCTAATAGTCGAACTCCCTACCACCAGCAGCGGCGCTAGAGCGTCCTGCGGTTGAGCTGACACTCTCAGTGCTTATTTGTCGGTTTGTTTGCAAATGCATGAAAAGATCGTGTTTGGTCCTAACATTTCCTGGTCATGTTCAGTTTCGCATTAACATATGTGCTTGGACTAATGGTAATGATGTTTACCTACTTGAAGATAGATAGACATGGCTTGTTCCAATAAACCGGCGGTGCCAAACCAGGGGGGATTGACCCGGTTGAATTACTGTTTCAGCTCATGGTTAACCATTTATGGTTGGAGTTCGTTCGATAGGGTCGACGGCAGGTAGTGGTGTTCCTGGTAAGGTTAATTCAGTTTTAGCCTCAACTTCAAATTAAACCACCTTTATCTATTTTATTTTAGAGTTTGACTAAATACAAAATATTATACCATCAGATTATTTGGGTCACGGTCCAAATGTTATATGTATATAAGGTTATAAACTCATATATAAACCTATAAGCACATTAGGATTCATATATATATATATATATATATATATATATATATATATATATATATATATATATATATATATATATATATATATATATATATATATATATATATATATATATATATATATTTGTTTGTGTTTCTGTGTAATAGAGGTATACCTGTAACACGAACTCTAAAAAGTATACACATCTCTAAAACCTAATGGGTGCAACCGGAATGTTATTACTTTGTAAGCCTATTTGTCTAACATCACGATTTCATCCTAATTTGCAAGAAGTTGCTTCCTACTTAGCAAGGAATCACGCCTGCCTCTGTGTCGTTAGGTTATTTGATCTTGTAGTAGTTCAGAAGCACGGTCATCCCCTCGGAAGATAAACATTCGAAGTAGCACATACAACATTACCTTCACCGCCCGGGCTATTTCACACGCCCAGACACAGGTAGCGAGTTCGATCCCGGGGTAATGCATGCATGTGCTAATGTCTATTAGGCTTCGCACCTCCCATTAAAACCAAAATAGCCTTCAAAGTGGTTCTATCTGAAGGTGGCGACTTCGATTCCGGGGGGTGAGCATCAGCTTCGGCCTCCACATCTGTACCAAAATACTGCTCGGTTGCTACTAATAATAATAACCTGAGAGTGTTGCATTCTCATTCATCACAAGAATAAGGCCCAAAATAATAATTAACCAGCGAAACCACTATGCAAGATGAAAACAAATGCACTGCAAAAACTTGTGCTTACAAGAACTTTGAGGTACACCACCGTTCAACTTTAAAAAATTAGTTAGAGTTCATCTCCATCTATCCAAACCTACAAAACCGCTAATTAAGAAAACAAAAAAGAAGGGAAGAATATTGTTCCTCGATCGAAGGTACTATCCTATACTTCAATCCTTAACCTGATCTTAGGCAACAGGATCCCACCCAGATGGAACAACTTCCACAGGGGGAGCCACCACTGGCGGCGCGGCCACATCCCATCCATCACCAGACACAGCGACTGTAAAGCCATGAGAGAAAACAAAAGCAACTTTGTTCAAGATGATTTTCAATATTGTCTAAAATGAGCATGTATTGAGATTCAAACGAACAGCAATTTAGCTTGCAACAAACTGAGCCATACCTGCATCAGAAGTCCACTCAGCTTGTGGTGCAGCAGCAAGAGGAGGGGCAACCTCCTCGCCCCATTGGGCGTTGGCAATTTGGCCAGACCACTGGTCGACCGGAAGGCCAAGTGTGGCCGCAGAAAAGTCTGTAGCACCAAAATCTGGAGCGGCAACAATTTCCTCCTCTTCCTGCTCTTTGGCCTCCTCAGGCTCCCTATAGAAGAAGAGATCCACCTGTATATACCAACAGATTTAGAAGAGCTCGATACCCAAAGACATGCCCACATAGGTGTGGAAGAAGGTGCAGACACGAGTGCAGGTGTGGAATAGCAACAATTTTTGAGAATCATGGGGTTGCCGTGGTGCAGCTCAGCAGTATATAATAATTGATAACATCTTGTAAAACTAACCATCGGTATCAAGAAAAAATTATTAATGTGAAACAGCAATCTGTTTTCACAACTTAACACATTAATCAAGTAATAATTAGTCAAGATTCATAAGCATCTTAGCAGAACGGTACCAAGAAGTTATTTTAAAAAGATAGTGTTGAGTTAGGACACGGGAGGTACAAGTGTTGAGCGACGGGGCATGTGACGAAGGACCAAAGTCTTAATGAATCATTAATCTTTTGCCCGTGCTTCCGAAACAAACTATCTAGGTCTCTGCTACTACTGTCGTTGTGCAGTTAAAACTTAAAAACTTCCAAGAACTTATTCGGTAGTGCAAGAAATAGATAATGGTGTGTATATAGTAAATTGAGAAATATCACTTGTAAAAGTACACTTAAATCAAAATGACCAACTCTATGAAAAAAGATTTGTCACCGAATAACATATAGTGTTGTGTGGCAGAAATGTAAATTCCAAAGGATACTCATAGTTCTGCACCTCATTTACTTTACTTGTGAGAGAGATCCATACCATGACATCCCATTTGTGATTGGGAGGAATTGTACCCCTCATCTGCAAAACCATTCTGGCAAGCAGCCAGAATAGACAACCAATGCTGTGCTTGCCTTTGTTATTAGCAGGAATGCCTATATCCACATAGCGCATGGGCGAGTCAGTGTCGCAGAAGGCAATGGTAGGAATGTTGCCAAGAGCAGACTCCTTAATAGGCTGTAGAACTTGGATAATAAGTATGGATCCAGCAAATATCAAGTAAAAGCTAGGCCAGGACCTAGTAAAATCCAACCGATGTAACCCACCTGGTGATCTGTTCTGGGATCGGTGAGAATGAGAAGGCGTGGCTCATTGAAGGATGTTTGCAGCTGATTCGTGAATGTTCCAGGCGTGTGACGCCCAGCAATCGGGTGAGCACCAGTGTATTGTGCGAACTTCAGAATAGCTCTTTGACCATATGGCCTGGCAGATTGAACAATGATTTCCTGTGGGTTCTCTATAGCAACAATAACTCTTGCAGCCAGCTGCAGTTTCTCCCAGGTTTTTCCAAGGTTTATGATATATATCCCTGAAATATAAAAGATAAAATTCAATACTTTCGATTAAGGATCTGAAAGATTCAGTAGATCCACGAAAAAAAATATCTAGTCACTCGGCTCTCTCCACACAATAAAGAATACGCTGGCCAAAATGTACCTTTTAAAACTAGTGCATGTATTGCAGTTAAAGGCCAAATGAGAAAATCTTGAAACAGCAAGTCAAGAGAACTATCAATATCAACCATACAATAAATATACATCCTCTTGAATGACTCCATCAATCAACTCCAGCTTTTAGGTGCAAGTCAGGAGAACTGTCAACCACACATAATTGAATGACTACATCAACTCCAGCTTTCAGGTGCACATTGCATTACTGGACATCCAAAGACCATGCAGCTAATTTAAACATTCTTTAACAGGTGAGAACCATAAAAAAAGAGCTTCTACTGTTACCATTACCACATTACATGCAATCTGAGAGCACCGGCTAAAACATAAAAGAAAATGCACTAACAGATAATTTAGAAGGAAAAGGAAGTTAGTTGAAACATTGTAATAGAGAAAAGCACTGCAGACAGATTAGACTAGTAATCTTAAGTGCCTGAGTTTATTACAGAGACCGGCAAACTTGAAGCAAAATCTCTAGAAAGCTGCATGAAAGTTTCTAAAAATAACCAAACCTTCATTTTGCTGTTTTATTTTCCTTTGGGACAAGTAATTAGATGGAATATGAAAACTTAGACTACAAAAGCATGGCCCGTTGTTTATTTTCACAAACAAAGTGATTCACATGCCTATAAGCCCCAGGCAGGCTTGAAAACAAGTACTAGTTTTACCAAATTCACTGGTTAAACCATAAGGAATCATCCCCACTACCTGCATCCCCATCAGCAGATTTTTTGTACTTTGTCAGTCTATAGGATCAACATATTGATCGCTGTTAAACCATTTTGTTGTTTAGTTTCATGATGTGAAAATGAGTGAAGATCATTAGAGCCAAGCTCATTTCTCCATGAAACAAACGTAGACTAAGAGAAGAAAGGAAACACTATGAGCAAGGCATACCAGATACAACATCCACGTTGAGAATGGACAATAGGATGGGTCTTCAAAACAACCTTAGTAATACAATCATACCAATAACACTTGGAACTTCACATGGACACAATTACATCCACACAAAGACAGCGGGACTTATGTAGAAAAATGTGTCCCATGCCTTCTTATTGGCTGTACCGCAAAACAATTGGGTGGAGCTTATTTAAAAAGGAAATCCCAGGCCAATTGTACCATTACACAAATAAGTACCTAAAAATTCATGTCGAATTCACATAGCAACCAAGGCCAAAAAGTCGACCGTACCCAATTCCAAGGTCGCACTAATTGCAATCCGATATATATTCCACGGAAACATGGTTTTTGCCCCTAGTGAAAGCATTATACCACCAATTTAGCAACAACCTAAATTAATAATTGCAGTCTATAAAAGACTACAGGTGGTATGGTACATTAGAAAGGCGAACGATATATATATATATATATATATATATATACAAACAAAATTGGCTTAAAGATAAAAACAAAAGTTTGCCACTTTCAACAACCAATGCAAAACATAAAATACGTGGGAAGAGTATGCGCAAGGTAAACAATTTGACATATATCCATCTCTTCCACTTATAAATTCACCATAATATCTATACGACAACGCATTGCGGATCTATACAAGACACTGGTTTCAGAATTTGATTTCGGAACGGCCAACCCTTTAATTGAAATCCGAGCGAGATTCTCGATCATATTTAAACAAAGACGAACAAATCACTGAACACAGAGAACATCACAACTGCTTAAAACCTATGAATGCAAATGGACAAAAGAAAATGAGCTACATAACATAAAAATCAGTATCATAGAATCGATTCGCGGACAAGATAAACGAAATCCGCGGGAAGGAAACAACGTTCAAAAACAACAATGCGAAGAAGACTATAAGATCTGCAGGAACGGGGAAGGAAGGATACCGTCGGTTCTCCTCTTAAAGACGTAACGCTCCATCTGGAAATCGCAATTCTTAGTGCCGAGATGGACATCGGCGGCAAGCATCATCTGAATGTCCGCCTCCTTTTGCGATAGATCCGTTTTCGTCGCCATTGTTGCGCAAAGACAGTAGCAAGCAAAGAGAGACTCAGAGGGGATCTGAAGCAGAGAGAAGCTTTTCTTCTTCGCTCGTCCTTAAAGGCCTCGCCACCACACTCCCCTGCATCTTAAAACCTAGGGTTTACGGAATACAATGGCTTCATAATACCCTCGACCTGTCTCAAAATATCCAAATGGCCATCGTGTGCGCGGTGTGACTTGTGAGCGTCGGCCGGAACCGAAAAATGAAATAAGAACCGAAACAGACCGATTTATGGGTGTAACCGAATCGAATTCGGATCGGTTATTTCGGGTTGCTTCGGTTGTTTCGGTTTAGGTTCCCTCTTTTGTTGATTTTGCTTTCTACTTGAATACACACACATATACAACACCAACTCAAATTTTCATAGTTATAATAAAACAACAATGAGAAGCTAATTCTATAAGAATTTAACCTTGTCAATGAAAAAATACACAGTAGCCCTATGTAACGCTTTTGAAGCAACGCAAACAGGAGGAGCTCATATATACATATATATAAGTACCTCTATATTCAAATCAGTTCGTGTCCAAAGTGTCCAATCAGTTCGTGTCCAAAGTGTATATCTTATATACATTAGAAGTGGTGATGGCAGTATTAGCAGGTGGAGCATTACTCTACCAATCAGTTCGTGTCCAAAGTGCATCAGCTATACATTAGAGTCCTTTCTTGGGAAAAAGTACCTCTATGTGATGATTTATTGGGATCATTTTGCACCACCAAACCCATCTTCTCTATTACCAGACCCAGCTACTTCTCTCAACAACTAAGCCTTGTTTTCATACTAGATGGGTCCACTACATGGATTCTTTGTTTCTACATATCCCATTTAATTCGACATACACTAGTTCATTCTTTTTTTTTTTTCAACACTTTTGATCATCTTCTTCCTCTTTAAACATTTTCACAATCTAATTTTCCATATATTCTTACCGAAACATCCTTTAACAGCCCCATCTACTTCTCTACCAACAGAAATTTCTCATATTTTTGATTGCACGTCTTTCATTGTTCTAGTGCTCCCATATTGAACAGAAACCTTTTCCTGGTCTTGATGAACTCAATTGTATCGTCTGCTGTTATTCAATAATACAATATATATATATATATCGATGAAAAATCAATACATGACACGATAAGACTGATATAGGGTTTGTGGACGCAAAATCTGATCTTAACCAGTTTTCCAAACGATGCAAAGGGCAAGTTGAGAGCAGAGATAACAGCTCAAGACAAACGCAGTGATGTTCACAGGAATCATCATACAAGAGAGAATTTGGACTTTCAGCCAAAGAAATGAATAGTGTCCGAAAACAATATACCAAATAAAGAAAGAAACAATCTTTTCTCTGTATTTCGCAGGGATAAAAACAAGCAAAAAGCAAAAGTACACAAGGAAGATCACTTAAACGGCAATTCTTGAGCTTTGACTACCTAATAGCTGCAAATGTTTTACTGGTTCATTCATTTCTTGGTGTGCTGTCTGGTCTTCTTCTTGGGTCCAGACTCGGCCACCTTAAGGCTCCTTTTAACCGCACTTAGCCTCGCCAGAGTAGCCTTTGTTAAGTCCGGCCGGTAGTTGTTCTCAGAAACCTAATAAAACAAACACATTTGAACGGGTTCACAAACAGGGAAAAGGGAAAAGCTTAAAGATTTTGTGCCAAAAATCAATCCACAAGATGCTGTTTATGACTTCCACATCCACATGTTCTCAAAAGTACATGCACCGAGAGCATTAGTTCCACCGCACGGCGGCCTAGCGTCATTGCCCCTGGTGGGGAGTTCAACTCCCATAAGGTGCATGTGTGGGTGTTATGCTATGACCTCCTCTTGTAACAAAAAAGAAGAAGAGTACATGCATCCATGATAACAAAATGAGGCACTAAAATAAGGAAATGATTAAAACCACCCTTCAAAGGCATAAAACATTTAAAACTGTTTGTAATAGGTTCTCTTTTTTTGTTACAATAGGAGGCCAAAGCCTGCACACACATACACGCATGCAACCCCCTGGTAGTTGAACGAGCCACCTATATAAGTGGGCGTCTAAGAGCCCTACCAAAGAGCTAATGCTCTGGGTGCATAGTAAGTGTTAGTAGTGACACTAAAGTTAAACAATCAAAGATATCCTGAAACTCGTGCTGCTCCTATTCGCATTTCTCTGTTGCACCTAATATCGATTGAGAGAGTCCAATACACGGTTTCACTGAAGTGAGACGGATACATGAAGTAGAAGCAGGAAAACGAGCCTCAAAAATTGGCAAGAAGCATTAAGTACAATTCAGAAGCAATAAGGAAATGATGAAAGTAAAGCTTCAGAGTCGATTGACAATTGAAGTCAAACATGAGCCTGCTTTGAGCAGCTAGATTTGTACTATTCCACACCTACACGCCTATACTCATTCTATATTATATATCTAAGATATTAACCGTTACTTAAAAGCTTAGGCATTTATCGTAAATGACTACTTAGCAGAAAGATGCACATTGCAGAGAATGCTACGCACCATTTCTTAAGTTTAGGTGTTGTCAACAAAAGACCATTTGACAGATTTTGGCAAATGTATACAAGTAGTGCTCCTTCATTAAGTATGGGGCTATGGGGGTGTCTGTGGTGCATATCAAGTTCATTCACGATTTGCTGTGATGCATCTGATATGAGTAACTCAAAATTTTAACAAAATTTCAAGACCCAAAAGAAGATATATTATCCTCAACAAATTGACGAGTCCCATGGTTGGAGAACCACAATATCGTGGTCACTGCACTCCTAAGAGTTTAATATAGCTTCTGTTTTTCATTAGGATATTTCTCAGCTTCTCTACCCATTTTGGCAAGAGAGAAGGCTACTGAGTTTGATAGGTAAATACTTTAATTCTTCTCTTAGTTTGTTGTTATACTTTATATTGTTTTGAGAACAATATGAGCGACAGTTTTGAAGCTCTTGAGAAAATCAGATGCTAACCACAATGACCATAACATCAGCAAAGCACGTACAAGATAAATGAATAGGAAAATTTTTGGCATGTGACACTTTTTAGATGGAATTCAAAAGACAATTAGCATTAAAGAGTTGCAAACACACACATACACAAAAGGGTAATGTTTTGGCGCATAGAAATGTTCAAAAGAGGAGATGGTGAAGTCTGAATGCTCTTTTAGCATAAATTACCTGAAAATACCCAATGTTCAAATAAAAGGCAAAGCATTATAAATATCATGAATCAAGCTAATACTCTTATTGCATTACATGCCGTGTTTCACAGGATATGCCTTTTTCATGTTGACATGTATTGCAACCATTTTGAAGATAGACGATTATCAGTGACGGAATATTATTGTATCATATTACACATATATGACTTCAGTTTCTCCCCATGGTCATTACACCATATCATCAGTATACAATAAGTTCTTCAAGTGCCTATAATTGCAGGATACATCAACCTAGAACAGTGGAATACCAACAACGGATCCACATTTACCAGGAAAAATAGATATTGCAACAAAAATTACAACCACAGAAAAGTAGGTTTCTATGCACTTATCCTACTTTCCCCTTGTTGAAAAATTACAAGAATACTGAAAAAAGAGTTTTATCGAGCAATTATCTAAGAAATGGAAAAAGTAACATTGAAAATGGTACAGATCACAACCCTGGTTAACAACAGCCTTAGCCATTTTCTGGAAGTCTTTCTTCAAAAGAGACTTGTGATGAACCAAGGCAGGCTTGTTTTGTTTCCTGGTTTTGGTTGTTGACAGCACAACATACAGGTCTCCACCAGGCTGAATAGACACACTGACACGGTCTTTTTGTTTGCCAATCCTACCAAAATCATACAAACAATAATAAATAAGCTTTCAAAATGGTAAAAGCCATCCTCTTGACAAGCCTTTTTTCCTGAACGATGTTTGGGAAGATAAACAAAAAGCACTGATCCCACGAAGGACAGCGAACAACCAAAATCGTTTCCCCCATTAGGTAGGGTGTCTGCAAACCTTCAGATTCCAAAGTCCAAATGCAAATGATACAACAATAACAACTAAGCCTTTTCCCATAGTAGACGGGGGGTCAGCTACATGGATTCTTTGTTTCCACAGATCCCTATCGTGTGCCATGTTAGCAGTTAACTCACAATAAGCTAGATCATTCTTTATTGTTTCTTTCCAACACTTTTGTGGTCGTCCTCTACCTCTTTTAATACTTTTCAAATTTAGTTTTTCATACCTTCTTATAGGTTCTTCTTTTGATCTTCTTTCTATATGTCCAAACCATCTTAAACGATATTCTCTCATTTTATCCTCTATTGGTGCCACTCCTAATTTGTTTCTAATAACCACATTATGTATACGGTCTTTTCTTGTATGACCACCACTCATCCATCTCAACATCTTCATTTCTGTCAGAGACATCTTTTGTACATGTTGATGATTAACGCCCAACACTCAGAATCATAAAACATGGCAGGCCTAATTAATGCTCTATAATATTTACTAATGGTATCTTCTTATCACAAAGAATACCTGATGCTCCTCTCCATTTTAACCAACCAACACTAATTCTATGCGTAACATCTCCATCAATTCTTCCATCACTCTGAAAAATTTACCCTAGGTATTTAAAACTTTCCTTTTTGGGGGATACAATGTGTGCCAATTTTAATTTTTATGTCCTCTGAAGTAACCAAATGATCAAACTTACATTCCATATATTCTTTTTTTGTTCTACTAAGTCAAAAGCCTTTGCTTTCTAATGTTTCTCTCCATAGTTCCAATTTTCTATTAACTTTTTCCTTATACTCCTCCACTAACACAATGTCATATGCAAATAACATACACCAAAGTACTTCATCTTGAATATGTTTTGTTAACTCATCAATCACCATTATAAATAAGTATGGACTTAAAGTTGATCATTGATGTAACACAATATTAACTTCAAAGAAGTCTCTCATTCCTTCATGAGTCCTCACACATGTTTTTGCACCATTGTACATGTCTCTTATAAGGTTAATATATATCAATGGGATACCTCTTTTTTTCCAAAGTTATCCAAAGAACCTCTCTCGGTACCCTATCATAAGCTTTTTCTAGATCAATAAATAGTGTGTGAAGGTTCTTATTTTTTACACTAAAATGTTCCATAAGACATCTTAAAATGTGAATCGCTTCAACAGTAGATCTGCCTGGCATGAATCCAAATTGGTTCTCTGTTGTACTTTATACTTGTCTTAACCTACGTTCGATAATTCTTTCTCACAATTTCATAGTATGGCTCATTAACTTGATATCTCAATAATTCGCGCAATTCTGAATGTCTCTCTTATTCTTATATATGGGTATAAGTGTACTCGCTCTCCATTCCTCGGGCATCTTTTGATTTCTCCATATTTCATTAAATAGTCGTGTGAGCCAAGTGATTCCTATTTCTCCTAGTATTTTGCAAACTTCTATAGAAATATTGTCTAGTCCTACCGATTTACCACCCTTCATATGTTTAAGAGCCTCTTTGACTTCATTCTTTTGAATACGTCGGTAGAAATTGTGGTTTATATACTTTTCTGATTTAGTTAACTCTCCTAAGCTAATACTAACATCTTTATTTTCATTAAAAAACTTATAAAAATAGTTTTTCCATCTATTTCTTATATCATCATTTGCTACTAGAATTTTTTCATCATCGTCCTTGATGCATCTAACATAATTAAGATCTTTAGTTGTCTTGTCTCTAGCCCTGGCTATCCTAAAAATATCTCTTTCACCCTCTTTTAAGTTGAATTTTTTATATAAATCCTCCCAAATGTTAGCTTTTGCTTCAAAGCCGGCCTTTTTTGCTTCCTTTTTTGCTTTTTTACAAGTCTCTAAAGTTTCACTAGTTTTCTTTGCATAATGTAATTTGGAACATGCCCTCTTTGCCTTGATTTTATTTTGCACTACTTCACTCCACCACTAAGCTTCTTTTTGTGCTGGTACACCTCCCTTAGATTCACCTAACACATCTTTTGCCACTTTCCTAATATGTATAGCCATATTGTTCTACATATCACAGGGTGTACCAACATAATTCCAAACGTCTCCTTGAAGGACTGTTTAAATATATCTTCTTTCTCGCTTTTGAGGTTCCACCATTTAGTCCGAATAGCTGGATGTACTATTTTCTTCTTTGTCCAGTTTTTATTTGTAAATTCATAACTAAAAGTCGATGTTGGGTGGTTAAGCTTTCTCCTGGAATTACCTTGCAATCTTTACAACACACTCTATTTTTTTTTTCTACAAATAAAGTAATCAATTTGTGTTTGTCATAAGCCACTCTTATAAGTAATTAAATGTTGATCTCATTTTTTGAAGATTGTATTGACTATAAAGAGATCAAATGCCATAGCAAAATTTAAAATCTCCCTACCTTTCTCATTTATATCTCCAAAACCAAAGTTTTCATGAATACCTTGATATCCTAATACCTCTTTACTGACATGTCCATTTAAGTCTCCTCCTAAATAAATGATCTCTCTTTGTGGAATCTTTTGAATCACCTTATCTAACTCTTCCCCAAAAGATGTCTTTATACTATCTTCTAGTCCTACTTTAAGCACAAACTATATTCAAAACCTCTGCTCCTAACACTAATTTCAACGTCACGATTCGGTCACCATATCGTTGTATGTCTACTACACTATCCTTTAAATCTTTATTTATGATAATACGAACTCCGTTTCAAGACTTTTCTTTACCTTAGTACCATAATTTAAAACCTTTATCCTATATCTCCTTTGCTTTTTCTCCAACCCATTTTGTTTCTTGTAAACATAGAATATGAATCTTTCTCCGAATCATAGTATCTACCACCTCCATTAGCTTACCGAATAATGTTCTAATATTCTAAGAACCAATACGAATCTTATTATCTAAGACTACCTTCCTTACCCCTCGCATCCGTCCATATTCAAAATACGGAGGACCTTTATGAAAATTATTCACTATATTCGGGCGGCAATGTAGCGGGACTAACTTCTTTACCCACACCCGTTCATGATGTGGGAACCCTCTCTGAAATTGATTCACTATATTCGGGCGAAAATGTAGTGGCCCTTTCTTACTTATCACTGCATTCGGGCTGCTAGGCGGGGACGCCACAAAGCAATGCTCATAATTTTTGTAACCTATATTATAAAAATCCGACGAAGTTTTACGTTGGCTGTCGGAAGCCAAACACATAAAAATCCGGGCTTGGGACCGGCAATGCAAGGGTGATCCCTTACATGGGTGGAGTTTAGTCCAAATGCAAATGATAAAAAAAGAAAATGGAGAGTGCAAAATTTGAAGTATGTTGATCACATTGGATTAATGAGACCAGCGCTTCGCTTCAAAGTCCAACATAATTTGCTTTGCTAAAGCAGAACCATACGAAATTTATGAGCAAAAACGGGGGTACTTCAAGATTAAAGGAAAAAGATGGTCATCTTCAAATGCATAGAGCAACTACCCATTAATAAGAAAAAACATTACAACATTATGATAAAGAAATGTTCATGATCATAAAAATGACAAAACAAAACTCCAACTTCGTGCTCACATACTTCCACACTGATAACTAGACATAACAGAGAGGAACTCTATGCTTCAAGAATAAGGGAGACTGCTTACATCAGAACCATACGAAATTAATGAGCAAAAACAGGGTACTCCCAATACTAGAGGAAAGATATTATACTCAAATGCAGAGAGAATGCCCACTCATAAGAAGAACCACACAAAATTACATAAAAGAAAAAACCTATGATCATAGGATGTCACAAAACTAAAATCCAATTTCATGGCATTGGTGTGCTTCTATAATTACACATCGACACAAACTCTTCAAACTACTGAAGAGAATGAAAACTTGATCCCTTAACCCTTTATGCATAAATTTATAATAATCTCTTCTTCCTTGAGCTGAAGAAGATTATTACAAGATCCAATAAGCCATTTAAATATCACAACGAGAACCCTGCTTCAGGATTCTTATAAAAGAGAAGGAATCAAATAAAAAAAATCAAATACTAGCATCATATAATCTGGGCACCACATCTACAACAGGAGTTCTCTAATTCCACAAGAACATGCTTCAGTGACAGAACCATATCAAAACCGACGTTAGCAACTATAAAAATCTAAAAGACTAACAAATGCGAGAGTGAACCCACATCAGAACCGGTGTTGGCAACTCTTGATATAAAAGACTAACAAACGAGACAATGGAACGTACCCGAATATTTGAACGAATGCGCACTGTAAAGATTATTCGTTTCCCTGCTGAACTGAACCTTCGCCGTAACATTGCCGAATTGCTCGACTAAGAAAGAATTCTTCTTCTTCACAATCTCCCACACAAGAGGGTCGGCAACAGTCGCCATATTCACCTTCAGAAACGCCAATAATTCATCACATAATGATCAATCAAATACCAAATCCTTCGAAAATACTTCTGACGGAGGTCGTGTTCCAAACATGCAAAAAACGCAAATTATGAAGAGGAAGTCAATCAAGCGAGAGATTCTTACGGTAGTAGGAGTGAGAGGACAGTTCGCACAAAAGCGTAACCCAAGCGAGGCAGATCACAGTTACACCTCCCGGAGCCAGCGTATTCACCAATGGGTGTCATTGTCGAACCCAAGCCGATAATCCGACCCGAATCCAAACCGAAAAATCTGGGTCCCAGTCGGAATTTTGTCCGACAGTGTAACTTCTCACAGAGAGAGATTTATTCATGTTTAAATATGATTAAACCTTTTTACGGTACCATCAATGGTAAAAATTTAAATTTGTAAATATTTATAAAAATATACTATTATTTTTTATTTTTAAATCCAAGTTTTCACCTTTGAATGTATTCATATACCAATCCCCCCCCCCTCTCTCTCTTTCTATATATATATAGTTTATATATATAGTTTGTGTATGAGTATCGATGTGAAAGAACATTGTATATCACGTGGATTCATATGAACTTGTATCATAAGATAAATTGTAATATAAGGTGTAGAGATATATATTGTATTATACGCTGGCTAAGCCCCCAAACTGTTTATGTAGAGAATCTGGATTTAGGGTGTATTTGATACAAGAGATTTTATGTACTGTGGTGTCAAATCCATGTTCGTCAAACTCTGAACAGGGTGGAACTATAGTTTCATGGAACTAATTTTTCATCAAAAGCATGGCTCCATATCAAGGATGGTCCAGAAGATTTGGACTCAAGTTGCAGTTCTTCTCAATCTCTAGTCTGACACCCTTTCAACCTACATTTCTTCCCTCTACCAATATGGAGAACCACAACATACTCGCTCATATTATTAATGATGGAGATTTGAATTAAAAATATTAGTGACTTTTGTATTTTGCATTTAATGCATCATGTATATTACATATATTTTATTTTTATCATTTCAATAGTTCATCTCTAGGATTGAACAGTTGTGATGGGTTCTTGCTCTATATTTTTATGGGTTCCTTAAATCTGGACTCTCCAATTATGTATATTACTTTGTACATGTTTCCTTTCTTATTATACATCATATTTTACCTCTTTCCTATGATTAGCATTGATTTGCATGTGAGTTGATAGCTGACCATTGAGACTGTTGGGATTCACCTAAATGAGTGCTACTCCATATTTGAAGCGCGTGCAGCCCGATTGAGTTGGACTCAAGACCAACTGGTTCTTGAGTCGGCTTATATCCGTTCGTAACTCATCCCTTAGATGGTCTTTTAAGGCATCTCAGGGGGTGTTTGATTATGAGGCTTGGACCTATGAAACTGGAACTCTTGGCCTACTTCACTTCATAATCAAAAGCATCACCGGGAACCAACATGTTAATTCTTTCGATTTTTTTAATATTCTTTCCTAATTTTGAACTCAAACCGGAACGGCCCAATTCTAGTTCAGTTTTGGTTTCTGGTTCCATGTAAACCCGAACTGGTTATGTCTAGCTCCAAGTTCTTACAAAGTGCATTAAAAAATACCCAATACTTGGTTGGTTCAAGTGGTTTGAAGTCTTTTCCTTGACCAAGTCTCAAGCTCGAGTCTCGTGAATCGAAGAAACCAACATTGGAAGAACTTTACACCCATGACGGACCGGCCTGGCTTGAGCCAGACTAGGTGCGGTCGTTGTAGGCTTCCTCATACTGGTGGCTTAAATTTAGAGTGCATTCAGAAGTAAACGAGGCAGCTAAACAAAATAGTCAAAAAATCAGGTGGTTTTTGTCACAAATGGCTGCTTAGTTAGGCAGCTTTCCATGAATTTATGTATTTCTAAATAGTGCCAATAATTTAAAAGTATGTTAATAATTCATCATGTTGACTATAAATTCCATAAAAAAATAAATTTATCCATTAAAAGTAAACCGTGGTCATGGTCTAACCACAGTCACAAACAATGGCCATTTTTAAAAATAAAGCATGAAAAAAATGTGAGCTGAATTTGTAAATTCGTCACAAATTGAAATGTTCTCTTATATATATATAAGTCGGTTTGGGCCTTGTCGCCTATTCTCCTCAAGGAAGGTCTCGAGTTCGAATCTTGTGAATGGAGAAAACCATCAGTGGGAGAGCTTTCATAGTGGGTCACACAGACTGAATTGGGTCCTCAGATTTTATGATACTTTCATATTTAGCTATTTTTAATTAATAGTCCCTAAATCTCCTTAAGAATTTGTAAGATGCCCCAATATTACTTCCATATTTAGCAATTTCTAATTATTTATAGAAAATACTCAAATGTTGATACCTGTCCCGTGGATAACCCCCTTCCCTTTTCATGGAACAGGTTGTCAAGGAGGAAATCTAGTAGTCACAATTATATAATAAATGTAGAATAGAATATATGTTTATTTATATACGATATAATCATATATACATGTTTATATATATACACATAATAACTTCTAGTTCAATAATATAAAATACACATAAAAAATATTTGTATTTTACGTAGAATATATAATATTAACTGATTTTTCTTGAGAACGTTGTGTTTGACTTTCTCAATGTCAATAACAAGGTCGACCTTCATGGCAAGCGTCGGCAAGTCTTGGTCAAGTGAACAGATATTTCTTCCATGTAATGCGAAGATGACAACATGCCTCCAACAGAGCCATTTTACACGATAAATGTCGTTATGTGCTAAGTAGGACTAGCAGTTTCGTGTTTCAGGTTGTGCTCGTCCTTATCACCTTGTGTTTGTGTCATAAACAGGTCGACCTGAGCATGATCCGTTTGTTGGTTGTTGTTTACGTGAGGTCTAAAAGATACACAGCATATTCTTGACGTGAACGCCAATCGGGTTACCTCAGGTGTGGATATAAACTTGGTGGACCCAGAACCGACACAATTTCTTTTTGGGATCAGTGTTGTCCATATATATAAATACATATGTACATATATAGAGAAGTTTATGTGCACACTCATCGATGCTTAAATCTACTTAAAGATTTTCTCATCAATAGTAAATATTTAAATGCTTAAATCTACTTAAAGATTTTCTCAATAGTAAATATTTAAATTTAAAAAACATTTAACGCAGATGCACTAAATTCGAAATATGAAAAGTACAACAATATATTTCACTTTTAAAATTTAGATTTTCATCATTAAACATATCAATCAATCGGTAGAGATTTTTAAATGGATTTGAGTATAATAGGTATGTCCATATAACGATTTCTCGAGAAAGAAACTGGGTATCCTAAATATATAATGTCTTTTATGTATAATCTTAATTAAACATTTTCATCTTTCAATCATTGAGATCAATGATAAAAAATTGAATTAAAAATACTCTTTTACTTTTCTACTTTACATTCAAATCTCTACCGTTGATTTGATCTTTTGAACAATAGAAATGCTTATGCAAAATTATGTATTTAAGACTTCTACTTTATATATATATATAATTGAAAATTATGTTTTATAAACATAACATATATAATATATATTAAATAAACAACAACAACCAAATCTTTTCTCACACTAGGAGTCATCTTCATGAATTGTTTGGCACCCTAGAGTTCGAACTTGTGCCATATTAGCGGCCAACTAATCTTATTTTCCCTCTTTTAAAATATTCACCTTTTAGTTTCTCATACCTCTTTACCCAATTTTCACATGGTTGCCTCTTTACATGTCCAAATCATATTAGGCATATCCCTCTCATCTTACTTTCTATCATCAATCCTAACATCTTAATTCCTATTACTTATATCTTTTATACATGTTGATAATTGACTTTCCACGGTATAACATTCTTGATCTTTGTAATATATACATATACATATACATATACATATACATACATATACATATACATATACATATATATATATGTGTGTGTGTGTGTGTGTGTGTGTGTGTGTGTGTGTGCATCACATATGTTACATTTTTAGGTTGGGTCACGAGGACCTTACTGGATTTTTTTGGGTGATTTGAAATATATATATATATATAAATATATATATATATATATATATATATATATATATATATATATATATATATATATATATATATGTGCATCACATATGTTACATTTTTAGGTTGGGTCACGAGGACCTTACTGGATTTTTTTGGGTGATTTGAACGAGATCGATTCAGCCAAGGGTGCCTAATGTCTGGCCCAATCAGGGCTTATTGGGGTTTAGTTGGGTCAACCATTGCCACCCCTGGTTATACGCGCCTTGACAAAGCTTATGTTGTAATATATATATATATATAACAGGGCCTACAGTATGGCAGCATATTTCTTTTATAGAAGCAGTTTACAACAAGGTCCACCTTTTTATATTTTTGTATTTATAAGTGCCCGAAAAGTAGGCCCGGGTTCACCTAACGGAAGAACCAGTTGAGTTCATCAGCCCTTTGACTTAGAATTAGTTGATTCTATTTCTTAACCAAGCCTAAGAAAAGTTCCCCCCCCCTATTTTGACTTGTTCCCAAAACGTAGTGATCAAATATAGGCATGGCCTGTTTCGGTTTGCTTGGAACCAAGAATCGGTTCCGGACCATTCCAAACCGAAAAATTTGAATTTTGACAAAAAAGTTAAAAGTTAAACTGCCATTAGAATCGAAACTGAACTGAGTCCCATTCGATTTTAGATCCAGTTCCGAATCTGTGCTTCAACCGGCCATGTCTAACCAAATAAAAAAAAATTTGTGGCTCCAGTAATACTTTATTGAATCATGGTCTACCGAAGACGACGATCTTCCAATGATATGTTATGATAAGACAATTCATGCACATTAGTAGTTTGAACTTTATTTTAGAATATAATAGTGTTTGACTTACACCGAGAGTGTTAGCTCACTGATGCTATTTTTTGATCTCTACTTAGAGGTAGCGAGCTCGATTCCTGGTGGAGTGCATGCTTATGAGTTAGGCTTTAGCCTCTCATTATAAAAAAAAATTGTTTGATTTCTCGTGCCGAGTGTTTGCTCATCAGGTAGGGTTCTCTCTCTTATTCTCATGACTCCGGTGGTGTGTTTGATTCCTACGGCGTGCATGCATGTATGTAGTATGCATCTGTATATGTATATGTTAATTCATACCATTTACACGACTAGACCCAAGCCCAACCAGGATGAGGTCTAAGTTAAAGAATATACTCGAAAATGAATCGGGTTGGATCTGGGTCAGCCTTGTTTTACCCAAACCCAAAGTAACCCAACTTGACGATCCCATTCGCCACCCCTGGTGAGGATTATACCCTATTCAAGGGTTCAAAGGCCATGGGTTCAGATGCTGACACCTCTCCCGGGTCAGTATAGATCCAACATTGGTTAGGTCCACCCAAACAAGTTGAACAGGGATTAGAGATGGCAACAGTGCAGGTTGGGAGAGGTTTTCACTCCACCTGCACCGGTCCTGCTTCATTTCAAAGTATTAAAATATGCATAAAAAATCATTTAATATTATATAATTTATAAAAATATAAATTTTATAGCATTTTATATTATTAAACTGAAATTATATGTATATAGTTATTATAGTTATATAAATATATATAGTTATATGTTTATAACTATATAATATATATAATATTATATATATATATATATATATATATATATATATATATATATATATATATATATATATATACATACTGGAGTAGTTTTTTTTCCTTGAAAATCTAATCCACATGAGGTGAGGCGGATGGAAATTGTCATTCCTAATAGGGATTGACCCGTGTAACCCCCAACCCAACTCCATAGGTTCAAGTATTGGGATAAGATACCTAGACCTATACCCGACACACATACAATGATTGGATCCTGCCAAGTATCCATGTTCTTCAGGTGATATCTATTTATCGCTTTTTAGTGCTATATCTTTTTTTGAAAATTTTTAAAAATTATACTCATACCACCAAAAAATAATTAGTGTAAATGTCAAAAGTGAGCAGGATCTAGTTTATATATATATATATATATATATATGTATATATATATATATATATATATATATATATATGTATGAATGTGCCCGACCCCGTCTAGTATAAGAAAAGGTGTTGTATATATGTGTATGTGCATGCGTGCGCACGTGCAACCTGATTTTGCCCCATACCTACCCAGTTAAGGTTTCGGTTGGAGCTGGAAAATTTTGGTGTTTGATTTCGAGTGACAGTTACCCTTATATTCCTAGGCATATTCTAACCGAAGTTTCGTTGGGCCACCCAGACTTCCTTATAATTTCATTCATATTACAAGCAAATGAAGGGAAAACTTTGGAAAAGATCCAAAACATTTAGCAATAATAGAAAGGACGCCTACAAATTATGTACTGTTCAAGTTACGGTTAACAAATTGGTGAAATGCCAAGAACACACCTCACCTTTGTAAAATTGCAATGCAGGTACTTGACATGTACTCTTAATTCAAAATCAACCTTAAGTTCGCATGACAAGCAATAATATATCACCTGGCCAGGGGCTCGACTCACAAGCTAAAGATCATTAGTTCAATACCCGTGGAGTGCATATGGCTTCTGTCTCCCTGAAAGTTCAATCTTTAAGTTCTGTTCAGGTACTCTTAATCAAAATCAACCTTAAGTTCGCAACACAAGCAATGGATTACCTGGCTAAGGGGTTGACTCACAAGCTGAAGGCCACTAGTTCGATACCCAGGGAGTTCATACGACTTCGGCCTCTCCAAAAATTCAAACTTAAGTGCTGTTTGCAGTTTAACCTACGTTGGGTTAGATTGATTCATAGAATGCCTGCTTCATGTAACAGTTAAATGAACAAAACTTCTCATGGTTTGGTTTGGTTTGGTTTGGTTCGTCTTGTGACGAGCATGTTCGTGTTTGTTTTGTGACCAAAATGAACTGAACACGAGCTAGCTCATCATGCACGAACTTAACAAAGCCAATGCATGTTCGACTTGGATCGTATCGGCTTCCTTAGGCTAAGCATATAGAACAATAATGTACATATATGCTATAAACATGTGAACTAGACCGATAGTGTACTGGAGTGTAATTAAATGATCAAATTTGAAAATTTACGAGAATTTGTATGAAAAATCTGAATTTGATTTAATTTCTTACCAAGAAATTGGATCTTTTATGCAAAATTATCTCAGAAACTTTACATTTTCAACTTCAACAAGCAACTTGCTTTTAACTTGCCTAACTTGAATGACATTTATTCATGTTCGCCTTCGCTTAAATGAGCTAAAGAGCTGAACATGAAGAAGATCTTAAGTGACCAACCAGCCATGAATTGCCCAGATCAGTTCATTCGACTTGATTATCGGCCCTGCGTAATACAAGATCTTTTCAAGGGTAAGATGGTAGGTTTCTCATAGATTTAACGACACTCATGAGAAGTTAATTCATAGATTTAATGACACAGAGCTGACCCAAAACAACCCGAATGGGCCTCGGTTCAGGTAAACCCTGAATATCTCTATTCGGGCATGGGTTGGGTACGAGATAACAAGTACCTGGCCTGTACCCAACCCGAACTATATATCTACATGGAATTATATGCAAAATCGAGGTGGACATTTGGGTTATGCTATATTGATGACCCGTGCAGCCCGAGGTGGGAAAGATTTTAGGGCTTTTTGGTCCACGGGTAATGGTGCAGCTGTAGGGAAGAAATTTAGGTTCCGGTAGTGGGTTCGGTATAGGTGTACCTGTTCATTCCATCCCCAATCCCTACCCTTCACCAATAGAAAAGTGGGTTCTTTTTAGGTACAATGGGTAGGCCAAAGCCAGATGCACGAGTCGGGTATCAAACTCGTGACCTTCAATTTGTGAGCCAACCCCCTAGCCAAGTGAACAGTTGATCTTTGTGCAGAAAAGGTGGGTTTTTGACAATACTCACACATTAGGTGCCTTTCTTTGATATTGCAAATTATATTGGCTTGTTTTATTTCCCTTTTATTTGAATTCAAAGTTGGACGATTTCAAATTGTTATTTCCTTGGTGGTCAAGTATTGAGCAAAAATTATTGGCTTCCTTACAAGAAAACAAAACCGTGTAAGCGAAATAAAATAATTTAATTTGTGGTGCAATTTTGGGTTCACAAGAAAGGTGCTAAGCAAAGAAGCCTCGTTCATTCTTCTTCCCCTCCCCCACTATAAATAGATTGAAATGAGCTCGAACCAAGGAGATCAAATTAGCTCCTCTGAGCCTCGCTGATGTTTGTTGATGTTGTGCCACTGGGTGCAGACCAAGAGAAGAAGGAAGCCATAGTCGAGCCCACACCGTCCAAGCTTGCCGGCGTGTTTGACCGCTGCTTCTCTGGGTTGAACCAGGAAGCTTGAAGGACATAGATGCTGATAAGCTCAAGAATGAGATCAAGATGTGGGCTCGAGCCGTGGTCACCTATGCTAGACAGGTCAGTGGCTACTTCAGGTCCCCGTCCGACTGATCAGCATATTTCCGGATACAAAATAATGGCGACTCCCCCCCCCCCCCACCACCAACTGTTTTCTTCATTGAAGAAAGAGATTGAATTCTTAATTTCCAATGCTTTGCTATGTATTCTTTAATGTGTAGAATGTTGATAATGTAGTACATATGTAAAGGATTCTCTATGATGGGGATAATGAAATAATAGGGTTTGTTGTAACAGGAGTACACATGCAATTCTAGTTTTGATACATTTCGTTGTTTTTGTATGTGCCATTCTATTTATACGGAGCTCTGTAAAAGAAAGGGCTGATGCTCAGCTTTCTCATCAAAAGAGCTGACAGTCGTAAAGCTCTCTTCCTGCCTCCCCTCTTTCACCACAGCCTCTAACCAGTTTTAGTGATACCACCCATCAAAATCTCTCTCCCCTTCCCCCCGTCCCCGTCCCCGTCTGTGTGTGTGTGTTTGCGTGTGCATCGTAACTTCAGAAAGTTCATTTCAATATGACGGTCACCAACTTTGCGTTTTAGTTCGTAAGTTAAACTCCCTTCCAATGGGACCTAGAAAATCCAACGGGGTGATGAAAAGGCTAGTTGGGTGAAACTTGAGGTGATATGGCCTATATATATATATATATATATATATATATATATATATATATATATTAAGAAAATCTTGACTTCTTAAAATTGTTTTTTAAGATTTTTGGGTGAGAAAACTCCGCCTCGTGTAAGGGATCACTCTTACGTGACCCGGTATCAAGCCAAGAAAAGGAGGATTGCGTTAGGCTTTCAACCGTCAGCATAAAACTTTGTCAGACTTATTTATCATGAATTCTACAAATTATGATAGGATTATGTGAAAACACCTCCGGAGAAAAGCTTAAGTTGTTGTAGTTGTTTTTTTACTTTTCGGTGAGGAAGCTCGTCTCTCTCTCAAGTAGGTCAAACTTGAAGGGTTTGAGACTTAAAACAGTCTCGCGGGTTTGGCAAGGCAAGACATTTCTTGCTGTCATTGTCTATTAACAAACCTTCCATTGTCGCTCGGTTGCTTAACTTTTGCTAATGGGAGAGGCCTTGGCTTCTGATCGGTGCAAACCCAAATGACTGCTGCTGCTATCATCTACAAGTTTAAGAAATGTGCTCTCTCTCTCTCTCTCTCTCTATCTATATATATATATATATATATATATATATATATATATGTATGTATGTATACACGTGTGTTATATATAAAAGAGAGTCTAACACATCACTTGTTCATTCTCAAATATATATCCCATTTTATGTAACTATCCCAAAAGCAAAAAATACACATACTTTTTGCTTTTGAACACACCATTTTATGTCAAATATATAACAAGCACACCTCTCTCTCTCTCTCTCTCTCTAATATATATATATATATATATATATATATATATATATATATATATATATATCCCATATGTAACGTATGCTATGGTTGAGCTTTCTTTGCTATAAAGCTCAAGCGCAGACACAGCCACTGCCCAGCTGATTAAGGCCTTAATAGCGCAGCGAGCATAGCTTCCTTACATTAAACTAATTCAATTACTAATAAGATAATAGTACCATTCTCTCACTGTTGACCTGGTTGGCCGCAACTCTCTCCCCGAGGTAAGCTCGAGTTTTGGGCGCAACTAAACATGGTTGCCTCAAGCAGTTTCCTCTCACCCAAGCAGGCTCCTGTCAGTCAAAGCAAAAAAAAAAAAAGTTAAGTCGGGTTTGGATTTGCTTTTGTGAAGTTAAATGCTAATATAATCAAACACAGTCTATGCTGCAAGTGTGTGGGTGCAGGCACGAACATGATGCTGGTGCATGTACATGACATATTTCAAAACTCATGGGTGTAGAGACATGAGAATGTATTTGTGCAAGTTACTATATTACTTTGGATAATCCATAATATCTCATAATAACTAGAAGAGCAAGTCAGTTTTCATAAATTAATATTCACCATTAGAATAGCAATTGCGTCATATATATGAAGTAATAAGTATCTACTAAGCTATCTCTAACTAGGTTTTTAGTGATGAAAATATTTAAATAGTTAGTGTGGACGGGAGAAGTACAATTGCGGAGCATCAAAAGTGTCTGACATGGATGTGGCATCCTGTTAGAAGTGCCCATTTAATATGAAACATAACTATTATGAATCCAGGTGTTTTGATGCTGATGCACCTGGTGGAAGGGAAGGCTTGGTTCTGGTTTTGGGTTTTGATGTGCAGGCGTTCTTCTTGCACAAGCCAACATCCATTGTAGGCCCTCTAAAGAGTGTCCTATTATTCAAACTTTACAACAACTAAAACTAAGTCTTTTCCCATACTAGACGGGGTCGGCTACATGGATTCTTTGTTTCTACATAGCCCTATCATGTGTCATATTAGTAGTTAACTCACAATAATTTAGATAGTTTTCTATTGTTTATTTCCAACACTTTTGTGGTCGTCCTCTACCTCTTTTAATATTTTCAAAATCTAGTTTTTCATACCTTCTTAATGGTTCTTTTATTGATCTTCTTTCTATATGTCCAAACCATCTTAAACGATATTATCTCATTTTATCCTTTACTGGCGCTATTCTTAATTTGTTTCTAATAACCTCATTATGTATATGGTCTTTTCTTGTATGGCCATTCATCCATCTGAACATCTTTATTTCTGTCAGAGACATCTTTTATACATGATTTACTGCCCAACACTCATAACCATAAAACATGACAGGTCTAATTGTTGCTCTATAATATTTACCTTTTAACTTTAATGATATATTTTTATCATAGAGAATAACTGATGCTCCTCTCCATTTTAACCAACCAACATTAATTCTATGGGTAACATCTCCATTAATTCTTTCATCACTATGAAAAATTGACCTTAGGTATTTAAAACTTTCCTTTTAGAGGATGCAATGTGTGCCAATTTTAATTTGTATGTCCTATGAAGTAACCAAATGATCAAACTTACATTCTATTTGCACTTCTAGCAAGAGCCATTTCTTGGAGTTATACAAAGAAAAGCTCTAAACCGAAAAGGTTGGAAGCTCTCAAAATTTGGAGGGAATGTTTACTTCCATTGTTAGAGGAACAAACAACTATGAGAAAATTACCTCAGGCACGAAACGTGCAAATCCATATTTCATCATCAGGAGTACATGCTCCATTATAAGAATGGCAGCAAGTCCAGGCTCTATTTTCCACTTCCTCTCTTGATCATATGTATATGGAAATTGACATAATAATAACTGCAAAGACCAAAAAATGGAGAGAAAAGAAGAGCTTAATGTTTGCTATTCGAAAAGGGAACAACAAAAAGAACGTCATGCAATGTTTAATTACATTTCTATTTTCCGGACACTCCAACACTTGACACCTGTATCTGATTTAAGACTATCTATCTTAAATATTCTTTTAATGTTATGTCTTGTTCCTTTTTTTTCTATTTATTTGAAAAACTTCTTTTACCGTTATTTCATTTAAAACATTTCCTAAGATTTATTTATTACTTTATTAGTGAATTAACTTATTCCAACTCTCATTATTACCTTATGAGTGTGTTAACTTATGAAAATGGCAATATGAATAGATTCTAACATTTTGTAGTTGCCAATAACGGATTACAACACCAACAATTAAGCTTTTTTTCATACTAGACGGGGTCAGCTACATGAATTCTTTGTTTTCAATAGCCCGATCATGTACCATATTAGCCGTTAACTCACAATAAGCTAGATCATTCTTTATTGTTTTTTTCCAACACTTTTTGTGGTCGTCCTCTATCTCTTTTAATACTTTCAAAATCTAGTTTTTCATACCTTCTTAAAGGTTCACCATCCCAAACTGTAACACCAACTTCAAAAATATAGCATGAATTACAAAATAACGGATTATATATATAAAAATATGTATTATACTTATCTATAGATTTTCTGGAAATTGTCGCGTCCCCATAAACTTACCGCGATAGCAAAACAAAATGCAAGTGGGAATGCACATGCAAACATCATCACCATCCCAAACTGCAACACCAACTTCAAAAAGTCTGAGAAGCAATTCAAGAACAAAATCAGTATCTAGTCAATGGACTATTCGATTCATTAAGGAGCATAAATCTAGTCCTGAGTAAAATTTTACAGAAAGATGAAGCAGTAAGGTTCATACCATCAAATAATCCATCTTCAACTTCTGCTCCTATGCTAGCAGAATATGATGGCTTCATGTATTCTTTCTCCACTCTGGATGCAACATGAACTGCCTTGTCTACAGATGCATCAGTCTCACATTTTCTCTTCCTCTGTATAACAATAAGTATCCGTTAAGTAACAGTCTAGATGCCGATAAATTCTATTTAAATTTATCCACTTTTGAACCTCAGAACCAAATGGATTGGCATGACCCGGGCCATAAAATCTTTAATGTCTAGTTGATATGAAAAATCTTTAAAAAGAAATAATAAAGAATGATCTAGCTTATTGTCAGTTAAATGCTAACATGACACATGATAGAGTTATGTGGAAACAAAGAATCCATCAATTCAAACTGCTCATTGATTAGGTAATTAAACTTGCATATAATAAGATTGGATCTTTTCATAGATCGATTTTGAATCTTGGAGTTGGACTCATGTTCTTCATTATGAACGAGGCCAGCCCAACAAACTCTTTGTGTATGGTTGGATGCCTTGAATGATGAGCTCGTATTAGAAGCTCTGACCTAGACATGGCCGGTTCTTGAACTGGTGGATCCAGAGCTCCGCTGGTGGTTTCCTCGAACCAGTTATCAAAACCAAAATGGGATTGGGCCGGTTTCAATTTCATTTTGAGTCTTAAAATGCTTCAAACAAGAAAAATATTAAAATTTTGAAAAAATAGAAAAATATGGAATCAACACATAACCACGATACCTTGGAATGCCGGCAAGTGTGTATACATATATATACACATATGTCTGTGAAATCCTCGTCCCTGAACCTAAACCTGATCGGGTCGGGTATTCTCTGGACCCACTTGGGTGAGGGTTGCACCGGTTGGTCAATATTGCCACCCCTATTCCAGTACACCACCACCACAAAGCTATCCATTTCAGCAGCCACCACTACCAGAAACTATCCATCCACATTCCATCGTGCACCAGAGAACAACAGCTTGTCGGTGATTCTCTTTCAACATCATGCACAAAAAACTAAACTACCATAGTCCCATAACCCGCTCATTGTGGGATGGGGAAAGCAAGAAAGACCCTCAAGCGAGACATTATAGGTTTGAAAGACCTTAAAACTCGTATATGTTAACCCTCTTAGGTATTAACAAATTCAAACAAATCTCAACCATCATTTTAAGTGAACGGGTTAACATTTGAATCTATAAAGTAAAAGGTACATGTATATTTTTTGCAAGTACACTTTGTTCATATGAATACTTTTATTTTTAAAATTTCAAATCTCAACCATCTACCACCCATATTTTGAGTGATTGAGATTTAATTGAATTTGCCCCCCCCTCTCTCTGTCTATATATAACTATTTTATATGCATGTAAGTTTATATATATTTATATAAATTTATATATACACACTTAATAACTTCTAATTTAATAATATAAAATAGTATAATTTTTTTGGTTCCCTTGGTACTGGTTCCATAGGCAGTTCCAGTCCAGTCGAAACTCGGGTTGGGTCCAGACTGGCCACGTCGACTCGTAATGACTCGAACCGAGTCATAGCACAAGCCTTAGTACATTTACGTCGTGAAGCTGATGAACCAGATCATGGAACTGAAATTCACCTCAAAATCCCTTCAGCGACAATCCCGAAAATGCGAGAAGGAAGAGAAATCGGAGAAGCTGAAGGTGAAGAAAGCGATCGAGAAAGGGAACATGGACGGTGCTCGCATCTACGCTGAGAACGCCATCCGAAAACGAACGGAGCAGATGAACTACCTCCGCCTTGCCTCTCGCCTCGACGCCGTCGTGGCCCGCCTCGACACCCAGGCGAAGATGACCACAATCAACAAGTCCATGGGTAACATCGTCAAATCCCTCGAGTCTTCCCTCGCCACCGGAAACCTCCAGAAGATGTCGGAGACCATGGATCAGTTCGAGAAGCAGTTCGTTAACATGGAGGTTCAGGCCGAGTTCATGGAGTCTGCTATGGCTGGATCCACCTCGCTCTCCACCCCTGAAGGCGAAGTCAACAGCCTCATGCAGCAAGTCGCCGACGATTTGTGTAATACGCGTTGCTGGTGTGCTGCCGGTGATGGATGCGTCTGCCGGCGATCTTGGATCTTTTTAATGTGGATAAGTCGATACATTGTAGTTAACTGTTACGATATGGTTTGATGGGAATACCTTGGTGCTTCCCAATTGTTGCTATAAGTATTTGCCGTCTGTATGGGACGAACCGTCGTTTGTTAGATGATGCGATGTGGAAGATGGCCATGATGGTGGCGGTCGTGGTTTTATGCGTTTTGGGGAAGTCAGTTGCTTTTGGTATGTCTTCTATTATCACTTGAAAGCTTTGTTTGTCACTGGATTGCTTATTTCCTTCTTCAGCTTTTCTGGTTTTAGAAACTCTTGTTGGTTATATGAAAGGGTGGATCTTGACATGGGCTTTTGCAACATTCTGGTGAGTATTTGTATAGCGATTTATGTTGCTGAATTGTTGGTGATGCTCCTGGTCGTAACGTTCTCTATGACACTGGATGATCTTGCTTCGTCTATTAGGATGCCAATTCTGTTTCTGTCATATGGGTTTGATATGTGTTCATGCGTTTAGCTTTCTGATAAGCGGGTCAATTGTGTCCCTGATGATTCATTTTTCGTTTTTTGTATTCCCTATTTCTCTTTCGTCTATTTCTTTAGTTGCTACATTTCAAATGGTGATTGATTTGACTTCAGAATCTTGGGAAGTGTTCATCCATCGACACAAAGAAAAGATAATAGAACGTTGGAAGAGAGTCTTTTTTATCATTAAGAACTTCGTTGGTGTACTGCGTGATGAGGCCTAATTTTCTCTGGCATTTTTGTTAATACGATTGCTAAGTCTTCATCTCAAAATTATGTAGAACTTGATTGCAGATCATTTCTTCTTTTATCATGACACTTATTTGGGTGTCATCTTTTGCTTGAGAATTAGCAGCCTTTATGGTTCCTTTATTTGTTTTAGGACCTTCATGCATATATCAATAGCCAGAAGTTGTCTCTTATCGCGTAACATTAACCTTAACCAAGCATTAATGATAGTGGTAACGAGAAACTTAGAACCTATAGTACTGATATGAAATCAATCTTATACGCAGTTGTTGAGAGAGAATTCGTATACTTCTTTACCAGTACCAAGCATTTGTCTTAAAGAATGTGAGATACTCCTCTTTTATGAGGCAAGCTAGGGTTAGGCAGACTCCTATGCACACTCGTGTATTGAGCTCCTGACCTTTTGTGAGGTGGCCAACCCCGTAGCCAGTGAGCTATGCCCTCTTGCATTATGAGAGAACTGTTTTAGCGTTTGGAAGAAGCCTACCTTGTGATCTTTTTGCCCGCGCGCCACTATCTTCTTGTATTGTTGATTCTGTAATTATTTCGTGCACTTTCTATGGGGCTTGGAGTGGAATGGCTTTCCGCTTGCTTGTTTATTTATTTTTAACCTAGTATCCCCTTAGCATGTTGTTTGTAGAATTGGTGGAGAATCAAATATGTATGATCATTTAGTATGTTGCTTCAACGATGTTGATGGTTCCTGTGCATGCCTCCCGCTGTGTGTGTATATGTGTTATCTTGATTCAGTTTCTCATGAAGTTGAATTTACTTGTATTTCTGAGGTTTTTGGGGCCATGAGGAACTTTTAGGTGAATCCGTTTGTACTATCAGGTGTGTGTAGCAAAATGATGCATATATTCCACTAAAAGCGCTTCAGTAGGCGCTGAAAATTCCCAAGGCAATGTATTTAGGTTGGACTGGGCATCAGTGGGCTTGGTGCACTAACGGAACCGAACAAGCCGAAAACCGAAATATTGTTGAAAATTCAAACTGGCACCAAACCGATTTGTGAACATAACTGAACTGGATTGAGCCAAAATTTGTCGCTTTGGTTTGGTTAGAGTTAACCGGTTTCATCTGAAATTCTCAATCCTTGTTATTATGTACTAAATTTTAGCGCCATTATGTTGTCTGTGGAAATTGTCTTGAATAACCAGTTAATGAAAATAGTGGGCATGTCTAAATGAGAGTGTCAAGGTTGGACCGTGGTTGATACAATCTGAATTGAATTATGAATAATTAGGTTTTGTGTTCACATTTCTGTTATTTGGTCATTTCGGTTTTGGATTCATTGGAACCGAAACTGGACTGAGAACCAAATTATCTGAGAAAATGAATCGACACTGAACTGATTTCTAAAAGAACCAAATTGAATCGGAAACTTTGGTTTGGTTTGATTTGGTTATTCAGTTAACACCATATAACGCTCACTTCTGTATTTAGGGATTGAAATAGTGCTGAACAGGATGAATAGCTCCGACAAACCTGGTGAGCGTTGAGCTCACCTCCGAATAGATTGCTCTATTTTTTTCCTTGCCCGGCCTGTGGCGCTTGCTAAGACAGTGCCAACCTTGTGACGGAACACCACAGAAATCAGACGGATAAACGACTTTAGGGGGTACTTAAAGTGAGAATGTGGACTGTGCGTGAGTGCGTGCATGCATGAGAATAGGTTCTTCGTGATGAAACTGGCACTGCATATGGTTGGGTTTTGAAGTTTGGATTTCAAATTAAATCTCCCGTTGGTTTTCCCGTTGTGTCTTGCTCTTTAGAATATCACGAATGGTTCTTTGTTTCTCTAGTTGCGTTACCTATGTGAGGTATCAAACTCTTGACCTTCAACTCGAAGGTTCTTTCGAGCGGACGGCCTACCCAAGAGAGCGACGTCTCGCTGTGCAATTTATGGGCCAGCTTTTCCATTGAAGACCAGTATTTCCCGGCGGTGGTTTTCTTCCAAACTCTCCAAGAAAACTTGCATAAGTTCTGATACCAAAAGCGAGTTTCCATTTCCAACAAACCCTCAAATGTAGGATCCGCGCACTATTCCTCCCTTTATTCGCTCATTCACCGGTTCGCGTGCACACGCACGAGAGAGAGAGAGAGAGAGAGAGAGAGAGAGAGAGAGAGAGAGAGAGAGAGAGAGAGAGAGAGAGAGAGAGAGTCTACTTTCTATATTGCACAACAGATCAAGCACAATAAAACTACCACCAGATGCTTCTCAACACTTGTACCAACATACATTTCGGCCATTTCTCAGCAATTCTTAGGACCTACTCAAATCATTCTCGAGAGAAATACAAAGCTGAAAAAAGAGTACCTTGAGAAAACAGAGTGATCCACACCTTAAGACAATGTGTCAATTACTAATCATAAATCGAACTGTCAAGTTTCATGCTATACAACGAGGGTCCTTGTGACTGTGATTATAGATAATATATGCGCGCTATTAGCTGTGATTTCACCTTTGCCAAGGTCAGTAGGAAAGATGAATTGAATTTTGAACCAACAAAAGGCAGCGGTTGCAACTTATCCTGCTAGTCGACCCATCAGTACCCCATTCAAATAACATGAAGGCAAACATGCTCCCGTATTCAGCAGCGAATCATGAGACCCTGGCAGGAATATTATATCTTGTGAATGCTATATCCAGAATCATCGGGTGAAAGCCCTTCCTTCCAATCCTCAAATTCTTGGCCACCAAATACTACCTGCTTGATGCCAACGTAGCTGTCAAAACAGAACAGACACCATAAGTCAACAATTTCTATTTTTTTATATTGAAGATATGGATTAACCATAAAAGTGTCGGAAAAAGACTATTAAACGTGATATAGCCTTTTTGGAGTTAAAACTGAGACAAGATTGAGCTCTATGGCATCAAAGAATCAATATTCCTACCACACCTAGTGTGTGAAAAGGTTCGCCAGTTAGTTGTCATTGTTGTATCCGATGCATGACCTCAAAAAGTTCTATGACATCAGAAACACAAGTAGCTTAAAGATACGAAACCAAAAGTATGTACCAGGTACCCCAGCATATTCAAGACCAGTATGGAATCGTAAATGCAAATATGAATGCAATACCATGTTAGATTTAGGCAGAGAGACAGCAGAAAGAGAAACCCACAAACCATTTTCAGATGACAATCATCTCAAAAGTCGGTATCATCCCTACCAAAAACAATGACACAATTGATGGATCTAGAAATTTTTATATGGGGTCGAATATCCCAAGAAATTATTTAGGGCGGGGCAGAGTATGTATTAAGCACGCCTATTCAACCATTGCCATAGCTTTTGGTTAAATTTCGAATCTCGGGAAGGGGTGGAGACCACAGGTTGGTTCAATGTAGATCCACAACTGAATGATGGAACATCCCTCAAGAACCTTGATGGAAACGATGAAAACAGAACAAGGCTAACAACAAGAATATAAGGACCAAAAGATGTCTGGAGAACGTTGAAGACTTGAAGTAGTAGATGGTAACACTGACATCGATCTGTGCATGTACAAGTCCAGTAACCACATTCTTCCCTTTGACATGTTCTATTTCCTTTGAGGAGAAGACAAACGTAGGTAGACGATAAATAGTATTCCTTCGATCAATATGTATTTTCTAATAAGCACAATAAGAATGTGAAACCATCATTTGAGCTTAAGTGCAAGCCATGTGTCCAAATGACCAACATACACACACACCTAAAATCATATGTTTAAGATATAGAAGAAATAGGCAGCTTTATAAGAGAAGATCTGTCCTACAGGCACACAAGCTCTAGTGGCTACCATCAAGAACGTAAACGTGACAATATAGAAGCTAATATAAGACAAAGTTCACGGGCAGAAGAGCCCACATCAGCAATCTGATACACAAACCAGCAAACTGCACCTATATAACAAAATATGCGGCTTACTCTGAACTGATATTGGTCAATGCATTTATCAAGACATCCAACAACAGTGTCTCAGTTGTGCCAATATCTACCCTGTTAAAATATTGAACACAATTATCAGGCATTAACCCTAACAACTTGAAAATACAGCTTAAGATGGACAGAGATCAAAAGATGGAACATGAAATCCATTAAGGTGCCACCAAAACAAGAAGATATACCACATCCTTGCCAAATTTTCTTGAATCTCAAGATCTCCAATATTATAGAATGTGGTAGGTGTAACATTTGCTCCTTCAATAGCATCATACACAGGACTTTTATCAAGTGGAGATTGTGAGAGCTGCAGATGGCATCATCTTCATAATCAGAAATGAAAATACAAGAGAAAGAAAATCCTCTTAGAGTAGGAAGTTCAAACACAAAAAGGTCTTCTAATGTCCCTTCACTACCACTACCTCAAAAAGTATCATACTCACATAAAAACTTTTCACATACACTTCCCGCCATCTATCAGAATAAAGTGGAGATTATGAGAGCTGTAAATGACATCATATTCATTATCAGAAATGAACATACACACGAGACAGCAGAATCCTCCTAGAGCAGTAATTTCCAACACAAACTGTCTTCTAATGTCCCTTCACTTACACCACCTCAAAAAGTATATCCTCACACAAAAACTTTATCTGAGTAAGGAAGAAATCTAGTCTCAAGGCAATGACATACTCAAATGCAATTTCTAGGTAAAAAAATCAAAGTAATTAGCGAATGCCTTTGTAGCTATCAGCATAAAATGTAGAGGGGCGCTCTAACAAGGGTGCTACTTTTGACAGAACTATTTAAACACTGTCGCTCATAACACTTGGGGAAGCAGAAAAATGGAAAAGGAAGATGATGGGATCATGAAGAACAGGAACCCCTACAAACTTTCATTGTAGTGTCTGGTTGAGACTTGTTAGACCAACAGTTAGCATGCATAATCAGAGAAGAGCGCTGGCAGGAAGGGGCTACCTTATCTGTGACATCCAATACTTCTCAAAACCTATTTGTTGGGCTTACCTCACAATCAAAAATTTGTGTTTGAGACCCTAGTGAAATCCAAATTATTTTATTGATTCTTTTATGACAAAATCAACATAAACATTTAAAGATTTGGTGTTTAGGTCTCACAGAGGAACTGTTGCTAAACTTATTTTTCTTGTTTCACCACCACAGCGATCAGGTAGTCTTGTGTGGAAGGGCTCTCGCATTCACTACAGCTCTACCAGCAACCACCAAATCCAGTAAACCATATGCTTCGAATACATAATAAGAATGATGAAGTTTCCTATCATGTCGACTCCATTATATATTAATCCTATAGAAAAAATCGCGGTATAACCTTATAATGTAACAGAATAATTGTCATCTAAATAAGAATAGTTCAAAAATATAAGCATCAAAACTCTTACCTGCATATTCATCGAATTGCATCCACCAAGACGACCGACAATATGCCATGATCTTATCACCTGTATGCATACAATCTTCAACAATCCACAATTAAACAAAAATGGACCGACTAAGCAATATAACAATAAACACTTACGTCACAAAGTAATTCGATATCTTTCGGCAACGGAGGATGGTAGAACTCATACCATATATATGAATTCGAAAAATTAAACCTATATTGACAGCAAACAAATGGAAGATAAATGGATTGAAGCAAACTTAAGTTGTCTACAGTGAAACGATCAAACTTCCAAAACTTGGAAAAGAAATTTCTTAGGAATAAATGCATTACTTCCTAAAGGTGACCTTCATCGGATTCGACGACCCAGATTTGGTCTGCAGAATCTTATCCCTTTTCTTCCGTATCCTCTCTTCCACCTGCCTCAAACCACAAGAATTCATGAAAACCCGATTCAGAAGAATCCCGTTTAGTCACGAAAATGCAAATCTCATCCCCAATTCAAGCTTCCAGGAAAGAACAAAACGAGCGTACCCGAGATTGAGCCTTCTGAGGATCCTCCATGAAGCTACCCATGATGTCCGCGATCTCGGGGTCGCGATCGTAGTCTTTTTCTTCCTCCTCCTTCCTCCCTCTGATCCTATATCTACTAGAAAACTCGCCCGCATCGTCACCGTCTTCGTCGGATTCATATTCGATGCTACCATCTTCGCCTTCGGTGTTATCTCCGATTGTGGTCTTTCCATAAGCGTCGGAAACCGCTCTTGCCGTGATTCTGAGAGCGCGTTTGGTTAGGGACGAGCTGACGGTGTTGCCAGGGAAGAAAGGGGAGTTGATAGCGGGGAGTTTCCGCCATGGAAGAGAGGAAATAGCAAAGAGAGGAAGCGTCTGCATTGTGCGTCTGTCTTCAGGATAGTGGATTTGGCGCAATGGGGTTTTGGATGGGTTCTTGGGCATTGCTACTTCCTTTTAGGCCATGATTTCTATGAAATTCTAAAACAGTGATACATTTTGACGTAATACCAGTGATGGCTAAATACTTCCAAATATTATCTTCAGCTACTAAAATTTAAGACAATATATTTAAAATAACAAATCCCCATTTGTTAAAGTGTGGAATATATTTCGCAGTCTCTTAGATATCGAATTACTTACTCATTACAGATATCAACACATCAGATGTATTTAATTTCTGGCCTCACTTTGAATCCAATTAGATGGATTCAACATTCGAACTATATCTATCAAACCAAGCCTGTATGAGGTCCTCTACATGAATTCTTAGTCGTCATAGAACTCAATCCCGCGTGAATATTAGCATCTATATCCAAGAAAGAAAGAATCATTGTGTTTCCTTCCAACATTTTACAACCTAAAGTTATGAAGATTTGTATTTCTATATTGAATTTAAAAAAAATTAAAGATTGCCATCTTCGAACCTGAAATCCGTTTCATTCAAAACAAATTTTGGATCCACCACTATCAACCATGCACGACATCTTCATTTATTGTTTCCTTCCAGGATGTTGTGTGGCTTTCATCTAAATGTTCAGACCATCTTAGTCATATATCTCTCATTTTATCTTTTATTAGTAATATATCAACTTTTTCTCAAATAATATCGATCAAATATTTTAAATATTAACACGTAACCTATCTTCTTCTCAAAAGGTGATCATAATATCCTTTGAAACAGGGATGACAATGAGGTGAGTCGGTACACTATACTAGGCCTTGTCCAAAACCTCAACAGGATTGGTATGGGTTTGAGATCTCTGTTGCCCATGTGTGTGTATATACAGGTCGGGGCACTGTATCCAATACCTGAATCGAAACTTGATAGCATTAGGTATTCCCTGCCCCATTTGGATCGGGTTTGAATGGTTCGAGTCAGCACTGCTCTTTTGAGCGCGTGACACACACACACACACATGGTATGCCTAATTGATCTCTATAGATGAAAAGCAATCCATCATTGGGATTGATGCAGAAAAAGGAGAAAATATTTTTATACTTGCTTAGTACTATCATATTACTAAAACATTTTTGCTCTTCTTTTTATCAATCTTATTCATAGATTTTGCTTAATAGATGAACAAAATTTGAGAGTATGACTAACACTCTTATATGTACACAAACACATCTTTCTTTATATATATAAGGTATGTTAGTTGCGTAATGCATTTTGATGTATAATCTTATACCAATATTTTCCTCGTTTGATCTTTGAGATCAATAATATATATTAAGTACAAAGGTATGATGACACATTGATTTAAATCTCTACCATCGATTTTTTATATTCGTATAAGATTATGTACAAAAATGTATTATACAACTAAGACTCCCTCTATTGCATCTATATATATATATATATGTGTGTGTGTGTGTGTGTGTGTGTGTGTCTTCGGGCTAGTAACACGCCTACGGCACCTGGTTGCCTCCAACGTATATTAGCTTAGCCGGGCTCAGTAGTGCTGCATTTCCTTCCAAATCCTGCCTTAGCAATTCTTGTGTATGCTTGGAAATCCTTTTAGCTCCAAGATCCAAATACAATGTAAAGTTGACAATCCAAAAAAACTCCACAATCTAAGGTCAAAATATTGACGAACCTAGATCGATGCCCTGTTTCAGTTAGCATGGAACCTGGAACTTCAACCAAATCGGTCAGGATCAGTTACAGTTCTGGTTTGAATCCAAAATCTCTCCAAACCGGTAATTTTATTGGAAAAAAATAAATTTTATAAAAAAGTTAAAAGAATACCAGAACCAGCAGTTTCGGTTTTGTAAAAGGTGAAACCGGAATTGGATCGGATGAGCTCCGGTTCTGAGTCCATCCGGTTGGAACTGCTAGGCCAGTTAGAAACCGGCCATGTAGGTGCAACTTACACATCGGCTTAAGCCTCGATCAGTAAAACAAGCCTAGCTGGGTCTGTTCATGGCTCGTTTCATTAGATTATTGCCAATCCACAATAATAATAATAATAATAATAATAATAATAATAATAATAATAATAATAATAATAATAATAATAATAATAATAATAATCCTGTTCAACCTATAGTGGAAATGAGTTTTTGGACCGGTAAAGCGTGATATGAATCGGAACCGGAACTGATGGTTTCTACAACAACAACAAAAACTAAGCCTTTTCCCATACTAGACGGGGTCGGCTACATGGATTCTTTGTTTCCACAGATCTCTATCATGTGCCATGTTAGCAGTTAACTCCCAATAAGCTAGATCATTCTTTATTGTTTCTTTCCAACACTTTTGTGGTCGTCCTCTACCTCTTTTAATACTTTCCAAATTTAGGTTTTCTAACCTTCTTACAGGTTCTTCTTTTGATCTTCTTTCTATATGTCCAAACTATCTTAAACGATGTTCTCTCATTTTATCCTCTATTGGTGCCACTCCTAATTTGTTTCTAATAACCTCATTATGTATACGGTCTTTTCTTGTATGACCACTCATCCATCTCAACATCTTCATTTCTGTCACAGACATCTTTTGTACATGTTGATGATTAACTGCCCAACACTCAGAACCATAAAACATGGCAGGCCTAACTGCTGCTCTATAATATTTACCTTTTAATTTTAATGGTATCTTCTTGTCACAAAGAATACCTGATGCTCCTCTCCATTTTAACCAACCAGCATTAATTCTATGTGTAACATCTCCATCAATTCTTCCATCACTTTGAAAAATTGACCCTAGGTATTTAAAACTTTCCTTTTGGGGAATGCAATGTGTGCCAATTTTAATTTCTATGTCCTCTGAAGTAGCCAAATGATCAAACTTACATTCCATATATTCTGTCTTTGTTCTACTAAGTCGGAGGCCTTTGTTTTCTAATGTTTCTCTCCATAGTTCCAATTTTCTATTAACTTTTTCCTTAGACTCCTCCACTAATACAATGTCATCTGCAAATAACATACACCAAGGTACTTCATCTTGAATATGTTTTGTTAACTCATCCATCACCATTATAAATAAGTATGGACTTAAAGTTGATCCTTGATGTAACCCAATATTAACTTCAAAGAAGTCTGTCGTTCCTTCATGAGTCCTCACACATGTTTTTGCACTATCATACATGTCTCTTATAAGGTTAATATATGTCAATGGGATACCTCTTTTTCCAAAGTTCTCCAAAGAACCTCCCTCGGTACCCTATCATAAGCTTTTTCTAGATCAATAAATATCATGTGAAGGTCTTTCTTTTTTGCTCTAAAATGTTCCATAAGACGTCTCAAAAGGTGAATCGCTTCAATAGTAGATCTACCAGGCATAAATCCAAATTGGTTCTCTATTGTACTTGATACTTGTCTTAACCTACGTTCAATAATTCTTTCCCATAATTTCATAGTATGACTCATTAACTTGATACCTCGATAATTCGCACAATTTTGAATGTCTCCCTTGTTTTTATATATGGGTATAAGTGTACTTGCTCTCCATTCCTCAAGCATCTTTTGGTTTTTCCATATTTCATTAAATAGTCTTGTGAGCCAAGTGATTCCTATTTCTCCTAGTATTTTCCAAACTTCTATAGGAATATTATCTGATCCTACCGATTTACCACTCTTCATATGTTTAAGAGCCTCTTTGACTTCATTCTTTTGAATACGTCGGTAGAAATTGTGGTTTATATACTTTTCTGACTTGGCTAAATCTCCTAAACTGATGGTTTCTAATCATCTAAAATTGTAAATTTTTAATAATTTTTAGTAGGAAAAAGACATTGTAATTTACCCGATACCTAAATAAGAACCGGAGAGGTTCTTAGGTTTCTAAGTTTCAGGTGAACTGGTAGAAATGGCTGGTTTATAACTGGTCCGGTGGTTCTGACCATTGCAGGGGCCCAGTTGAACCCGGAACCAGAACTGGGTACACTCGGTTCATTTCCGATTTCAACTTTTATAAAAACTGGAACCGGAATAGCGGTTTCAAACCGTTTGGTTCCAGTTTTTTTTGAAAATTTTCCCATAATTTTTGAAAAATTTAAAATAGAATTACTGGTTCTGGGTGGTTTTGGATTCAAACTGAAATTGACAGTTCTAGAACCGTAACCGAAGAGATGGGCCAAAGGAGTTGGAGTCAAAAGCTTCATACGAAAGCCCATGCACCTCTCTCTCTCTTGTGTGACCATCTTCGCCTTCCACAAAAACCAAGTGTCAATACAAAGGGCCTAAGACGGTGAATCAAACACACCCTTCAGAACAAAATCACTTTAATAGGTTGATTTTTCTTTTGAATTTTCAAATGATAATAGCAAATTGTTCTTCTAAGCATTAACTGGCAGATTAGATTCTATGATTGATGTTTGTTATACTGAATCTCTTTCCCGGAGTTCATGCAGATCAACTTGATACATAAGTGTTATGGGTGTTCCGTTGTTCTCTTTTAATAAAATCTAATACTTCACAACAGCGAGAGTTAGCTCATATAGGGGAAATGAGATATTTAAACATTGGATCGGTCTTCCCCTCACGGTTCAAAAACTCAACGGTTTGACAGGTTCCTTGAATCAAGTCTGACAAGTTAAAAATTGGATCCTGGACTGGATCTGCCAAAAGACAGTTGACCCAAACTTAAGGGTCATGTCATGGTCCGACCAGACAAAGGGCAAGAGGGAGAGGCTTGTAGGACCCATTTCCTACTCTGAATCTGCCCTGATCAAGGCCTTGTATTCCAATACTCTTTGTGGCCGGAGCAGAGGTCAAAGGCACTTATACCTGCCCAATATTATAACAAAATCCTCCAAATCAGTCGATTCGATCGCTACATGCAATTAAATACATTGATTGGGTGTCGGATGTTGTTTGAAGTAAGTACAGATAATGCATGTTAATCATCTCTCTCTTCTTCTCTGGATATAAAATATATCCATAAATATAAATATAATATGTATACACATATTTAAGTATTACTTATAGCATATATGTATATATACATAAAAAGATGATCAATATTCATCAGCCTCTCTCTACACACATATGTATATATATATACACACGTTTATGTATATGTAAGGTTTGCATGGGGGCAAAGTGAGATTTTTGGTTTTGGTAGCATATAGGATTAAGATTTTAACTTAATTTGACATTGTTGGTGGAGTTCTTATTAGGAGTTTGGCCAGAAGCAGAGAGCTTTAGAGATTAATACACGATAATTACATCAATGAATCATGAAAATCTTTAAGTGGATTATATATATATATATATTCCACGGCACTCATGACTGACATGACCGATACAGTCATGAGTGAGCCGTGGTTGAACAAATCTGGTTTTATATATATACACATACACATATATATATATATATATATATATATATATATATATATATATATATATATATATATATATATATATATATATATATATATATATATATATATATATATATATATATATATATATATATACACATATGCTAATGCGCACGTTTGACAAAGGCTACGTTGAACTTGTGGGCCGTCCAGACCCGTACAGCTACTCAAGCCCTAGGGACGAGCAATGGCCATGGGAGCCACACCCTATCAACCGCTGGGGGTAACATGGCGGAAAATGCAAGCCTGCATGGCTTTGGCCTCTGCACCATCAAGGGTGGTGCACCCCGGGCCAGGCTTGCAGCCTTCAAGGCTGCTGGTCCGCCCTCCCCTTCATTGGCGGCTGCTTCGGTGCCGACATACTGAAGCTCCTGAGTTTCTGATGCACCATATCGCGGAGGCCGTGGTTCAGAGGTGCAAGATAAAAGCCATGTCATGGAGATGACCGAGAAGCTCCATGTTTCTTGTCCATGGAATGTAACACGAAAAGATGAGGCTAACTTTTACAAACACAAAATAATCGCCAAGTCTTTCATGGCCCTTGCATACGCTTTGGTTGCCAAACTGGCAGGTGCCTGTTTGCAGTTTGAAAGACAAAGACAAGCAAAAGCTGTAGAATTATAACGTACCATCTTGCTAGGCTTGCGCACACACACACACACAGAGAAAGAGAGCTGAACTTGCTAATATGAGCTAATATGAGAGACGGAAGTTGGTGAAGCATGAAAGCATGCTGGAATGAATCAAAGGGGTGGTATATTTAAGAAGAAAAAGAGAACGAAAGCATGGGAGTCACGTATTTGGCATCAGATTCCCTCAAGAAGTGCAGAATAATATAAGTAATAATTTATATTATAAAATTGTATACCTTTATATTCAGTGGCGGATCCAGGTGAGGCATGGGTCTTACTCGAAATCTTTTTTTTTGATATTATTATATATACAAAAATTACAAGTGCTAAGTTTGCATCCACTGTTGATATTCATCGCTTTAAAAAGCATTGTATAGTGAAGCTTATGAACTTCTTATCATTTTTTTATTGGCAAGCTTGGGTTGGACTGTCAGGCTAAATGACCTAACAGGTACGTCCTCTGGTATCGAACTGATGACCTTCAACTCAATTAAAGGTTCGTTAGAGTTCGTGGTTCTTTTGTGAACGTACTATCATTTTCGTTGCCATGCCTTTTTTTGACAAATTGTGCGAAGGTCCCAAGCAATGCTAGCCGTTCATTTGGCAAACTATAGTGCAAAAAGATGCAATTGTGTTTCTTTTTGTCTTGGTACGATGGGAAGGCATAAAGCTCAATGCACACCCCGGGAATCGAACTCATGATCCTTTGTTTGTGCGTCGACAACCTCAGGTGAACCATTGGTCGTTGTTTATGTGGAATCAAATCTCTTTGTTCCTTTCCTTTTCACCTTTCATTTAAACTTCTCGTGTTTAGTGCAGATTTGGTACACAAGGAGTGATCCACCAAGATCTTGAACGCCAGTAAGCGAGTTATTTTTTATATTTTGCACAAACATATCATCATTATATATATACACGTATAAAACCTCAAATACATAATGTATGATCTTTCACATCGTGATAGAAGTTTGAATCAAATATATCATTGTATTTTTATATTTTGCATTTAAAGGCAAAGTACAACTAAGATGCCGTATATATATGTATATATATACATACATATATATATATATATATATATGTTTGTTTGTCTAATTAGCTTTATAACTTTCTCATTTTTTCTCAATGTATGACTTCAACCAGAACGGGAACATGCCTGGATTTAGTGGTTTTGGTCCATCATTTTAGGCAAATCGGAACTTGACATGTCTATGTGTTGCCTCCCTTCATTAAAAAAGAAGAAGAAGCAGCCTCTTCCAAAGGCTTTGTAAAATATATAAAAGTTAAAACAACATGATATGGCACACCCATATGGGAAATATGCTCATAGAAGACCATAAACATGGAAGTTGGTTGTATCAGTTTGGGCCATATAGGACTTTTGAAATTTCTTCACTTTCAAGTCATTTTTTTCTTTCTTGTTACAAAAGGGTGCCAAAGCCTAACACATGCACACACAGGCTTTCGCTGAGAATTGAACTCACCACCAATGTGGTGGAAGTCAGAGAGCCCTGCCGGTGAGCTACCGCGCATTGAAGTTTATTTTTATCGAGAGACAACACATAGTTAGGGTTACTGCCAATTAATATCTCTATTTTCCAATGGGAGATGAAGATTATCATGTTTTATGAATAGATCTTACCTTATGAAAAAGAAGTGGCGTATCATCAAAAGAGGATAACTGACCTGGCTAGGGGGCTCGACTCCCGAGTTGCAGGTTATAAGTTCGATGCCCAGGGCTTGCAGACTTCTTTGGCCAAGAAAAAAATAAAAGGGGTGGTGTCATTATATAGTTCTAATCCACTATTCATTCTTGATGGAGACAAAGGCTCTCAAGCTCCATAAACACGATTTAACCATAAGGAGATGGAGCAATATTGAGCTAGCATATAGATACATCTGTTTCAGCCTTATATGTATGTATATATATATATATATATAAAAGATAGATAGATAACTATATAGAGAGAGAATGGTTGGACTTTCATATATGTTAAATCGTTCTTATAATTAATACCATTTAGATAGATAGATAACTATATAGAGAGAGAATGGTTGGACTTTCATATATGTTAAATCGTTCTTATAATTAATACCATTTAACTAGAGAGATGGGTAAACCCAAAAAGTGAAAAGTGGAAGTAGCTTTTGAAAAAAAACAAAAAGATAAAACATTAATAAATTTTTTCACTTTTTAAACTTAAACCATCTATCTCTCCGATTGAAGGACGTAGTCGAGCGTGTATGCAACCCTAGCAATCTTTCTCTCTCTCTATCAAATTAAAGAGATAGACGGTTTAGATAAAAAGTATAAATATAACTTATAAATGTTCACTATTTACCTTTCAAGTGTAGATCATCCATCTTCTTTTATCTAACAATTCAGTTTAATAATGATGGTTTAACATGTACGGGAATCTAGCAATTATCTCTCTCTATATATAATAACAATTACTAGATCATTCATGTTAATTTCGACTTTCAGGTTGCAAAGATGACATAAAGAAAGGTAAAATTGCATTTAAAAAAATATAAAAAATACAAGTTATATATCTTTTTACTTTTTTATTTTTTAATCTAAATTATTCATCTCTCCAATGTGACCGTCCATATTGACATGAATCACTTAACAGTAGAATTGTGGGTCCTATTCTCTTTTGGGTAAGTACCGTCGGAGCGCTACCTAAACCCTAAGTGGACAGCACGGATTTTTCATGTGCGGTTCGGGTCTAAAATTGCCACCCTTAATTTGGATCTTGTATCTACATTAATTACTGTGTCGAACTCGAATCCAAGTCCAACACGGATTATCTAAGATTGGGTTGAAGTCGGATTTTGATTGACACGTACCTGTTCTGCTCCAAAATACTCGCTTCCGTAACTTGCGTTGAAAGATCACAAAAGGAAGCCTGGTAGTTCATTGGGAGCGGTTTTCCGGCGCCTGGAGATCGTTATTTCCGGCGGGAAACACATGGCGCGGCCCGGTGCGCTTCTCCCTCTCCTCTTGGCGATCGTCTCTCTCGTTGCTGATGGCGGGATTCCGTCCTGGTCGGATATGCTCCGGCTTCCGTCGCAGCTCCCCGGCTATCACTCCGACGGGAAGGACTCCGTCGGCACCAGGTGGGCGGTACTCGTCGCTGGATCTTCCGGTTATTGGAATTACCGGCACCAGGTTGCTTTCTCTCCCCTCTCTCTCTGTTTGCAGTTTTTTCGTAGGAAATTAAGTGTTTGCACGATTTTCTTTCTGTTTTAATTAGGTCTTATGCTTCTTTGGGTTGGTTTCGTGATATTGTTGAGTTATCCTTTTTCGGTCGGTTCATCGAAAAAATTTAGGGGATTATTGATGGGAAATAGTGGTTCCTGTATTAGAGGATTTTTCATATTACGTCTTTTATCCGACTTCAGTGTTGTGTAATCGTTTCTTTTTCAATTCTTCTTTTCAATCGGAACCGATAACTTTCGTTTGCACATGAGTGCTGATTTTTTTATTCTTTCATTGGATTGAGATAAATTGAGGCCCTTTGTTGTAACTTTTTTGTGCGAGCCTGAGATGTTTTTTTAATTGTGAATCGATCGTGGAGCCAGCAATACTTGCAACTTTGGTGTCTCTTCTGTTCGTGGGTTTTCCTGATCTCTGAAAGATTAATAACTTTGGGAAAGATCAACCTTTGTCCTGATAGTCTGGAAAAAGTAGTGCATCTAAATATACTATCTACTAATTCATGGTATTGTTACGTACAGTCATATGATCTTGATAGGTTCCGTGCTTTCATGATTGTTCAATTGAAATGCCAAATTCTGGAAGCAATGAATTTTGCTCCTTAGGCTGCTTGCTTCCTCAAGTTATTTGTGATGTTATTGGTGGTAGACTATTAGGCTTTGAATTTCAGAATCATCGTATTGTAATAAACAGGAGTGAATATAATGGAAACCACACAGGAGCATGATGAATACCAAGAATTCAATGCTTCGTGCATCTTGCATCTGATAGCTATGTCGCAGGGACACTTCATAGTGGTTAATAACTTGGTTTTTCCATACAATGTTGCATGATACTGACCCCGACAATGCAGGTTACTAGTTGGACATGGCGAGATACTGCTAACCAAATTCTTTTAGTGCATTACATTTTTATCGTTACTTGAACGGATGATTACTTTATCAGTAAATAAAAGCCATTTCTATTGTGTATGTGATCGCAACACGTACTGGATATGCATACTTTCTTGAGTAATAGAAGACTGACCGCAGATATTTCAGGCTGATGTTTGCCATGCATACCAAACCATGATAAAGGGTGGATTAAAAGAGGAGAATATCATTGTCTTTATGTATGATGATATTGCTTATAATGAGGAGAATCCTCGACCAGGTGTTATCATCAACCATCCCCAGGGTGAGGATGTGTATGCGGGAGTTCCCAAGGTTCAGCTTCTCTCTAATCCTATTATCAATTTCTGTTGATATTTTGACGTTCTTGGTCACGACATTGACATGATTTCTTTGTTGTAACGTCGTTAGGACTATGTGGGAGATGATGTTACTGTTGGGAACTTATTTGCTGTTCTCCTTGGGAATAAGAGTGCTGTTACTGGTGGAAGTGGCAAAGTTGTGGACAGTGGTCCTGATGACCATATTTTTGTCTTCTATTCTGACCATGGGGGTCCTGGAGTCCTTGGTAGGCAATTGTATTCATGTTTGAATAACTTTGGTGTAATCTAAATTAGTATTCTTTATGACCGCCTTAGCATTTCGTAGTTTCTCTTGTCATTATAAATGCACACAATGATTTGATTACTAAGATGAATTCGATGTGTTGTGTAGGCATGCCCACTTACCCTTACCTTTATGCCAACGATCTTGTGAATGTCTTGAAGAAAAAGCATGATTCTGGCACATATAAGAGCTTGGTACTGTTTAAACTTTAAACCTTTACCATTTCCTTTAATGCATCTGTAGTTTTTTTGTTGCTCATATTTCCTTGATGTAATGTCATTTTCTTTCTCCTAGGTGTTTTATCTAGAAGCGTGTGAATCTGGGAGTATCTTCGAAGGTCTTCTGCCAGAAGGTCTGAATATATATGCTACTACAGCAGCAAATGCTGTTGAAAGCAGTTGGGGCACATATTGCCCTGGGGGCACGCCGAGTCCTCCACCAGAGTTTGACACATGTCTGGGAGACCTCTACAGTATTTCTTGGATGGAAGACAGGTTTGGTTCTTAGTGTCTCATCTTTGAGATCTTTTTCATGTATATACAAAATATAAGTGCTGTCCTAGGATTGAGAAATTCCACATTGAAACTTGAGATCCCTGAACCAAAGTGCTTTTGAATCACAATAGAGTTGTATATCGTATGGCTTCATTTATGAATTCTTAAGTTCTTGATGTATTTTCTTTATGCATTCGTCTCCAAACTTCCATAACTTTATCAGTTATTCAATGTTTGCCTCAGTGATGTCCACAATTTACAGACCGAGACATTAAAGCAGCAATATCATCTGGTAGAGTTGTTATTTCATGTTTGTAGTTGCATGAATGCTCTACAAACTCAACATGACATCTGCGGTTGAAAATATTGCAGGTCAAGGAAAGGACTTCAAATCATCAAACGTATGATTCGGGTTCTCATGTAATGCAATACGGAGATGTAGTGCTTAGCAAAGAAAAACTCTTCTTGTATATGGGCTCAAATCCTGCAAATAATAATTCTTGTATCATCGAAGATAACAGGTTGCCCGTGCGTACAGCGGCTGTCAACCAACGGGATGCTGATCTTCTTTATTTTTGGAATAAGGTTGGTTAAATTGAATCTGTTGCAATTGTAAACTATTAATTACGCAGGTCATCTATTGCTGGCTAAGTCTTGTTTTCAGATGAAATCACACGAAGTTTCCAATACTGTCTGACTAAAGACCCATTATTTAATGTCCATCCAATTGTCTATGATTTTCTTATTTGGACAGTATCAAAGAATGCCAGAGGGCTCTCCGGAAAAGCATAATGCTCGAAAGGGGTTGTTCAACATGATGGCTCATCGATTGCATGTAGACAGCAGTATGGAGCTTATAGGGAAGCTTCTTTTTGGTTCTGAGAAAGGCCCAGAAGTTCTCAAGATTGTAAGGCTATCCGGGCAGCCATTAGTTGATGATTGGGACTGCCTCAAGTCTATGGTCAGTTTCTTCTTTCATTGACCTTGAGAAAATGTGTTTCTTTTTCCTGTGGGTGACAATTTTGTTTCATCCATCAAGGCTTGAATTCCGACATACTCACTGATCCTTGTTTGTATGATTCCATTTTACATAGAGCTTGTTGTTCCTTTGCGAAATAGATCTCTGTTTCTGCTAATTTCCGCTTTAGCCTTAGTTCGATGCTAATATAACACAAGATAGAGCACAATGGCAGATAAGAATCCATGTACCTCATGTACCCAACCCCAACCTGCACATTGTTCTGGTATCAACTTTAGCCTCTGCCTTTGGCTCAAGATTTTCTTTGTATTGATGTAGGTTCGTGCCTTCGAAACACACTGTGGGTCTCTGTCTCAGTATGGTATGAAGCACATGCGCTCGATCGCAAACATCTGTAATGCAGGGATTAAAAAGGAGACCATGGCTGAGGTTTCCTCACAAGCTTGCACAAGAGTTCCTTCAGTCCCTTGGAGTTCCCTTCACAAGGGTTTCAGTGCTTAAAGAGCCCTTGCTTGGTGCAGCCTACTTCAAGGCATCGAATGCAGAATACTTGATCTGGGATAAGACCTCTCTAATGGTGTGTTTAAGATAAATGTGTTGAATCTCTTGTACAGTTGAACATTCCCATTGCAAATAAGCAGTGTGTGGGGTTTGTATTGCTAATATCTAAAGAATCCCCTTGAAAGTGAATGCCAATTTAGACTACTCTCTGGATTCAATTTTAGGACTACAGTACCAGAGTGGGGAGGAGCAAAATAGAATTTCTTAACACTGCATCAAATTGTGAAGCATTGGAAGCTCGCAGATTAGCATCAAATTGGTAGGTGAATCCCTCTCTTTTTGCTAGTTGAACTTTTTCTCCAACTTTTCGAGCCATAGTGAGACAGGTAGTTTCATCTCACTCTTCCATTGACCACACAAATTATATATAACCTCCTGGAAAGTCCTCGTGTTGCACTCCTGATATTGAGATAACTGATGATAGGGTTAGTTTATATTGAGATAACTGATGGCAGGGTTTTGTGAAAACAATCTAGTATGGGAAAAAAGATTTAGTTGCTGTAAGCCATGGAGTATAATTAGGACACGAATTCAACTGCGCGTTACATTTTCTTTCGGAAGATTCACCGCGCACTGGTTAAGCATGGGAATAATAGTCATAGCCATCCTGTATGACGTCTCTTCATGCAGCCAAGATGCAATCGGCCTTTTTAACTTCAACCTCTAGAACCATGGCAGATGAGTGTGATCATTAGGTAGTGGGCTTATAATATCGAGGTTGATCCACATTGGCGTGGCTGATAGTAGCCTTATGGGGCATATTAGTGGCCGTGTCCCCCAACTTAGGTAACATCGAAGAAGGTTTAGCGTCATCAGAAATAAACCCTCAAAGTTTGGGATCTCTATGAGAAATTTGACACGTTGAAATAATATTGGGGACTACAAAGTAAGTTCATACTCCAGTTCTCTGCTCCAACGCAGATCTTCTGGCCGGAGTATTTTCTGAACAGATTTCAATAAATAAATCTTTACAAGTGGATCCATGCGATGCGCCCTTTCTGATTTCTCGGTCCTGACCCACGCACCCGTATTCCGGGCACCCCTGTTGAACACCATACAAGGAATACTATCCGGGCTCAGAAACACGAAAACTCATCCTCAGCAAAAGCAAAAAGTACCCGGTCCATATTAAGACGAACAGCTAAAAGAAATCAAATAATTGTAACGACAACGAGAATCCTCAACAGAAATTACGAAGTACGTAAACCGAATCGCATGATGCCAAGCAAGAAGTAGGGGAAACTATATCAGATTTAGCATAAGAAAAGGAGTCAAAATGCATCACAAAACCCTGAAGGGAGACATCCTACTGCATCGTAAGAACGTAATATCAAAATTCGTCAAGAATAAGAACCAATGGCAAGAAATCTATAATCCCCTAAACGCAAAACAAAAAGAGAAAGGGAGAAACCACACCAATGCAGCAATAGATTCCTCCTATTCCATCTCTCACTAAACTTCCCCACTGTCCAGACGCAAAACCTCTGCTCCAAAGCAAGACACATAAACGTCGACGCAGGAAACCAAAACACTAGAAAAGAAATGCAGCATGAATCGCCCCAATCGCCTCAGCAGAAAACGGCCCTTCAACGGAGTAGCGGCGCGAGGAATAAAGAGGCCAGAGACACGACGACGCAGGACCCGAAGGTTGGGATCAAAGAGCCGGCGACTCCGCTTTGGGGGCTCGGCGCCGGAGCAAATGTAGGAGAGTCCGAAGCGTTAACGGTGGAACAAAGGAAGGAGACGAGGAATACTGCCGTCAGAAGGAAGGTGACAGCGTTTCTGGTCATCGCCATTCCGGGATCCGGGTGAGCAATTAAGTTTAAGGTTCCAGCGAAAGAGGAAAGAACGGAAAGAGACGCAGAAAAGAAGCCAGAAGAGCGTATAACCGTGACGCGGGTGAGCAAGGAAGGTGACGGCTTGGAGTATTTATACACGAAAATTCTTTTTCGTATGGTAACAAATGATAATACCGAAAGTTAAAGCCCTTGTAAAACGAACAACCACGTATCCTTTAAAAGCATTAGAAGCCGAAAAGTCGCTATGTTTAACCACGTGGCGGTTAAGTCAAAAGTGCTTGTTTTGTGGAACTGAAAGAATTTGCCACTACTTATAAAAAGTTTCGATGACAGTTAGTAGGAAAGCGGGACCCACCTTCCACGAGGAAATCCTTCTCCTTTCTTTTTCTTTCTCGCGAAGTTTCGCGAGTGGATCGAATCCGTTTATGCCGGTCCGATGGATCGCCTCGGATCGAGTATGAAAGAAACCGGCTCGAGTACAGAACATCACGCAGTTCGTGTTGACACTGGGGGAGTCAATAGGTTGTCGGGTTTGACACGAACCAACTAGAGCGTATAGGGTTGGCCATATTCATCTAAGTACTTCATTTTGTGTTCCATGTAAAAAGCAGGCTAGACCCGTCCTTTGTCGTGTTCCTGTGGACGAAAATATCAAACACCAACTTTTCGGGTCGTGTTTGAGTCTGGCTATTGTAAAATCCAGGAGCCAGCAAGTTTGTGTTTCAGGTCGTGTTTGTGTCCAGAACATACTTAAACCAAAAGAATACCAGCTTCTTTTCGTCTTATTTTGAATGTGCATGAACGTGGAGCTTGTTGATTGTGTTTATGTCAAGTTTTTGTGTCGTGTCTGAAATTATGACATCTAGATGAAGATGTGGGGTCTCAAAGTAATAGAGTATTGGTCATTTGGGTCGGAACTCCTAAGAGATCCAATTGTACCTGGTATGGTTAATAAAAGTCTGCACCTGTTCCCAATTATACCTGGTTCAGTCCTTTTTCGGGTTGTAAGCCCATGCATAAACACATGCACGCACACACGTACATGCACATGCCCATATGTATATGTATATATATATATATATATATATATATATAGAGAGAGAGAGAGAGAGAGAGAGAGAGAGAGAGAGAGATTTATGTTTCTTATTTTTCATACATTTTTCGTTTCTCCTGTCATGTTTCCACGTTTGTCTCCGTCTCCATGCAACCTGGGGGTCAACTCAAAATTTCAAGGTCATGAGTTCGATACCTGAGGTGCATCTGACTTCAAACTCCCCATTGGAACCCCCAAAAAAGTATGAATTGAACCTGAACTTATATAAACTGATCCATTGAGTCCAACCCTCACCAAACTAATTCGGCCATATTTTGATATACTGCTAGACGATTTTTTTTTTTAAACGAGAATTTTGATGTTTTTACCTGTTCATGCTAATACCATGTGAATAAAGTACATCTGCAAAATTATACATATATTTTTTATTTTTTAAATTCAAATTTCAATCATTCACTATCAAAATAAACAATTGAGATTTGTTTGGATTTGATAGCACCTAAGTGTGCTAGCATATACAAGTTTCTCTCTATTTATATACAAACATCAAAGGCACATGCATGTGTAAGCTTACTATGTTAAATGTGTATCAAATGATTTGATGAGAAAAGTTGAATAATTGAGATAAAAGCAAAATTTACGCATATAACTTTTGTACTATTTGTATGTACATTTTTCCTTTTGATATAATCATTCAATCATTGGATTGTGTGACTTTTCATTCATGTACACCATGCTCATTCTTAATTTTTGAAGGAGCATGAGTATATATATATATATGTATGTGTGTGTGTGTGAGAGAGAGAGAGAGAGAGGCAAAGACTAATACACATGAATATTTCGGAGAATCGAACTTGCCACCTGCAAGTGAGCGTGAGAGAGCCCCAGCCGTGAGCCAACACTCTGGGTGTGGTACATATTACAAGGAAAGTTGTTCTTTTCATGGAAAACAACTGGGGAGATATAATATTTCCTTTATGCAGCTTGCATGATAAGAGGAAAGCATGTGCATAGTATTTCTCTCTTATTTGCTTACATCTCTCAACTGTTCGATGGGAACTAATCTAATGGTTCTAGTGGATATGTTCGGTTTTGGGACAGATCTGGATTGGGTTTGGAATTGTTTTGAACCTGAATTTTTATTTAAAAATTAAAAACTATAAGAATTTTTTAATAAATTATTGGAACCGAGTTCTGGTTCTGGTTTTAACCTGGTTTATAAAAGGCAAAACCGGAACCAAACTGTGTAGTTCCACATTCCAGATCCGGTTCGACTTCAATTACAACAATCGGGTCGGTTAAGAATCAGCCAATGTCTAGGTCCTAGAACTTAGCCAAGGTCATAGGCTACAGTTCCCCTAGAGCCCTAAACACTAATGGAACCAGGTTTCACCTCTTCCGTTTGAAGTTGGCAACCGCTGGTTCTAGTTTGATAAGAACCATCGGTTCCGTTTGAAGTTGGCAACCGTTGGTTCTCCGTTCAGTTGCAGTTTCGAGTCCGGCGGAACAGATTCTGGCTTCAGCCGTTTTCAACCTGGTTCGGTTTCCGGTCAAACTGTTATGGTGGAATTGAAACCGGCCGTGTCTAGATCTCTGCATTTCCTTCCGCGTGCACTTTCCTGCTGGATGAACTTGGTTTCCTTTTTAACAAACAGTTGTGAAGATTTCCATTACCAAGCCTAACGTTTTCATCTAATTATCTGTCCCTCGAGAACCGGCACTATCAAATCTAGAGAAGGGTTCTCTGCTTCTGCATTCACGCCGAGTAACCACAATGACGTTCCTTTTGATGATAGTTTCTCTTCTTCTAAGTCACGCAGCAGATGAAAACCATTCATGTAAGTATCAAATACAGCGTTCTTTCTCCTCTCTCTCTCTGTGTGTGTGTGTGTAAGCCCACAAGGAACCCCGGCTAATCTGGTTGGAGCCTTTTGGGGGTCAACCTCTGCCATTGCTCGTATTCCCCATTCACAAGATTCGAGCTTGAGACCTTGTTTGAGGGGAACAAGAGCCGAACCGCTTGAACGAACCAAGCGTTGGTGTTATGTTCTATCTCTGTCCTTGATGAAGGCCCGGATGATACTAAGACCAAGTTTCCGTCTGGTTTCGTGTGCAGAGAGAAGATGGGGATGTGATAGATTGTGTCGACATTTTCAGACAACCTTCCTTACAGCACCCTTTACTCAAAGATCACGTTATTCAGGTCTACATCATTCTATTCCATTCCTTTCCTTTCCTTTTCGTTTAATAGCAAATGAAACTAATATGTTTTCATTGAGGCGCTAAGGCTTTTATGCACACACACACGTTTAGTTTCTTCTTGGGTTTGAGTTTAAGAAACCGAATCGAACCTCATTAACCATTTTTTGTGATTCTAGACCAAAACCAAACCAAACAAACCATATCAAAATGAGAACTTTGGTCACTTCGGTTATTGTGCTATTAATGTTTCGATTGATCATTTATTTGATTTCTTCTTCTGTTTGTAAAGTTCTTTTTGCAAATTTATGGAGAATCCGCATTTTGAGGGTCGCATGTTTAGAAACTTGAGTATAAAATGCCACAATAGCTTCCGTAAATAGTGTGAGCTTGTAATATTGATCTCATACATCATACTCTCTCTCTATGGTTTTATTGGCCCGAGAAACCTGTTTTGAGGGTGCAGATGAAGCCAAATTCCTATGCAAAAGGAATTGAAGGGTCGTCGACCAGATCTACATCGGGGCCTCCTCAGGCATGGCAGAAGAGCAGTTGCCCAAACGGAACCATCTCCATTCTTCGAACAAAACCAGTCAACCAGAAAACAATTGAACAGCCATTGCTTGCAAAGAATTATGATGCTTTATCTTCACCAGACGCTAATGATCCCGGCTTTCCGCATGAGGTAATTAATTACTCGAACTCTTTGGATAAAACAAGAGACCGAAGCCGTGCACGCTCTAGGAGTCGAACTCCCGCCGTCGGTGCAGTATGCCGCTGAGCTACTGCTCTTGGTGCTTTAATTCTTGAACTTTTATCTTTTGGTTGCACTTTAATTTGAACTTCTGTCACTAAACATTCACTTTTACAGTGAAATGTGAGCATATTTCTTGGCATTTTCTGAGTCTTTTGTGTATTAATTGATCAAAAAATTGGATGTAGTATGCAGTGATGTGGCCCGATAAGCCGAAGGGCTACGGCTACTTTGGAACCTACACAACCATCAACGTTTGGAACCAGTACGTACAAGTGCCCCAAGAATATAGTATGAGCAGACTTGCCCTTGCAGCCAATGCAGGCTCACAGGAAATACTCTTTGCTGGAGTGCATGTAATCTCTCTCTCTCTCTCTCTCTCTATATATATATATATATATATATCAGTGGGAAAACTTCATTGAGCAAAAACCCTCACCCAAAACTTTAAAAATCAACTTAAAGTCTATAGCTGATGGTGAAATCCATAGGCTATAGTTTGCTCCACCCGAAATCATTCAAGAGGATAATTGCTCCAGCCGAAAAGAGTTTCAAGATCTGCCACTATATATATATATATATATATATATATATATATATATATATATATATATATACATACATACATATATGTGTGTGTGTGTGTGTGGGTGGGTGGAAGCTTTGTTGGTGATCGGTGTTTAACAATTTTTGTGGTTCTTGTATTATAGGTTTATCCGGATTTATATGGCGACAATAACACGAGAATTTTCATTAGCACGACTGTAAGTGATGCCATTAGCATTTCCAAGTGGCTTGCATTTTTTCCTTTCAATGGTAAAAAAAGTAATTATTAAAAGGTTATCACATAAAAACTACATATATATATATATATATATATATATATATATGAAGAAATTTTCTCTTTGTGGGCTGTTATAACCTAGATTGCCCTGGCTTCGTCCAAGCGGAGAAACCAACGTTCTGGGTTCAATAGTACGTCATGTTTCAATTTGTGAAGGGCCACAACACAATTTATCTTTGAAGGTGTACAAGGTGAGTTTCTCTCTCTCTCTCTCTCTCTCTCTAGTTTGCCCCAGCTATGTTTTCAGCTAAGTGCGACCGTGCTTCATATTTTTACAGGACTCTAAGACCAGCAATTGGTGGCTTGAAATAGAAGGGACTCCTATTGGATGTTGGCCAACCTCACTGTTCAATTATTTGAAGAATTATGCAACCCATGTTGAATGGGGAGGGGAAGTATTGAACTCAAATCCTGTAGGTTATCACACTGCAACTCAAATGGGCAATGGCCATTTTCCTTTCCATGCTAGATTAACATCTGAGATTCTCGGCAAAATAGCTCGCATTAGCAACATTTGTTACATAAACGGCGACGGAGTTTGCAAGTCTCCCGACGGCGAAATCACAAACAAGACCAAATCAAATTGCTATGCTTGTGTTCCATGGTGGACGAAGGATGGAAATATAGGTTACACCTTCTTCTACGGTGGGCCTGGAGGGTCTGATCCGGGCTGCACCTAGAAGTCTTGAGCTGTGACAAGTTCTGAAAGCCAAGAGAACGAAGGCTTATAGATTTCATGAAATGATTGATAAAATTTGATTGCTGCCCATTTCTCTAGCAAATGTTCTTTTTAATAGTTGATTGTGTTTTGTTTGCTTTAACAAGCAAGCTGGGTTAGGTTAGAAGACCTTACCAGAAGCACACATAAGGAATCAAACTTCCGACCTTAGGGGTGGCCAAAATGAAAATCCAGGTCCAGGCTAGGAATTAAGCTCTCGAAATAGGCCCAAATGAACCCAATAAGTCATCTCAAATTTCGTCAGCCGAGACCCAATCCCAAACTAGCCCCATTATGTATACATATACATATATATATATATATATATATATATATATATATATATATATATATATATACATATATACATATATATACATATATATATATATATATACATATATATATATATATATATATACATATATATATATATGTATATATATATATATGTATGTATATATATATGTATATATATGTATATATATATATATGTATATATATGTATATTTATATATGTATATATATATATTGTGTGTGTGAGAGAGTCTGATATGATTGCCATGTGACGTTCTTATTATATCCTTATAAAAATCATAGAGATAAAAAAGCATTATATATACACATATTTTTTGCAGTTGTATTAGATTCAAATGTGCACTTTTTATCTCTTTGCTTTTTATGTCCACCATCATGGTTGAGATCTGCAAGGATGGGCAAGCTTGTTATGTGGCAAGCATATTAGATTCAGCCGATATAGAGGAGCAATTCAATAAGAAAGTATAAGAAACAAGACTGTGAAACAATTAAAAGAGGAAAAGAGAGACTACAAAAGTGTTGGAAGAAAATAATAAAGAATAATTTCATTTATGACGAGTTAAATGTTAGAATGACTCATGATCAATCTCTATGAAAACAAAGAATTCATTTAGCCGACACCATTTAGTATGGAAAAAGACTTAGTAGCTTACAAATCCTATAGTTTGCTGCTAAGCGTGACGACTTAGATCCTCGCCTAAAGTCTCATCAGTCTACATTCCGAGCAGGATAGGATCTGGAAGTGTAAGGTTTGTTGATCAAATGCTAGCAAGCATAAAGGTTTGTTGATCAAATGCTATCAAGCATAGAAGACCTTGCTTCTTCCTTGCACTCAATGTGGATCCATTTTGATACTGTTGGAACTTATGCTTCAACCAATTAGTCAAGACGTGCATATCTTCAAGCAGTAATCAAGAGGTGCGAAATGATATTATATGCTCCAAATGATGATTACTCAAACCTTTTTGTGGACAAATATGAAACTTATACATTCCAATGATGATCATTCAAGCCCTTATCATGATCACGTACAGTGGTTCAAGAGAGCTTTTTTCAGAAGAAAGTAGGTCATGCTACTCCCCAGGACTCATCATTATATAACAGTAGCAACTTCAAGGCCATCAGAAGCATCTTCTTGTTCTCCAAATTTGCTTTGAGTTTTGCAGATATCTTCAATGAATTCAAGAACATAACTCGAAAAACTCTATCTATGTAAGGGATCACCCTTGCATGACAGGCCCGAAAAAAAGAGAAGGATTGCGTTAGGCTTCCAACAGTAAGTGTAAAACTTTATCGGACTTAAGATGGTGTAAAAAGAGGAGGCCATCACAAATGTGCTTCATTCATTCTTTTACTTCCATATCCATCTGTGCTCCGTTGGTCCTTGTACACAAATTGCAGAAAGTTCTAAAAGGAAGCCATAGGCTAACAGCCATATATAGAGGAAGAGACGCATGGAGAGGCAAAAGCTTTTCAGATTTATGTATATACGCAAAACATGTTTGGGAATAGGTAGGCATTGACCCCGACTATCCAGTTCAAGCCAGGTCGGCCCAATGTTGGGGTAAAGCTCTTGTAGAACTAGTTTTCGCCATTCACAAGGCTGGAACATGAGACACTTGCCTCTGCATCGGTTGCTGCTGGTGGGGAGCTCAACTCCCAGGAGTGTGTATGTTAGGCTTCACCCCCCTTTAACGATAATAACAACTAAGCCTTTTTCCATGTTAGATAGATTTTTTGTTTTGATAGAACTATAATATGGTAGATAAATCCAATAAAATTTTACGTTGATTGTCTAAAGCCTTATGAAACCCCTCTTCTTTATCCAGGATTGGAGTGATCCCCTACAGAGTTTTTCGGCCTCCTCTTGTAAAAAAAGAAACATGAGACACTCTCTATTGTTAGAAATATTCTCATTCTGCAAGCTCTAGATACAATAAGAAACATTTTCCTATGATATCTACATCTTTTTTTTTATTGTAAATCACATTATGGCAGACTCATTCCTTGTGTATATGTGTGTATATATATATATATATATATATATGGAAGGTGTTATTCAATTACTGTCTGCATTTATTGCAGCGGGGCTCGTAAATTGTGGTGCTAAACGGCCAATTGAAGCAACATCATTAGCTGCTAAATTTTCACATCCAACGTGTAGCATAATCGAAGAAATGATAACGAAAATTCCAACCTTCTCGAAGTGACTGTAGCCAATATGGAAGTTCGGTATTTCAATTCATGAGCCCTAATGCTCCTGCAATTGATGCTATAAGAAATGGCTCACTTGTGCTCCTCCCCACCCACTTTCCAATCCCTCTTCCGTGAATATGGCCTCTCTGTTGGTTATAGTTTCTCTTCTTCTGTGTCTTTCAGATGGAAGAGCAACTCAACTCAGCAACCCTTCTCCTGTCAAAACTATTCGTGTAAACATCGAGATCAGCAAAATATTGTTCACCTCTTTTTGTTATCTCTCATTTTTAGATATATAACTAGATCACAAGGCGACGATGCTATTTGTTATCTCTTCTTATTTTGAGAAATATAACTAAATGACAAGGCTAATGTCAATCCATTAATATTGTCTTTTTCTGCAGAGTGAAGATGGGGATGTGATAGATTGTGTTGACATCTACAAACAGCCTTCCCTTCAACACCCTTTACTCAAAGATCATGTCATTCAGGTGCCCATTACCTTCTTCCTCTTCTCTTTTCTTTATACTGACACAAAAAGAACAATATTTTTCGATATGCCGGACATGCCGGAAAGTTCATGGCGATCTGCAGATAAAATTCAGTTTACAAAGTTTTGACATGCGTCCCTGGCGATGTTTCACAAAGATGTAAACTCATTGTAGTTTTCTGTTTGATTTACAGATGAAGCCCAGTACTTACCCCAAAGAACATGAGCAAGACTTTGAAGATAGTTTGTCTACGCAAAGATCACGGCCTCGTCAAGTGTGGCACAAGAGTGCCAGCTGCCCACACGGCACTGTGCCTATACTTAGGCCGAAAGTATCAGTCGACCAAGGAACCCTTGCGCGTTCGATGATTGCAGTCCACTACAATGGCACCTCTTTATCATCATTTAATCAGCCTCCCCGCGAGGTAAATAGCTGGTGTGCCTTACATTAACCTATGCTCCATTCGTTGATATTCATAGACAAAGTTGTAACAAGTGTATCTTAAATGTTGACCGTTCGATTAGCAGGAATGAATGGTTCAAATTTTACATAAAAAGTTACCTTTCGCAAATACAGCAACAGCAAAATAGTAAACCTATCTGGTTTTGATGGAACCAGAACTGGTTTTGATGGAACCAGAACTGAACAGGCCCCGTTTTACATCTGGTTTCAGTTCCAGTTCCATTGGATCCACAACGGTTTTGGTTCCGCTTTTAGATTGGATCTATTTCTGGTCTCCTTCCAGTTTCATTTGAAATAATTTGAGATTTTAAACTGGAACCGAAAAAACTTGGAGTTAGAAGCTTCGAACCGTGGGATCCCCTGTTTTGGTTCAATCACATTTATGGTTCTCCTAGTTCCAGCCACTTCGAGTGCGGTTTAGAACGCCGGCCCGGATCAGAACTGGACAGGTCTATTGGGCAGGATCCTAGCATTTCTTATATATATATATATGAGGTAGCGATAGATGCTCAAATTCTTCGTCATCTCAACTGATCAATTTTTGACATGAACAATTGAGGTGATGAAACAAAAAGAGTTCAATGCATATGGTGCATTTTTTGAATTGAGATTCCACCATTAATGATGTTAATTGACGAGTAGAAATATCTGAATAGATTTCTGAATTAATCATGTTAATTAATGAGTGAAAATATTTGAATTGATTTCTGAATTAATCATGTTAATTGATGAGTGAAAATATTTGAGTAGATTTTAAAAAAAAATATATATATATATATATATTTGTTTGTTTGGAGAGAAAGTGGAAGCTGTTAGATAGCCTCTCGGGACTACATGTACCATTATGGGTTCACAAACACAAATTTTGATATTTAATGCACATGATGTGCATTTAATGTACATAATAACATGGATGAACGGATTCATCACCATCCGTGCACATACATGGTGGTGATCGTTAAGCAAAGTACCAAGCAGCTTCCATTCTCTCGTTGTTTGTATATTTGTTTAACTGTACCTTATATATAATTTGTTTTTATATTTATTTAATTGTATGAGTATTCGTGTGTCACGAACAGCTTCGTCGTAGAAATATATTTAGTAACTCTAATTAATCTTTGATCGCAGTATGCATCTGTCAGCCCAAAAAATCGTCGAGGCTATGGTTACTTTGGGGCGAGGGGAACCATCAACGTTTGGAACCCTTTCACGGAAGTGCCTGGGGAATTCAGTTCCAGCAGGATGTGTTTTGCAGCTCCTACATCCGCTCCCATCGGGGAGATGATATTTGCTGGAGTGCATGTCTCTCTCTCTCTCTCTCTCTCTCTCTCTCTCTCTCTATATATATATATATATATATATATATATATATATATATATATATATATATATATATATATATATATATATATATATGTTACTTTTACCATATTTTGTACTTAGTACTTTAACATTCAAAAACGTTTTTACTTGAATTAATTTTTCATCTACAAGATGAGTTTGCTGATGGTGGAAAGAAGAAAGACTGAATTTGTGGGTATATGCAAAACAAGAGTTAAGTACTATATTTTGTACTTAGTACTTTAACATTCAAAAACGTTTTTACTTGAATTAATTTTTCATCTACAAGATGAGTTTGCTGATGGTGGAAAGAAGAAAGACTGAATTTGTGGGTATATGCAAAACAAGAGTTAAGTCTTAACAGTGCTGGTTTTGAGGGAAATTCTTGAGATTTCCTAGAATTATAAGAGCACAGTTTCTTTCTAATTTTGACAAGGATTTCCGCAGCAATTTCTGTTACTTTATGGGGATCAGCTCGTTCTTGAGCATCATAGCTCACACACCTTGTACGTACATACTCTATACACATATGCAGACATATACATACACACGTACACACTCACACATACATACATGCATATATTATATATATATACATATATAGAGAGAGGGTGTCTTAGTTATTTATTGGTGTATAATCTTGTATAAACATTTTCATCGTTTGACCTTTAAAATTTAATAGTGGGGATTTGAATTACTTTACATTTGTACATGGTCCATTAAATACAAAGCATAAAACCACAACGATACTTTTAATTCAAATCTTTATTGTTGATCTTAAATATGGAACTGCATAAATGTTTGTGTAAGATTATATACTAAAAGATTATGCAGATAAGAGTATACATATCCATATATATATTGCAAGGCATTGTTGTTTAACAATTTCTGTGGTATGCTCAGGTTTATGGGCAATTATATGGTGACAACGCTACAAGACTTTTTATTGATTGGCAGGTAAATATGGTTTTAATTATCATTTGCAAATTTCCCCTTTTTTTTATTATAAACAGATAAAAAGCACCTATTTATCATGAATTTATCTATTTTGTCTGGATCAGACTTCTAATAACCCAGGATGTTATAACCTCCATTGCCCGGGCTTCATCTTAGTAAACCAATCCTTTCCCTTGGGAGCTCAAGTTCAGCCTGTCTCAACATATGAAGGACAACAATACGTGATAAAGTTTATCATGCACAAGGTGAGAATTCTTTCATCCCTCTCATTATCCTTTGTCTTATTCATTTTTTTTGTTAGGACCTCCGTAGTATAGACTAATTAAAATGCATTCTAGAGAGCTGTTATCGAATTCAACGGGTTCTATTCCTTCGGACTTTGACAAGATTTATATTGGTTAATTTCCCACCGCCGATTCATTAGAAAATGTATTGAAAACTAAGATTTGCCAAAATATGAGACTTATACAAGTCAAACATGAACTAGAATAAATAATGCAAGCTTTCTTATACCGAAGGCTTTCTGCGGTCCTAAAGTTGCTGAACACAAACTGATGAAATTCAAACATCTTCAATTCCTTTAGAGAACCAGGAAACACCAAACTGCAGCAAGTCAATTGCAGAAGCACAAAATTCATGAGCTAGATTCATATCACTCCAGGTTGGTAGTTTCCACCGACTGTCGAAGGTTGAGTGCTGGGACTTGAGAGTGGAGTTGAAAAGCCACTCTGGGTAGTTCTGGCTCGAGGTCGTGTTTCTAACACTTCGTGACAACGCAAACTTCTCCTAGTGAGGAAACCTTCAAGAAAAGAGATGAACAACATGGAGAATCTACAAACACTTCTTTCTTTTTAACTCCAGATCGTAAAGAAAACGAACATCTTTTTCTAATGAAAGTTGTTACTTCATCTTGAGAGAAACTAAGTAAAACATCTTTTGTCATACTTCGAATGGAATCTCTTCTATATTTACAACCACTGTTATAAATATCGTATATCAGTAGTACCATCCAAGTGTCTATATTGTTGGGTTCATTTATCATTTTGTATGGTGTGTACCGCTTGAATACCATACTGTATCGTTGCGATACGCTATATAACATATAAGTATCATATAAATATTATATGATGTTTTTACAAAAATGTATAAATATTATACTATTTTTATTATATCACACAACTATAAGTACAACAAGTTATCTTAGGTTTGATGTGTCAAAGTTAGATTGTAGGTTAACAGTAGAGTGTACAGTTGTTGCAACAAGGCTCATTAAAACTATTACAAGGCAGGAGTACTTCAGGTGTATACTAACTGTATATATTAGGTTAACAGTAGAGTGTACATTTGCTGCAATTAAGCTCATTAGGCCTATTATATATAGCAATACTTCAACACTGTACTAGTTGTTTATATTATATAAGCAAGGTCCCTTTCATCTCAGAAAAAAGTAAGAATTTTGAAAATATACAATATTTTGCAACAAAAGCTAAGAAATTTTTTAAAATGTTTCTTTAACTAAATAGAATAAGTCATATATTGGATCGTATAGTAAAATATGATTATCGTTTATCGGTCCCTCTTCTAATATGGAACCCAATACAATTTTTACAACATTAACAATAACAACTAAATATGAACAACTACATGGATTCTTTGATATTATGAAGCTATCCTATTAACAGAAGTAGCCATATCATATTTAATAGTTTCCTTTCGACACTTTTTGCAGTCTTCGTCTTCCAAGTATTCACAGGTGGTGCTCTCTCAAAATTTTGCTATCATTAACTGCCTTCCAATTTTACAGGACTTCAACACCAACAATTGGTGGCTGAGTATAGACGATGTGGACGTTGGATATTGGCCAGCCTCATTGTTTACTTCCTTAAAGAACTTTGCCGAAGTTTGTGAATGGGGAGGGGAACTTCTGAATACGAACCCTGGAGGGCGCCATACTAAAACTCAAATGGGCAACGGTCATTTCCCTCAGCACCAAGTTACAGATAGCCCTGGCAGAAGTGCGTACTTCGCCTATACCGACTACATAAATGGCGACGGAGATTGGCAGTCGATATTCAGCGAAACCGACTATATTACAAAGCCAAACTGCTATGGTTATCAAAATACAAGACCATTTGGAGGGTTCGGTCCCAAGTCGAAATACTCATTCTTCTTTGGTGGACCTGGAGGATCTGATCCAGGCTGCAACTAATTGATTAACTAGAGCTTGAAATGGTGGGAGAACAGTGAAAACCAATAAGAGATTGACCCTCTTAATTTCAAAAAGAGCAAGGTTATCATGATCAGTACATGCCTGTAGTTTTTGAAATATAAAGGTGGTGTGACTGATTATACATTGCTTTTCGGCTACTGTTAACATGATTATTACTGCAACCGAAATTTGAGAATCTATAAATTTTTGTATGGCAGGACGAATAGCCCACGAGACTTTTCAGGGTGGGCCGAACTGTATAGCCCACAACTGTGGGCTATAAACTGATCTTAATTTTCTCTCCCATCTATGTCCTTATCCACCTTAGTGGATTATTGATCCTTGGCTGTACATCAGGATCAAGTGATCTTGAAGATTACTGATCTGGTCCGAACACAGTCCCTGGGTCGATCGAATCACCATATCAATGATCTTCCAGATCACCTAGTTACACACAATATGTTACAACACTTTTCTACATTGAATTGTGTGGGAAGTTCAATATGTTACATTCACAATATGTTCCAACACTTCTCAGGTCAAGATACTTTTTTGGTAGACCTGGGGGGTCAGATTCATACTGAAACCAAGTTTCTGAAACTCTTAAAAATGGTGGAGATGAAGCCTTGATAGGCTATTTGCAACACATGATAATCATGAATAAGAGTAGGAACTCCCTGAGAGCAAGCTCTTGGATACAAGCACCGCTCCGAATCCAATTGTTCCGCGAGTCAGAAAATGGCGTTTCTGGTGGTTCAAACTGCCAGTTTACGTAATTACAGTGTTTTCCCCAGAAAAAAATCGAAGAAAAATGTCAGAATATTGTGCTAAATTATTTCGACTATCTTTAGGCGCTTAGCGGATGACCATAAGACAAGAGGCTCAGTCGGTATTCCAACGGCTTCAACATCAACTCCAACCGATGAACTGCCGGAAGTAGTTTCTAATAGGTTTCGGCAGCTTGACATGCCGGAACTTTTCTGCCAGTAATCCAATATTGTCCGACTTCTACTAGTTAAACTTGTTATTGATTTTGTTTTTAGGGAAAAGAAAGAATATGGTAGCCATCTTTATTGCAGTGAGTATAAATTCATAACTGTCCTTCATGACCTGCACTCTTGTTAGCCCACTTGGTCTGGTTTCGACAACAGGAGACAAAGTGAACTCAGCACCACCAAAGCCATACGACTACTATTGTTCACAAAGCTTGCCATAGCGAAGCACTCAACCAAGAAGTTTCAAACAAGGTTTGGTGAAAGAAATAGTACAGACAAGTTCTCCGCAACAGGTTTACCAAAGCATTTGGGTTGCTTCCAAGGATTCAAATTAGGGGCTTTGGAAACATTTTGGGGAGGCCACAGCAAAGCCCAAGCGACCAAGTCATATAGATCATGAAAGGAAAATCTCAGCAAAACGAACATCAACAACCTTTCGACTGAATGCAAACACCAATTCGGTATGGTTTTCCCGAGTCGACCATGAATGGGGCATCAGAGAAGCTCTCTAATCCTTAACAATATAGTAAGACTATGATTACAAAAATGATGAATCCCGAAGTAGGATTATGGGGTCACAGAAGAGACACCAATCGATGGACATCTTTCGGCGAAACAAGCTCGACGACAGCTGCCCTCGCAGGTCGAAGTTATAACTGAAGGATTCTGTAGTATGGTGTTCTTCTGCATGTATACAATCGAGAAAGCTAGATACACATCTGTTTTTTAGCACGGCAATTGGTGAAACTAGTTAAATTGGGGTTGGGGAAATGAAGAAACAATCACCCCAAGACTAGTTCCCAATATCTCTATAATATGTATATAAGTGTTTTTATGAATATACCTGGTTGGGGTCTGCCTAAGCCTGCTTGCCTTTCGACAATAATATCAATGTTTTGGGTTGACGGGAAGGAAAGGTTGAATCTCTCTCATAGAAAGAGCAAGAATCAAGGACGGAAACTGATAAGAAAACATGTCTGTATCTTGCATCTATAAGCGAGGGCGTGTACCACTATATATATGTACATTATTTCATCTTCACCATGTTATGTACATATATATGTATATATGCAATACATATACATATACATATATACATATATATATATACATATATATATACATATATACATATATATATACATATATACATATATATATATACATATATATACATATATGTAAGAGAAGGCCAAGGCTTAATGCCTTGGTATTGAGCTAATGCTCTCAAAGCGATTTTACTATTATAGTGGCATGCTATTTAGCTTTTGCATCTATAAGCGAGGGCGTGTACCACTATATATATGTACATTATTTCATCTTCACCATGTTATGTACATATATATGTATATATGCAATACATATACATATACATATATATACATATATGTAAGAGAAGGCCAAGGCTTAATGCCTTGGTATTGAGCTAATGCTCTCAAAGCGATTTTACTATTATAGTGGCATGCTATTTAGCTTTTGATAAATTTCCAAAAGCCACATTATATTAGGTCATATGCTTTAATTTAATAAACTGCTTAGCCTAAACTTATCTATTAAATAATTTAAAAGATCTTACCCAATCTACCTAACAACCTTAAGCAATGTTAAACAATACGATAGTATCATACATTAGTGCTTGATGCCTGAGTTGACGAAAACCCATCCGATTTATCGGCATGTTACGCACTATAATAAATTTACATGTAGGGGTATAAATCGAATGGAGTTGGGCTCAAGTACAGGCAAGCTCTACTAGACTTGTTAAGAAATGCTCTGCTCAATCTTGAGTTATGTTTGAACTACTCAAGCTCAGCTCGTCGTGCGCATCTGAGCTCAGAGCAATCAAGATTGACTCGATTAAACTCAGCCCGAGATTGAGCTTAGTGAGCTTGACAAAGCTTGTGAGTTAGCTCAAACTTGTAAAGTTCTAACCTTGAACATTAGTGATCACGGATCAAGTTTATGACATTTACTCAAAGATAAACTAATTTTAAGTTTAGTATTATAAGCTCAATTAGGATCCTAGCTGCTTATCCAAGTACCAATGAGCTTAACCTCAAAAAGATGAGTTCAGGTCCCGTTTTTTCTTGCACCAAGCTCGAGTAGCTCGTGAACAGGGCTCAATTGCACCCCTAATTATATGGTACCATCGTGATTATTCATGAGTTCTTCTCGGAGGAGAACAGTACCATGGAATGCAATTGTCACCGGCTATACACAGAAAGGGGAAGAGCTAGAAGCCATGAAACTTTTCAAACAAATGCATGTTGAAAGTGACTCCTGATCATGCCACCATAATATCAGTTCTTCCTTCATATGCAAAATCATCAGATCTACAGCAAACAGATAACGTGCATTGCCATTTGATCAAAACTGGATTTATCTCAGCTATAGAAATTAGCACAGGGGTCATTGATGTCTGTATGAAATGTGGTCAAATAGATGCCGCACGAAATCTCTTTGATGGAATGAATGAGAAAGATATTGTCTCTCGAGTGCTATTACTGCAACCTTACCTTAACCAGGTGATCAAGGAGACTGGCTGGGCTGTACGCAAATCAAACATGATCCTAGCCGTCCTGGACGCGACCGCTGAATGTTCTGCTCAGCTTGGTCCATATCAGCTCGTTTGATTGGCCATAAATATTATTTATACAACAACAACAACTAAGCCTTATGTTCATAAATATTATAATATGTGCAAGAGAGGGGGGCGGGGGGGGGGGGGGGGGGGGGGGGGGGGGTATGCAATTTGATAATATAGCTCAGATCAACTAAATTAAGCAAATAGTTCCGAAATTTACCTAAAGGATGCGCCTTTCACCAACCTGCTCTAACACAATGAGTTTTACACCAAGCACACCATTAGCTAAAAAAAAGTGAAGGGAATGATCGGTTCGAAACCAGCCTGTCAGTTCAAACTGGAACCACGGTGTTTGCAGAACCGGCAGTAACCAAGAAAACCGTTCTTGGTTTGGTTATAGTTCACAGTTTTTAAAAGCCAAACTGAAATCAGCGATTCCAAATCGCCGGTAGCTATGTTTTAAATATTTTTTATAAATAGAAAGGAACTCCTTATCATTGCAGTTGAGAGAGATCAACTACCAGAAGGCGCATTGCCCTTTATTTTTCAGAAAAAAGAAATTTGAAACCATGCGCGCGGTTCCGCACCTTTGAAGCGTGTCCTACATTTATTGCTCAATCACAGAGAGGAATTACATGTGATGCAAGCAGGCGATAATAGAGAAGGAAGTTCAAACCCAAGTCAATATAATCGATACAGAATGTAGTTTTGCCCCGTTTTAATGACAGCATTCCACGGATTCCGGAATTAGATGATATGAACTCAAATGAGATCCTTAAGGAACATCCAGAGTTTCCCTTTTCACCGAAACATGAGCCGAACCCTCGACACCATTCTCTGGATTCCCGAATTCCTCCCACTAGACCTGCAAATAAGCATTTTGAAGGATCCACAACCATGATGTACTTCCAGTCAATTCAAGGACACCCTATTCTGCCATTTTTAATGCTTAGTTATTGGAGATTCCCAGGTTTATGCTTAAATAAATCATATGGGCTGAAGTGCATACAGAAAACAAATGTCATATGGATAATACACCATGATGATCCTAACAAGAACTTGATGAATGCATCATTTCTAGCGTGAGACGAAGAAAACCATAGGCACCAGTTCTTGCCAAGCGCTTCTCTTACCAGATTCTAAACGTGAGAAGGGTCACAATTTTCTCGGGATTCAGAAAAGGAACTTTATTAGGAAATGATGCCAAATAACAACAAAAGAAGAGTTTAATCAGTGTCATTCTTATCAAAATGCAAAGTTCAAGAGCAACAGTATTTTATTTCAAATGCTCAAGAAATAAGCAAAGCAAGCATTACTAAACATACAAGATGCCACAGAGGGTTAGCTTACAGGTAACAGCATCTAACTGCCTTACAGCCAGTTAGGCTCGATTTCTATCACCGCTGTCTCCCTGCGCAAGTAAATACCCAACATAGGTCCTACAGTCAAGGGTCCTGGCCTCTAGTTTCACGCTGGTTTGTCCTAACCAAAGCATATACATATATAAGCAAAATATACGAAACATTTTATATCACCGGGCTGTTATAATTGTCCTAACCAGTGTTGTCTGACGCGTATCGTATCGTGTATCGCTGGGCTCCACGATACGGGCGTATCGTATCGTATCGTATCGTACTTTAATATTAAAATAATGTAAAAATAATTAAAAATTAATAAAAAATAGTAAAAAATCGAAAAAAATCAAGAAAAAATCAGGAAAAATCTGATAATTGCTTTAAATTCATATAATGTAAGTTTAGTACAGATTGAGCATTCAACATTGAACAATTGCATTCAAATTTATATATTTTGAATCCAAAAAATAAAATACAGACATAGTTTACACTTTACAGTACACTACAGTTACATATAATGTTACATTTTACAAATTGTAATCAGGATCATCAACTAAATAATCTTCATCTTCTCCTTGTTGCAGATCCTCATCATCATCAGCCACGCCCACACCTTCTTCTTCAAAATCAAATTCTTCATCTCCATAATGTTGTTGCGCTCCTTTAAAATTAATCCAGGCAACGTCTTCTTCTGTTAGGAGGGCATTTTCTTCAGTGTCTTCCATAACCCAATCTTCTAATATATCAAAATTATCCAAACTTATTGGATCGAACTGACTTTCTTCTCTATTTACTTTTTTTAATTGCCTACGACACAAACAAAGATAAACAATTAGTAAGTAATATTAACAATTGAAAACTGAAGTTAAATAATATCGAATTGAAAATTTGAAAGTAATACAACATTACCTTTCACGAAGGCGCATGTTACAACGAATATAAACCAAATCATTAAGCCTTTTGTGTTCCAACCTGTTGCGCTTTTTTGTATGGATGTGTTCAAAAACACTCCAATTTCTTTCACAACCTGTTGCACTACAGGTTTGGCTTAAGACTCTAACAGCAAAATCTCTAAGGTTTGGACAATCACTTCCAAACCTATTCCACCAAACATCTGTAAAAAAATATAAACATTAGAGACATAATAATCCACAGTAATGTAAGATGCAACTTAAATATGAAAATAAACAATGTACCTGGACGCATCGTAGAGCGGTTGCGAATTGCAACAGGCAAACCCATCAAGTGAAGAGCATTATCATATATCTCCATCTCTCGATGTATCGCATCTACTATGCTCTCATCAGGGACTAATCTGTCGATGCATTCAATGATTCCTCGATTAACCTCACCGTCCCTTTTGAAGGTTGCTGAGTACCTCAATGATGGGTTTAGATAGTAGGCTGCTGCATGAATAGGCTGATGCAATTGTTTATTCCATCTACTATCAATTATTTTCCACACGGGCACATAATCTCTTTTTTTTCCATTAAAGTTATTTCTGATTGCTTCTTTTGCCCTGTCCATGGATTCATAAAGGTAGCCCATAGATGGTTTCTCCTCGCTGTCAGCCAATCTCAAAACTTTCACTAAAGGACAAGTAATTTTCAATAATCTGATACATGCATTCCAAAATGAACTTCTAAAAACCGTTTCTGCAATCTCATTTAACTTTCTGTTCCTTCTGTTTTGTGGCAACTCTGCAAATTGTTGCCACTCATCTGAGGAGAACATTCTCTTTAAAGCTTGCTTCTGTCTCACAATACTCTGTACAGATAAGAAGTTTGTTGCAAACCGAGTTGCAGCTGTGCGAAGAAGCTCTGCACCTTCTGTGTATCTCCTCATCATACATAAAACAAATGCATGGTTGTAAATAAATTTTGTAATATCTTGGCAACACTCAGTTGCTGCCTTTATTTCATCCATCTCACCGATGTCCTCGAGGATGAGATCTAAACAATGGGCTGCACATGGTGTCCAGTAGAAAGTCCCATAAATATCAGCTAACTCCTTTCCGGCTGCTTTGTAGTTAGCTGCATTATCTGTAATCAATTGGACTACATTTTCTAGCCCAACCTCTTGTATAACCTTATCAAATTCCTCTCGTAGGATCTCTGCAGTGTGCCTCTCCTCTGACATATCTAGAGATCTCAAAAACATGAGTCCTTTAGGACAATATACAAGAAAATTTAGCAATGTCCTTCCTCGCCTATCGGTCCATCCATCTGCCATGATAGTGCATCCTGTTTCCTTCCACGATTGTCTCAAAGTCGAACAGTATTGCTGCACTTCAATCACGGTCTGATCTAATATCTTCCCTCTCAACTTCTGATAAGAGGGCATCCTGTATCCTGGACCAATGTTAGCAATTGCATCTGCCATTGCTTGAAAATGAAAACTGTTTGCTGCATTAAATGGAATACATGTATCATAAAACCATCTGCCCACTGCAAGGTCTGCTTGATCGTGCAGTTGTTCTGAAGCCATAGCAGCACGAATTCCTGGCTGAGCACCAGGTGTAGTGGAAGGAGGAAAGAACGAATGTATGCTAGAAGAAGAAGCTCTTCCTCTACTCCTTCCTGAACTTCCTCTTCTGCCACCTCCAAAGTCTTCAGATGCAACCCTCTTTCCTCTGCTAGGTGCTCGCGAACTGCTACTACCAATATCTGTTCTAGCATCTGAAGGCAAACTATCAGTGAATCCAACTCCAGTGGCAGTAGCATCATCAGCTTCTTCACACATCTGGAAATCATCCTTTTGTTGTCTCCTTTCCTGTATGCTCTCAATCATCTGCAAGCATTGCCATTTAATACCTTCTGGCACACTTCTAACTCTGCCTGTGCATGGAGCAACTTCTTTCCTGGTTCCTGCTAGGTGGTGTTTCAACCTTGAAATTCCACCACTAACCACCTTTTCACAAAATAAACATCTGATTTTTAACCTTGAACCCTCAACTGGTATACCCCACTGCCATGCCGGATCATCAGACTTTGAATGAGAGTCTCTACCACCCCTTCCTGCCATCTCAATGGAGTACTTTAATTCAAAAAAAAACCTGAAAATAAAAGCACTTCGTAAATCCCCCAATCTTCAAATAACACTCAAATCGAGTGTCTCCCACTTCATGAATGCAATAAAAATCATATACACACACTTAATAACTTCATATTTTGTCATTCAAAAAAAAAAACCCGAAATAACACAAAAAACAATAAATATAAAGGAAAAAAAGGAAAAAAACATTAAAAATATACCTAAATCCGAGTTTGGAGGCTTGGACGGACACCGTAGGGCACGATTTTAGAGCTTTGAACACCAAGGAGGCGAAAACCGACTCTTAGGGAGCTTGAAGAACTCAAAAAGAGAGAGGAAACCCGCGAAAAATCGCGGGTTTCCCTCGGGCCGGGACCCTTTATAAGGGTCCCAGGGCGTATCGCCCGTATCGTACGATACGGGCGATACGCACCGTATCGTGCGATACGGGCCGTATCGCACGATACGGTGCGATACGCCCGCACCTGCGATACGGACAACACTGGTCCTAACATTATATTTACATCATGCTAATATTTCTATAAACCATGAATTCACATGGTTTTATAACATTGCCCAAATAAGTAACTGGTTTTGAAGTAGGCATCAGTCAGATGCTTCATCTGAGATGGTGAGATGCTGAGGCAGCGCAGGTGCATGTATAAGTGAAACATCATCAAGCGAAACTTGATGACCTGTTATTCAGTCTCAGGTTTGAAAAACCTGAGAAGACCCATGCTGAATTAATCCTTAGAAGACCTGGTTACAACTCACAGACAACAACCTCCAGATTGCGTTTTGTAAGGAGTCAAAATCATTCATGCTCGATAAGGTGGAGAGATGAGAACCACCAACAAATCCAGGTGAAAAGTAGGCAATTTGATCACAAAGTTAATCTGTCCAGAGCTACATCCATAGTATCACACATAATACAGGTTAAACTATTCAACATCATAGACTAGTGACCCAACTTTAAGCGTTTCAGATATGCATATAGATTTGCTTTAAGATGCGCATAAAGATTTGCTTTAAGATGCATTGGGTTGAATATTTGGACAAATTGACAAAAGTAGAAGCGGTAAAAGGATAATACCAAGGTGACCGAGTAAAGGGAAACATGAGGACTGGAGAGATTGACCTAAGGTGTAGGGACCTTTATTTAGACAAGGAAAGGCAGATTCACAGGTACAAAGAGGTTTGAACATGCAATGCTACTTGAGTTTTTCATCATGAAAATGAGATGATTGTGGGACTATGGATAAGCAGATACAGGTAAGAAAATAGCTCATGGTTAGCCCACATCAAAAGTATTCATTTGAATATTTCATATTTGAGTTTAATACAACAACAACAACAACAACAACAACAACAACAACAACTAAGCCTTTTCTCATACTAGACGGGGTCGGCTACATGGATTCTTTGTTTCCACAGATCCCTATCGTGTGCCATGTTAGCAGTTAACTCCCAATAAGCTAGATCATTCTTTATTGTTTCTTTCCAACACTTTTGTGGTCGTCCTCTACCTCTTTTAATACTCTTTCCAAATTTAGTTTTTCTAACCTTCTTAAAGGTTCTTCTTTTGATATTCTTTCTATATGTCCAAACCATCTTAAACGATGTTCTCTCATTTTATCCTCTATTTGTGCCACTCCTAATTTGTTTCTAATAACCTCATTTTGTGTACGGTCTTTTCTTGTATGACCACTCATCCATCTCAACATCTTCATTTCTGTCAGAGACATCTTTTGTACATGTTGATGATTAACTGCCCAACACTCAGAACCATAAAACATGGCAGGCCTAATTGTTGCTCTATAATATTTACCTTTTAATTTTAATGGTATCTTCTTATCACAAAGAATACCTGATGCTCCTCTCCATTTTAACCAACCAGCATTAATTCTATGTGTAACATCTCATCAATTCTTCCATCACTTTGAAAAATTGACCCTAGGTATTTAAAACTTTCCTTTTGGGGAATGCAATGTGTGCCAATTTTAATTTCTAAGTCCTCTGAAGTAGCCAAATGATCAAACTTACATTCCATATATTCTGTCTTTGTTCTACTAAGTCGGAGGCCTTTGTTTTCTAATGTTTCTCTCCATAGTTCCAATTTTCTATTAACTTTTTCCTTAGACTCCTCCACTAATACAATGTCATCTGCAAATAACATACACCAAGGTACTTCATCTTGAATATGTTTTGTTAACTCATCCATCACCATTATAAATAAGTATGGACTTAAAGTTGATCCTTGATGTAACCCAATATTAACTTCAAAGAAGTCTGTCGTTCCTTCATGAGTCCTCACACATGTTTTTGCACCATCATACATGTCTCTTATAAGGTTAATATATGTCAATGGGATACCTCTTTTTTCCAAAGTTCTCCAAAGAACCTCTCTCGGTACCCTATCATAAGCTTTTTCTAGATCAATAAATATCATGTGAAGGTCTTTCTTTTTTGCTCTAAAATGTTCCATAAGACGTCTCAAAAGGTGAATCGCTTCAATAGTAGATCTACCTGGCATAAATCCAAATTGGTTCTCTGTTGTACTTGATACTTGTCTTAACCTACGTTCGATAATTCTTTCCCATAATTTCAATCGATAATTCGTACAATTTTGAATGTCTCCCTTGTTCTTATATACGGGTATAAGTGTACTTGCTTTCCATTCCTCGGGCATCTTTTGGTTTTTTCATATTTCATTAAATAGTCTTATGAGCCAAGTGATTCCTATTTTTCCTAGTATTTTCCAAAGTTCTATAGGAATATTATCTGGTCCTACCGATTTACCACTCTTCATATGTTTAAGAGCCTCTTTGACTTCATTCTTTTGAATACGTCGGTAGAAATTGTGGTTTATATACTTTTCTGACTTGGCTAAATCTCCTAAACTAATACTAACATCTTTATTTTCATTAAAAAGATTATAAAAATAGTTTTTCCATCTATTTCTTATATCATCATTTGCCACTAGAATTTTTTCATCCTCGTCTTTTATGCATCTAACATAATTAAGATCTTTAGTTTTCTTATCTCTAGCCCTAGCTATCCTAAAAATATCTCTTTCACCCTCTTTTGAGTTGAGATTTTTATATAAGTCCTCCCAAATCTTAGCTTTTGCTTCACTAACGGCCTTTTTGGTTTCCTTCTTTGCTTTCTTATAAGCTTCTAAAGTTTCACTAGTTTTCTTAGCATAATGTAATTTGTAACATGCCCTCTTTGCCTTATTTTATTTTGTACTACTTCACTCCACCACCAAGCTTCTTTTTGTGCCGGGTTCAACTTGCAACAATTGGCTGTTTAAGATAGAGACAGGTACCAATGCAGTCAATTTTCTGTATGACGTTATGTGGGAAGATAAGAACTACCAAAATAATATGCTGATAAAGACATGAAGTGAGTATATTTGAGCATTGATGTATGTAAAGAAAAAACAAAGTACAGACCAGGAGAAGATTACTAAAGAAAGAAATAGAAGAATCCTGTTGGTTACAAACCAATGCAACATCGGTTACTTGCTATTTTATCTGAAATTATTTCAACTTGTTGTAAAGGATACCTGAAGTATTAAGCCGGATTAACTTGCTGCCACCTTCAACTTTTTCGGTGGCGGATTTCCACCCGCAAGAAGCACATACAAATAAAAGAGCAGCATTCCAGCACTAAATTTAAAAGAGGATTATCAGAATCCCAGTCTAGAAAAACAATCATCACATATTAGATTCCTCAAGAATTACCTCACAATAATGTAGAATCCTGTCGGAAAAACCTTCTTAGACTGCACCACTATATTCAGTAAATATTACAAGTCAAACTTGAGAGGACTAAAAGCATCTGACATAACTTACCAATGTATACATGTGATATTGCTTTACCAGAAGACCGCTTGCCAAAGCTGCATGTGCAATAAAGATATGGTTCAAGATACTACAGATGAACCTCATCATCCTAACTCACAAATTATTTTAGAAAAGAATAACTTATGTTCCCACAAAAATCGGTCAAAAACATGCAGTGGCATTGGAACTTTCAAGTTGGCCATACCCAAAATAACGAGGTCATAAGCAGCTTCTTACAAGGAACTGAGTGCTTAGCACGACATCTTAAGATAAATACATGCATAACTAGTTACAACTGTATATATGAAAGAAGCTTCTCAAAAACCATAAACCTGAGAAGGAAGTATGGCATGATCTGTCAAAGAAGGTTCAAAAATGAAAAACCAAAGAGTAAAAGTTTTGGCATGTATATAGCGTTCAACGTGTTCATACGTGCAAGTATGTGTTGATTATGCATGTTACCAGTTGAAGACAGCAGGGTAGAATTTTTCAACTGAAGAGCAGAATTGCACTTTTGCAGTTGGCTCCAATATAAAAGCATCTATTGATTGCAACATCTCTGCTCCAAGCTATTAGGTAACTTTAAGGGCATTTGGTGAACATTTTCAGCAGAAGAACAAAAAAATTCTCTACAAAATTTGTCCTATGTTATATAAGCAATTTATCTTTTTCGGGCATAGCTTATAAGCGCATCAAATTTATGATACTAAATTCATAACCATAAGAAAATTAATTGTTACATGGGAATATCAACTCAGTTAATACATGGTGAAAGGCGTTAAGCAAAGCATTTTTCAGAAAGTATCGTACCTGACTGCCCCAAAATAAAAGGCAAGCTAGATTTCCCTTGCCTCCAAACCTTTAAGCTATAATAGCTCAAGGCTAGCAAAGCACCGCCAAAGAGTAATCCGTTCACAAGAGTTGCTTGATTCCTGGAAAAGAGAAACCCAACAACCCCACCACCCAATACAATGCCACCTGCATGAAATAAACCAGATTGATAACTGCACTTAAATTGATCAATATACTGAACAAACACAACTGCTACCTTCAACTACAAAAGATTACTGCATACTGCAAGCCATAACAATCTACAGAAATGAATAAACTCAATAAGCACTGAGTGCATGATTTAGACCTTTAGACTACAAATTACTCGTGAGAGAAACAGTGAGTTGGAGACAAATTGGAAATGGGGCAGGGAAATTCAGTTCAGTTACAATTTTATAAAACAGGTCAATAAGAGTATGTGCATGCAGGCACGCACATGCATGAATTTTTTCCTTGAAAAGATAGGGAAAGAAACTACAAGAACAAAACTCCAAAACTCAGTGCAAATGAAAACTGAGATCAGCCCAACTGAATTTTTCAGTGTTCCAAACATTCCCCTCAAAATAATAAGCTTTACTAAAGTGGCACAAAACTTAAACATCACCAACGGACCAAAGGACAGCCAGTAAAAGAGCAGGCTCGGATAAAGACCAAGTGGTTAACATGTATCTGACCAAGTAGTTAACAAGCACTTGGTTGATGACTAGTTTGTCTGGATAGACTTCTTTGGTAAGATGGATCTTAATACAAGCAAAATACAACAACAAGCAAGCAAAATATATAAATTAATTGGTATCCCTCTCATGGTACTAGAACAATACGAAATTATGAGAAGCTGTGCCATTCCTCTAACATGAGAGCAATCCCCATGTACTTTTTCATCTTCCAATGTTATGAACATGAGTACACTATACATCTTTGGTAAGACGGATATTAATATAAGCAAAACATATAAATTGGTATTCCTCTCATGGTACTAGAAGAATACGAAATTATGAGAAGCTATGCCACTCCTCTAACATGAGTGTAATCCCCATGTACTTTTTAATCTGCCAATGCTATGAACATGAGTACACTATACATATCAGACATGAAAAGACATAGTAATTCTTGCTATGAAGCAAAGCGGCTTTGCTAGGAAGAGGAGGAGAAGCAAGATCCCTAAAATTTTAAGGAAATAGAAAAAGGGATCAATTTGAAAAGGGGAGAAAACCAAATCTTGGAAGCAAAATGAGCTTCAACTGGGAATTCACGAAACACATAAAGAACTAAATGTTTTAATCTGAAAAGAAAATGTGAAATTTATGGCACACAGAAGAGTGGAATGAAATGAGAAATGTAAAGCAACGACTCTAGGGTAAAACCCGGGTGCAGGTTTTTTTACATACCAAAAGGAATTCCAAAGCAAAAATCATGAATCTTTGCTGATCTCTTTTTCACTTGAGGAAGATCCTCTGCTATCACTGTAACAGGAGCATCTCGCTTTTCACCAGCCTCTTCTCCTGCACTCAAATTTGAACTTTGACCATCCACTGAATGCTTCAAAGTGTAATCAGTCTCTGAGCCAGAACTCTCTGTATGGCTTCCTTCAAGATGCATCTTAGTTGACAACTGCATCTAAGGTACATTGTCAATACAACCGTAGGTGGTTGTATGAAACTACAAATTCTTATCTAATTTATAGGTAAGTTCCATCAAATATTTTTAAGGTGGATGCTTCCAAAATCTTATAAATATGCCATCACAGGAGATGAAAACAAAACTAGGGAAGATAAAAGCATACAAACGACAAAGGTGGAGAGTGTAAGTGCTCTTAGCAACCACTTTTAGCAAAACGAAAATTGATATTTACATTTTCCCACATTGTACCAAGATTAGAAGAGCTAAGCTCTGATGTCTAAAAGGGAATATAATTTCTAATAGGCCCCAAGATACTCAAGTTCCTTTTCAGATACAGTTCTTACACCTTTATCCACGACTTCATACTTTTTGTTTTTAAACAAGCCACTATCTTGATGATGTTCTCCAAAATATTCTCTTATATAGTCTTCCAGAAAAATATGTAGCCAATGATAGATTTCTAGTTTCAATACTTGATTGATGCATATAGGATAAAGCTAGAAAAAGGGACACCAGTGACCCTCACAAATAATATAATCGGGGAACTAGACAAAGGTAAGAAATGAAGCATGCTACATCCTTCACCTGTCCCACTAAAATATATTCTTGAGTTCATGAAATACACCTCCCACTTATAACACCATCAAGTGGAATATATTATATGCTGAAAACGGTTCAGTTGTGCATAAGTTATTGTTTCCTTGCGTTTTTTTCTTGAATATAGTATATTGCCATCCTCATTAGCATATCAGCAAAACATATTCATCTTAGCTGTTGCTCCACTAGTTTCAGGACATCATGAAGAGCTCATTAGCACCCAAATGTCACTATGTCAGCCGTGTTCCCCCCACACACATAAAACTCAAGGAGAAACTCAGTTTAACAATCTATCAAGCATTACTAAAGTAATAATTAGCGGATCCTGAATAATATGTCATGAAAACTATGAAAATTAGTCAAAGAGTACCTAGCAGTATTCAAGCCGTGTTTGCAATGGGGTCTCACCCACACCCCTGTCTACCCACGTTGGACTAGATAATCAACTTAATGGCATAGACCTCAAGTCTACTTCACATCGTTTTTGTATCGGTCGGCATATCGTACTGAGTTTCAGCTTAAGTACATTTGCACCAACTATACGCCACACGGATCACAGCTCAAGATGTAACCAGAAAACTACAAATGACCTTGCAGAGAACAAACAAAACCATTAAAACTGCAGGCATCTCACACCTGTTTAACAACTCGTGACTTCCTGCAGAACCCTTTAACAGGAAAACTGGGGTGAACAACAAATCGATCACTTCTTCCGGTTGAAGAAAACACAAGAGAGAGGTGCACTCCGCCGGGTTGAACATATGAAATCTTCTTTTTTCCAAGTCCTACTAACAATAGAAGTAACAATAAACAAAAGGAACACCAAATATGAGAAACCATTCGGGCTACCTTGAGTTTCAAATATAAAACAAAATTAGACATACTATCATGTATCAATAATATATAGACATTATGAACTCAATCTCCCAAATTTCCAACTGGGTTTCAAATAAAATCCAATTTGTCATTCAATAAAGGTGAAATTTTTCTTTTTCCTTCTATGGCCACTGAAATGCTATCCCATCATACGACCCTAATATCAAGTTAGAAAATCCGGACACATAGGGGAAGTATGAAAAGAATTGAGCATTTCAACCAAAACACAAGAGCAACCAAATAGCAGAGAAGGATGAAGAAGCACAAAAACAGATTATGATCCGTTAGAAACCCAAACCCCAAAAATTCTTCCGAAAATTCCGATTATGGAAACACCATCAAAATCTAATTATTGTGTCGTCCAAAAAACTCTCACGACCATGCAAAATCTATCAAAAGGAAGAAAAGGATTACCGGAATAATTGGTACTCAAGACATGGCCGTTTTCCTTTAAAAACTGAGCCTTCGATACAGAATTTCCAATAGTCGCCATCACCAACTTCAGATATCCAAAAGAAAAACAGAAAAGGATTACAGAAGAATCGGAAAAGCAGAAAATTCAAAAGGGGTTGCAAATAAGTTGATCCACATGTCAAAAACTCGAAAAGCCTTACCAAAGTTCAACTCGGAAGACGGAAGACCTACTTTGCTCTCCCCCTCCCCCTGTGCGTGCGTATAATGCATTGGGAAGTGAACAAGTCAAACAAGTGTGGGTGTTACGGGATCGCTGCTTCTGAACACTTTCTGACGTCAACCATTGGATTTTGATTAGTGACTTGATGAACCGGTTCTCATTTTGACCTGGATCCAGTTCATGGTCAAGGCCAGTGACATGTATGTGTGGGGTCTGCGTCCCTCAACTTACATTTGTTTGAATCATCGGACATTTATCTGTCCCAGACAGATTAAAACTCTTTGTCCAAAGTTTCAAATGCTAAGACAATGGATCCTAGATATCAATATGGCCTGTTTGGAACCGGTTTAGTGGCTCCAACCAAACAGAACCAGTTAGAACCGAAACCAAACAAACCGGACCCAGAACCGGGGTTCCACCTTAATCTGAATTATTTTTTTCAGTTCCGGGTGATTAGGGCTCAAACTGGAACGAACAAAATGGGTATGACTGTGGTTCAACCCTAGCTTCTGGTTTAGGGAGAATCAAAACCAGCGGTTTGGAACTGCTTGTTTCAGTTTACCCAAAACTAATCATATCTACAAGAGTTGTTACTCTTGCATGTAAGATTTAAGCACAACTTTGTTTTTTTTCAATGATAAATTCAGGGTCATGGATTTTTCCTTCCTCTCAACGTTAAATCATCTGGCTCCAAGTCATGCAGATCTTATGTAGAAACATAAATAAGTGATTTAACTAATTCCATCAAAACTGTTGGAACATGTCGCAGATGACGAATCTTAAAAGTTATCTCGTCTATATTGCCCTTATGTTCTTTTGAGCTTGAGAGAGCTTAATATAAATCCAATTTTATAGCCATATATTTTGCAAAATTAATAAGTTAAGAAAAATCCCCAAAAAATCATTCTCCTTGCTGATACCCAATAGTAGTATAATCTCTCTCTCCCTCTCTTTCCCTTTTTCTTTCTCTCTCTCTCTCTCTATATATATATATATTGGCATACATTAGTACACTTAGGTGTGCTAATAAATCCAAACCATCCGAACACACCCAAATCCCTACTCAATATTGAATCACTTTTGAACCCACATTTTGTTGCCTTCACTGCTTCAACCACTAAATGTCATCCTTGACTAGGTTTCATTACTTTCTTTACGACTCCCTCGTACCGTTGACAGTCAAAACCCCTACCACCATCGAGGGCAAAAGCTCATGGTGAAGCAGTAGAGGATGGCAAAATAGGGGTTTGAGTAGTTATTGATTTGGGATTATAATATCTCTTTAACTATAATATCTTTTCAATGTTATGTATTTCATATATGCTTGAAAATGTCACCTTAAAGTAAAAAAACAAAAAGATATAAGTAGAGTTGATTTATATGCATGTCTTTTGCTTTTAAATAAGATGAGTGGTTGAGATTTTCAAAAATGAGCAATCATTGTAAAAGATAAGCATCTTACACTCCCTTCATATATATAAAGTTTTATCATGTTATATACTTGTCATAATATGTATGTTTGCATATACACTTGATTCTCGTGCATTTTTATTTTTAATTTCAACCTTCAATCTATTAAGATGGATGATTATTAAGATTTGTAAGAATGGAATAATACATAAAGTCACAAGCGGATATTATATAATACACAGACACATATTCAACTGGGGGATAAGCAGGAATCCAGCTGCGGGAACAAAAGCTTAGAGCTCCTTGCCAATAGGGCAGATGCATTAGCGAAATTGTTTGTTTGATTACTACTTGCACCTCAAAATTGATTCAGTCACATTACAGATAATTGATTCATATATATGTCTAATACGTTATACTTCAGACAGATTTTATCACACGACAAGCAAACGATTACAGATACACCATTATAGTGGCTTACATATACACATGATCCAGATACTTCCATATGACTTTTCATCTACCATAAGGTAACAGCTAGTCACACTGTTCGCGCTGTTTCTGAATCGACCAGAATATCCTTGCCGCAGACTCAGATGCAAATTTAGCATTGTGGGGCACGACCTTGATCACCCGGGTCAGTTGTACGGCATTCTGCACCCCTGTGCAGCCGAAGTTCCTCGTTGCCAAAGTTCCGGTTGGGAATGGTAACTTCTTCCTTCCATCACATGCTCGGTCTGCTGTCTCCTGGACCCTTTCACAACTGTATGAAGTGCTTGCAGTGCTCCCTTGAAGTTCGGTTTCTCTAGATGCCTGGATTGTCTGGACATGACAGGAGAAAGCGTCGACTTTCGGATTTGGCAAGTTGCACGAACCTCGAGAGAGCGTGTTGACAGTATTCTCCGCAGTGAACTTATCAGATTGACCATGTAACAAGTTAGACGGTGGTACATCAGCTTGTCCAGAAGCCACTCTGCCACAAAGCATCGGGTTGGTGACATGAGGCAAATATGGAGGAAAGTAGCTTGGAGAGCCGGAAAAAAAGGCGACGCCATTTTCTTGGTACGATGGCGGCACCCCGTGAGCGATATTAGAAAGATCTCCCTCAAGAGGAAGATTCATAGGCGAGCATGTACCATAGGCTGAAGCCATGAAACTGCCCACTGGAGGACAAGGGCCCGTGAACGGCTTGTACACAAGTCCCTCAGAGGGTGACATCACCGGGACTAGCCATTGCGTGCCCACAGAAGGAAAGCACCAAGGAGTGCTCTTGCTGTCAATGACCACAGAACCCTGCGAAGGATTAGCATTCGAATGTCCACCGCTTGATGCATGATTAGTAAGTCCCTTGTCGACAACGCTATCAACCGTCGACACAGTCTTCCCTGCAGAATGACTAACTGAGAGTTCAGCACTCTGGCTGAGTTTTGGTGGCTCTGGTTTCTGCTTCATGATTGGTGGTTGTGATCTTGAATTGTCGTCAGGGAGAACATGATTTTCTGCTCTCTCTTTTGTAGGAGACGTCGTGGAGTCATCATCGTCAAGTAGCAAGTGAGGCGACCCAGCAAGGAACTTCTGAACCTGTTCACATAATGAGCAAGCAGTTAGTTTCTGTCCTGTGTATTATATAATTGAGAACAGATTGTGTTCTTTTTATTCCAATAAAATCAACAGGAAGGTGAAGTCGTTGACCTTAATTAACCTATGCAATTCAAACACTTGAAGAGAAAAGATCCTCTGTTGACTGTCACAGAAGACAAAATGAGATTACGTCAGGTCTCCACTTCAGCAATTAATCAGTCCACCACCAAAATGGAAAAAAGAATGATTAAAAATGAAACGGTCATCCGAAAATGTCAGTGAGACAAAATCATATTCGACAAGGCAAAAGTATCACAGAAAAGAGTCAAAGGGCGAACTTAGGTCACCGAACCAAAATAAAGGCAGAAAGCGAATTCACATGGCATTCATATCTGAAAGGCCGTATTGATTTGGCACTCGAAACAAATAATAAACCTCGAAGGATCAAACGAAATTATAGTAAAAGCACTTTGGCAGTACAAGACAGTAAGAAAGCATGGTAATGATACAACTTTTGAAATTTTAAGAAAACAATTCTAGCAGATAATACAGGTTTCTACCACACGGTATCTGATTTCAAACCAAAAAAACTTGTACCATCTATTTGACTTTATTTCTACATGTATGATCACCTCATGACAGATCAAAATAGGAATTTAACGAAAGGTAAGGAAAATATTGATTCTAAGCATAACAAACAGTAAATAGACTTCCAAAAAAAGGTGGAAATCTCAAGTAGATTGGGCCAAACATGTATAGCATCTCTAGCACAAGAAGCTAACATATGTTTCAGAGTTGTGCGTATGCCGCACTGATGTGGAGTTCAGATTCTGGTTTCAATAGTTCTCGCAAAGGGATATACCTTCCAATTTTACCAAAAAAAATACTTTTGTTCTGAAACATGAAATTCAAAGCAATTTTAAGAAACAACACGGTATCTGATTTCAAACCAAAAAAACTTGTACCATCTATTTGAATTTACTTCTACATGTATGACCACCTCATGACAGATCAAAATAGGAATTTAACGAAAGGTAAGGAAAATATTGATTCTAAGCATAACAAACAGTAAATAGACTTCCAAAAAAAGGTGGAAATCTCAAGTAGATTGGGCCAAGCATGTATAGCATCTCTAGCACAAGAAGCTAACATATGTTTCAGAGTTGTGCGTATGCCGCACTGATGTGGAGTTCAGATTCTGGTTTCAATAGTTCTCGCAAAGGGATATACCTTCCAATTTTACCAAAAAAAATTACTTTTCTGAAACATGAAATTCAAAGCACTTTATCCAACCTTTGTTCTCTCATCAACCTGTCCATCCCTCAGGAATAGCAGAGATCACATGACTTCATTCTAATTAAACTGACATAAAAAATATAAAGAAAGAAAATCAAATACAATGGATGGGATCCTCGCAACATGGTGCACTTATTTTGCATTGCTCTTGCATTATCTGCATTTGTTGGATCAAAGGACCGCTTGTGATAAGCTACGTTCTTTGTTCTTTCATGGAACTCATGGCATTAAGTTATTTACTCCCTCAAGCAACTACAATTATAAATTACTTGTTAATTAGCAATGGAAGATAAAGAATAACATGCTTTATCGCCAATTGTAGAAGGCTTCGAGGTTTAGAGTTTCAGTCATCAGAATTTTATGAAGACGTGCTGGTTATGAGCAACATTCTTACTTTAACCTAAAGAATTTCACTTTAGGGATCCTTCTCTTTTGCATCGTGGGGGAAATTTTCTAGAAGATTTTGTCATGAAAGCGTCCTTTCAGAGAGCTCCTGTTCTTATATTTTCAATGACAGAAGAAGATAACGTTTGATCTTACTCATGCAGTTTCCTTTGTCTTGAATTTTGCTTTGTTCTTTTTCTGGTTCATTCATGCAGTGCCTAGTTCCCATAACCTCATCTTTCCACAGTGTGCCAAATACGAATTACACACACAAGTCCTGGTTTGTGTGGAAACAGAATCAGGTCCTTTTCTACAAGAATCCTGACTGAATAAGAGAGGTTAGAAAAAATAGAAAAAGACAAGTTTAGTGTCTTTTCTGCGAGCAATCTAAAGCATTGGGCGGTCATCATCAACAAGAACAAGGGACGTCCTATATGTTGTAAGTTACAGAACCAAGCCAGTAAACCATGTAAACCATATCCATGTGATATGCATGTCTTTACTACCCATCAGCTACTTGACTTCTCCTAAAATAAATAGGGCTGCAATTCTTTTTTCACTTCTCACAACTAATGTTTGCAATTTGCAACTTACCTAACTCTGCATGTTTCATCTCCTCAAAGCAAAAGTGCAGTTGCAATATCTGTGACACTTCCATTGCCACCTTGATATGGAACTTTTTAATAGCTTGACTTAAAGATGAAATACTAGAACACATCCATAGTGGTCCCTTAGCCGTAACTCCAGCTTCATGTTTTACCTATGTGTTCAAGTGTGAAGATCTTAGAGATAAGCTAGATTCCAAGAGCTCAATGGACTTCCTATGCTCGTTGAGGAACATCCAAATCTGTCAGCAACAACTATAGGCTACAGAATATCCTCAGTCACAGCAGTAACATAAGTGTTGAAAGAATCTCTTGCCACACCATCTGTCCGCTTAGTGGTATAAGGCTGTAAACAACAAAAGACTTGTTATTTCTTCTTAGATCCTTTCCAGTAATCAATGACATGTAACTTGAATTTTTCTTTCCTTGCCCATTCTTCACGGCTTCAAGTATACAACAACCCAAGATTAATTGCAGCTCGGCAGTCTTCAAAGGTTCTTGCAACAAACTGTAGCATCGATTGAGAAGAAAACATAGCCACAGCATATCCTTTGCCTTTTTCTTCTTGAGGGAATATTTTCTTCCCTTCAAGAGTGGTCAAACCAAGCCCGTTTCCATCATGTAGACACTCATATCTATTTCAAATCTAACTCCATTCTAACCAAGATCACATCAACCCAAAAAATTCGGCACACCTACTGCTTTGTATTTGTCATGTGAAACAAATAAACTATTTAAATTACCCACGTTTGTAAAGAGGATTTTTTCTTGACACATATTTCACGAAATCTTGCTCTGGTTGCGTAATTCCCTTAACACATAACAGCTATTAACAAAAATGTTACACATTCCCTTCAGCCTCAACATCTGAATGTTTCCGCCCAAGGATTTTTTACAAAAGCAGCTTACAGAGAAATAAAACAGGCAAGCGATCCAACCACCACATTGTAAGATTCCTTCAAGCACATAAAGGATGGTCCATGTTTTGATATGAGGACAAGACAGCAGGTCATTGCAGCCAAACAAAACAACCAAGTTGTACTGTAACAAAACAAAACAATTCATTGCTTCACAATTTCTGGAAGACATATTATAAAGCCCTAAATCTCAATAGAAGTATCAAATCATAGCAGGGAAGGAAATAACCCACAAAGGTAAGTACTGAATACATAATTAACTAAACAAATACATTTTACTCAAAGCGTCACATTTCCCAGGGACTTGATTCAGACTCCCACCTATAGAAAACTGCCTAATGAATCCTGATTCTGATTTCCAATCAGATATCTCATATCTGTTTCACTGAACCAATCCAACTGATCAGGCTGAAGTCAGATTCGGATCTAAATCCAAGACACAGAAGATCTGGTCCTCAACTCAGGTACTGTCAACACAGTAATTCTTTGTTTTAAACCAAGCTCTCCACGATAGGTCATGAGAGCTTGCTAAATGAAATCTGTATTTCTTCATCATCAATGCATCAAGATTTACCGCAACCAAAATTTTGTTTCACAACAGCCACATGACAAATAAATAAGCAATACCTGAACTCGGAAACTAGTAATGGATTTTGTTTTATGGTGATAAGAATATACCTTCAAAGTCAGTTCAAAGTTTAAAGATAATGTGACCGAAAAAAGTTGTGATAAGAAGGTTGAGAAACTAGATTGTGAACACTAAAAGAGGGAGAAGAGGGTGGCAAAAGTGTTGGAAGAACACAAAACATGATATGGTTTTTTTGCAGTATATGGTACAAGATTGTGCTCTATGGTGTCAAATAATCCATGAAGCCAACCCACCTAGTGTGGGATAAGGTTTGGTTGTGGTGGTGGTGGTGTCTTTTTAGCAAGTAACTAGTCTAAAAAGGACTCCAGAAAATACTACAGTGAATTTTCTAAAGAAACATTTTCAAATTCTAAAACCAGAAAGAAGCACTTTGAAGAAAATATCCACAGTTCTAGAGAACTTTGAATTGTTGACTTGCGATACTAGATGCCATTTCTCGTACACATGCACATATAGTGCTAACTGCATTGTACACATGCACATACAATATAACTGCATTATTCATCCAATATATACTGTAACATATTTTGAGATTGAAGTGCGTGTCTTTCAACAACATTCTCGAATAGACAGCATGAAACAGGGAGCAATATCTGCACATAAAAGCAAATTGCAGAAGCAAAAGTCATGATGACCACTTTTTCTTTCAGGCAAAATCGATTGAATGCAACACTTTTATGACAATATTATCATGATAAATATAATCTACCCAATTTAAAGGTATCACTTTTACAGATTTCAACTTCTACAAAAGCGTACACAGAGAAATAAACTCGGGAATTGATGATGAGGTGCTTAACACTTATCATCATGATAAATATATCCACCCGTTTAAAGGTATCACTTCTACACTTTTCTACTTCTATAAAAGATCATAGAAATAAGTTCGAAAAATTATGGTGATACGAATTCGGCATAAAGAAAAAAAGTATGGACAGTACGGTTTAGCAAAGGATGTCCAAGAGAATTAGCCTCAACAAGAGGCAGATAACTGATTCCACAGGCACATACATCAAGAAAGAAGCTGTAGGCATTTCCAAGAAAACCAACTTACAAACATGTGGAAGCTAACTAACTAAAAGGCAAAAACAAGCAAAGCTTCAAAAAGTATGTTAGGAGATGCACCACTAACACCATAACCATCACTTATATGAACTATGTTAGTAAAAGGATCCAATATCACAAAGGCGAAGGAACAGAGCTAGCAGACCCTCTCACTCAAAACTTCTTTGTATGTGAGCAACAACTAATGATAAACACTAGCTTATATATGAGCAACAACTACCGCTATACATTCGATGAAGATGGGAAAAAAACACAATTAACGTGAAGCATGATAAGCATATGTCATATTCGCAGATCATGTGACACACCCTATAAATATTGAGTTACATATAATAAGGATTAAGTAATGTTATGGATGCAACCAATGCATGTAACAATCAATGTTACAAGTTTTAAGCTTCAATTTAGAAAGGATTCTACAATGGAGGGTGGAGCCTGAAACTAAAGAATACTAAAAGCAGAAACAATAAAAAAGTGGATACTAACTTCATTATCGCTCTTCTGGATTTCCAGAATTGTTTTGGACCAATGACCCCCACAACATCATCAGGAGATATTTCAAATCCTGAAGCTGAGACCGACATTGGAATTGTCCTGGACAAATCATCATTTTTGTCCCTTTCATCTGGTTGCAGTTCTTCATTTGCGCTCTTCCCAGTAGGAGTTCCATTGCAATTTGCAGGTGATTCTGTAGATTCACATTCACTACTCATCCTGAATGAGTTAGCTCTGTCTGAAATATCAACAGCTCTTGTGGAGGCTTTACTGCATCTGTTGTCGTAAGAGAACAGCACAGAATTTGACTCTCCAAGTGGACCAGCTTCATTAGAAGTATTACCATCGTCATTTAAGGAACCACTATCCTGACCTTGATTTTGCGTGCTTTTCATATATCTATGTTGTTCTGAAGGTAATGCTCCAGGATTTGGGAGTGAAGTAATATTCTCAATCGAGTCTACAACTGGCACCATCCCATTTTGCATTTCTTCTGCAGGCTGCTTTCCATGACCAACAGAATTTTGACCAGAATGCCTGGAGTTTTTATCTGTAATATTTGGCCTTTTTGCTGACTTTTCTTGAGATTTCCACAGTTGGGATGCACAGTTGCAGCTAGTTAACATGTGTATCTGCGCATTATCAGCGGCTGCAGTGGAAGTGCAAGTGCCTGAGTCTGCGAGGCTGGACAAAGCTGCTTTCTCTTTATTTATATTTGCCTCTGATTCAATGAACGTGGGAACCATAAAATCATCTTCATCCCTTAACTGTCTCCGACCAAAATCCTTTCTCTTGGAGGCTTTGTTCTGATGAGAAGTACAATAAGCTGTTGATGATGAAGCATTAAAACCATCAGTTTTGATGAACTCTGGTTCAAAAGTAACAGATGCTGCATTACCATTTTTCCCATCAGATGAACGAGAATGGACCTTGTCAGTTGAATAGGATGAAGCTTGCTGAACACAAAATGATGTGAAGAGGCTTCTCTCCTTGCCAGAGCCCTAAACAAAGAGCAAGCAGATAAAAGAGACAGGTGTTCATAAATGTAATAGGATCAAAATCGCATAAGCAAAGAAATCGTCTAAAGACACAAAAAGAAAGTCCAACTCCTCGCCATCTGATTGGGGTGATTCCATTGCAAGTTGGTTTATAAATAGACTCTGCAATATCGAATTGTTCCCATCAAATTCACACACAAGCGTGTGCGCACACACACAGAAGACACCATCTCCTAACTTCATTGCAACAAATTAAGCCACAAATACAAACATCAACAAAAGAATTCCACCAATATGATGGTGGGGGGGGATTTGCAATATCGAAATTCACACACATGCGCGCGCACCATTCCCGAACTTCATTACAACAAATTAAGCCACAAATACAAACACCAACAAAATAATTCCACCAATATGATTGGGGAGAATTCCATTGCAAGTTGGTTTACAAATAGACTTTGCAATATCGAATTTCTCCCATCAAATTCACACGCACAGACACGAACATATACACACACGGCGAGCAAGAGAGAGAGAATACACCATCCCCCCACTTCATTGCAATAAATTAAGCCACAAACACGAACACCAACAAAAGATTTCTAAAAAGGCCAAGCACAAACAGTCTCAAAAGGAGCGCCGTCGCCTCACCTGGCTGGAACACGCGCAAGGGAAGATGGTACCGTTGTTACGAAAGGGAATCGGCGGCGCAGAGGCGATACCGGAGCGGAATCTCAGCGAAGGTACGCTGAGCTGCTCATAAAGAGCCATCTTGTTCCTGGGAGGCGCCCTCGGGCCCCCTTTTTCAGGGGTGTCGTTGACATGAAGCCGAGGGAAGAGAGGGCCCATCAATTTCTCCCCGTCTTCCTTTCCGCGCTTCATTCTTCTCCTCCTCTTCCTTCTTCTTCTACCTCCTTAGAAAGCCTAACCAAGTATCAACCGAAGAAAACCCCAACTGCATAGAAATTCAACACAAAGGAGACAAAAACGGGATGGTGATCCTGTTGAGAAAGAGAGAAAGGGAGTGCCTAAACGGAAACACTCCAAAGCAGAACCCAAGAGATCAAAAGATGATGGTAGTAGTGATGTGTGTGTGAGAGAGAGGGAGAGATTAGAGAAGGACCTAAACGAGAATCAGAGAAGAAAAAACACCCATCTTCCCAGACTCAAAATACCCAAGAGATCAAAAGAGGATGATTGTAGAGAGAGAGTGAGAGAGAGACCAGTAAGAGGGCTTGGAAAGATAGATTGGGGAAGGGTTGAAGATCTTTGCCAAAAGCGCATTGTGCGAAATGCCATGTGGGATCCTCATCCACTACACGTAGCACAAAAAGCGTGCAAAGTGGGGTCGTCGTTGCTGAAGTACAAATACTATGCCAAAGAGGAGAGAAAGAGAGAGAGAATATGGTTGGCTAACTGACCTGCTTATGTTAAACGGTAGGGAGAAAGACTCGTGTGCCTAAAGCCGGATTCGTTAGCGGCGGCCCCCTAGAACTCCAGATATTTTAGTCTTCCTTGCCAGCGATTCGATGGATCGGCGGTTTCGCCTTGTTGCCCACAGATTGTGGAAGCCTCTCACAGATTTAAAGTATTTGTTCGTAGGTGAGCTCTAATTAGGGATTGCTATGGGCCGGTTTGGGGACGGATTGAGGTTTGGTTTTATCTTTCCCACCGGTAGTAGGGAGGGCATGGAGCGCCCTTTTTTTTAATCAAGCTATAACAATAATTAAGTTTTCTATTAGATTTAGATCATATTAATAGTTAACTTAATATAAGTTAGATCATTATTTATTGTTCTCTTTCAATATTTTTGTGATTCTTTTTTTAATTAAAACTTTGGTCACAGTTTTATGTGTTATAATCATTTTAAAGTTTTATTTTATTTTAGCATCTATTAGTATCAATCCTAATTTGTTTCTGACAACTCTTATTTCAATAAATATCAAATTTAATTTAACTAATTAAAATATAATATAATAGTTGAAACTTAAAAATTGCAACACCATTTATATATTTGTTTATTTTTCTAGTTTGGATTGAGCTCTACACTAAACCCGATTCCATGCAAAGTTGCACTACCTTGAATCAAATTAGGTTGCATTATAGAAAAGTGTTTCGTTACGAGGCTTGAGACTACAAAACTATAGTTAAGTTCATGTCATAATCAAACACGAATCTTATCAAATGGTGTACAATTTTACAAGGCTCGTCAGTTGTCCACCCAAAAAGAAAAAAATTTGGATTACTAAACTCGGAGTTTCATAATCCCGATCTCACAATCAAACACTCCCATAAGCAATGCAGCCCTAATCACCAAATCCCTCGCCACTTGTGCCTCACCATTCATTCCTCCCGCTCTCCCGCTTGGTCGCAATGCTCTTCGGAGTTCCTGAGTTTGCTGGAATCCATAGGATCGGAGTTCTCAAAGTTGTAGGAGTCGCCTGAAGCCCGGTGAACTCGCTCTCTCTGGGTTCTTCGTAGCCCACCGACAAGAGTGCGCTCGAAAAATGTGCAGATCCACTTGTAGTATCTGAATGGCTCTTTTCTGCCGTTTCAGAGCTCGACTCCCCTTGCCGGTGAGATTATTAGAGACTTTTTTTCCTCCAGATGTTTTTTCATGTATGTTGATGATTTCTCTTGTATGTTGATAGTTTAGGTGTTGTTTCACTGTGTTTTGCCGTAAAATTCACTTTTGGTGCTCTCTCATTCACTTTTTATATGATATAATCTTAAAGTTTTAAAAACTTATTAGTGTAGTACTTTTCCGACAATGTTAACAATCACATAAATATATTTAATATGGTACGATAAACTCTAAAGTGAACAGACTGATGTGGCAGGTTATGAATATTAAAATTTTTATGGATTTGAATCCAAGTTGTAGAAAAAGAACAAGAAAATTTTGTAGGGTTTTGAAGAACATGTAGCCAGCCATGTAGGACTCATGGATGTTCATCCTTAACTTTGGCGAAGTAGCCGAGCATCCTAGATGATCGAGATGGCAATGTGAAACACTTCAAACAGAACATATGACGGCAACCACAGTTAATCAACCATAAAAAGGTTGCTATTTTAACGCCATCCACCCAATCATCCTTCATTTACAGACCCAAAAACTATGAAAATCATTCATTTCATTTCAAGAAATGCAACTTCAGTTTTTCTATTTGGATCTTGACATTGGTCATTTGCTAAAGACCACGGCATTGAATTGACATTTGGCAAAAGTCTGCATTTTTTTGACAGGATTCTCTGTGTTTTTCGTTAAATAATTAATTAGATATCATATGATTTGCCATTTTCACTTTATTAGTCATGTGGTTTGTTATCACTTTAGTGTTTTATGATTTTACAATTTGAAACACCTTAACAGCAACCCGCGTATATCTATGTAGCCCATCTCGAATGACCGTGTTTGAAAGAGAATTGATCCTATGTTGTTTTTTCCTTTTGGCCTAACAAACCTGTTCTTCGGGCCGCACCGTACCAGCAGGCTGAGTTCAAGTGGCCCAATCAACTCGGTGAAGTGAGTGGGTGTGGACTGGTTGGGATGGATCAAGTCAGCTAGACCCTGACACACTCTATGGCATGTTCGAGAGAGCTCCTGTGGAGTCTGGCAGTCATACATGTCCGGGTCATTACCACTGCCATGGCTGTGATGGTGATGCTTGCCATGTCCTTGGTATATTCCGAAGGTAAGGGGACACGAGTCGGATGTATCGCGCTTGTCTTACGACAGGGAATGACTAAGTTCAAACATACAGTCCAGTATATATTTGGGTTAAGACCTAATATTGATTTGAATTTGAACCACTTCCCGAATATATTTCCCTTATTATATGTTGGATAAAATCTATTTTCATCTTCTATTATAAACCGGAACAAAATGATGATTATGTTACAAGAGAAAGAGAAAGCCAACAAAACTGACGAAAGGAAGTAATAAAGTTGGATTGAGCTTGTCTCGAGTTAAACTGTTAACATGAAATAATATCTAACTTTATAAAAACAAAGAATGCATGTAGCCGACTCCATTTAGTATTTGGGTTAGTTTTTACGTGTGCATTCTTTTATAATAATGTCTTTCTCCCAAGCACTTGTTATTCGCGTATGACTGCAAATATACAGCGAAGCTGCTGTCTGCTTAAAGAGAGTGATTGTGCATTAAACATTGAAACTTTCTTGCAAGAAGAGTGTTAGTTCAATGACTCTCAGAGAGTAGACATGTGGGTGTGCGTTAGGCTTTATTCTGCTCTTGCAATCAAATATATATATATATATAATATACCTGCTTGCTATTATCCCCAAAAATCACATCCAGCGAGATATATTTCGTATCGTTGTGAGATGAGTCGTTTCAAATGGAACAGTAACAAAGACTTAAGGCAACTACGTCCCAGTCTTGTTAACCAATCAGACTTATAGTAGGTTGGTTTTGGTTGGTGGTAGTGTGAGGGCGCCTAAACTTACCTACTTTTACCTTGTAATTTGTTGTGTAAAAGTCGGGTCGGCACGTCTATTGCCTCTCCTTTAATGGGTTTGGACTCCGAGTTGACTGCCTGAATGCGGCCCTCTCTCTGCACATACTTCGCACCCAGTCGATTCGTTTCTTACGGCGGAACTCAGTTATGAGTGGCCCCTGTATCCACCATCTCCTTGGTGGCTCTCCCATTGATGGTCACATCGAGGTACATCAGTGACTTCTTGTTCGATGGCGTGAATACTTTTTATACCCTGTCGAAAGAATTCAGAAAGCTTCTCAGCTATCTATCAAAAAGGGAATTGTTCATTCAAAATACCTGAAAACACAACCCCGTGTTCACACTCTACCTTTGGAAGGACCTGTTTCACAACGTGTAAAGTTATAATTTGTGAAGCAAATATGTTTGCTTTCATTGTGAAAGTCAATGCAAGCTCATTGCCTTCAACCCGCATCGTCTTCAAACCACCCAGATTGATTCCAGGTCTGTTGTGTAATGAAGAAGCATGCTTTTCGTTTTGTTTAACTGAAGAGCCGAGAAACGCACTTCAAAGACAGGTGTTATTATGGTTAGACACAGCGTACATATTTGCTCCTTTACTTGATTTGTTGGTGTGAGAACCTCGGGGGTTGACATAGCCGTTTGAAAACCAATCCGACGGTTTCAACCAGACCAGAAACTGGCTGAAGGCAAAACCAGTCAAATCAAACCTGGAATCAGAGATCTAGAGGCTCCTCTCTTGGTTCAGTGAGCAAGAACCAATGCTTTGAGTTATCATAGCCTGATAGGAGTATGAATATGCTGTACCAGTGACCCGACAATCGCCTTTCACTTAAGGTTATGGGTCTCCAGTGGCGGACCGAAGAATTCTTTTGGAGTGAGATTCCACTTGTATTTTGTATCCACAAAACACTTTTATTTTCCATATATACAGTGAGAGACCGAGAAATTTTTCGGGTGAGTCACATGCCTCACCTCACTCTAAAGTGGGTCTAGCTGTGGATCGCGTACTTGTATCCATGGCCAATACGAGCTTTGCCTCCTCATGAGCAGAGTCGAATCCAAAGAAGAAATCTAGCTGCATTGGAGATTTACACCTCCTGCACACTCCAATAATATTGAATGTGCACCTGCACCAGAAGAGAGGTTTTCTACATGTATCGTATTGGTTTCAAACATAAAATGAGGGTGTTGACAAATTGCACTCTTTCGCACTTTGCCTTAGGGATGTTTGATAAAGAGGCCTAGACTGCCTCCCAGCCCCATAGCTTTATCAAATGCAGGTTCCACTTAGGGATGTTTGATAAAGAGGCCTAGGGCTTCCTCCCAGCCACATAGCTTTATCAAATGCAGGTTCCACTTAGGGATGTTTGATAAAGAGCCCTAGGGCTTCCTCCTAGCCCCATAGCTTTATCAAATGCAGGTTCCACTTAGGGATGTTTGATAAAGAGGCCTAAGGATGCCTCCCAGCCCCATAGCTTTATCAAATGCAGGTTCCACTTAGGGATGTTTGATAAAGAGGCCTAAGGATGCCTCCCAGCCCCATAGCTTTATCAAATGCAGGTTCCACTTTCGACCCTAAACAGCGGCCGGCCCTAAGGTGTGGGATATTGGAAATGGGCATGTCATACCAGTACCATACACCTAGGTACTTTTATCAAATAACCTCCTTAGGATGTGTTTGATTCGTGGTGCTAAGCCCTTGGTACTAGAACTATGGGACTATATTCTAACACTATAGTTATTTGTTTGATTTGCTAGTATTATTAATGTGTGGGTTTTCGTGCGAGGTGGAATAGCAACACCAAAGAGGAGGTGCTTGCATTTTCGTGTAAAGCCATGTACGTCTAGTTCCCTTGGCCCACCTCCCTCTTAGTGCATTTGGTATGGAACTATAATTCCACTCTTGCAACAGGTTGATATACAATGGAACTTGGAATTGTAAGGATTTAAAAAATGAGGTACAATTCTCATGAAACATAGTGTGACAGGCTGTTGGTACTAGAACTCTAGGCTTAGATTGGGCTTTTGGAACAATAGCTTCATGCCAATGATAGATTCCTCGTTTGATGCACAATGGAACTTGAAATTACAAGCACCAAAAATCAAAATCTAGTTCCCCTTAAACAACCACATTATGAGCATATTCTTAATAAGCTGAGTAGAACTTGATTGCACTTGAGCTTGGCTAGGCTCGATTACACTCCTAGAACATGTGTCGATCTTTGGAGTCTAGGAGAGGAAGATGCAGTTTGGGTTTACATTCATATAAGGTGTTGCTACATCTATCTATGTTGATTTAATGAAAAATAGAATACCCACAAGAACTCTTTGCAGGATTTTGATTGAGGAAGAGCATCTGAATGGTTCGAACCCACATGGCTGCCGTCCAAATCCGTCACAGATTACGCCAGCTAACTCTGTTGATCCTTTCAAGTTTTCTCGAAATAGCATTTGCAGTGTAGTGCATTAAATGCTATTGAATAACATTCATGAACTTGTAAAAAAACTGCAAACACCTCTACATTAGGACCATGGTTGTTGTGGTTGAGCTTATTGCCACTGTTGTAAACTGCCGGAAAATATAATTTTGCCTGGTGTTCAACAGTCGGAAAACGAACGCCGAAACCTTCGTTGGAATAGAAACAGTGAAGATTCTTTCAAAAACAGTCAGAATTTGTCGACCGAAACAACAGTCGGAATAAGTCATATTCCAGTTTGATGGCAAGTTAGTATTATTCTGGCTGTGGCTGTGTTTAACAGCCGGAATAAACGTATAAACAATCGGAATAAATGTGTGCTCTCAATAGAACCTTCAAGTTAAAGATCATAAGTTCCATGCCGGGGTGCAAATCTGCTAGCCGTGCTCTCTCTCTCTCACACACACACACACAAAACACACACGCACACAAACACATGCATACACATGAATGAACTCACACAACAACATTTGTATATACTTCAGTCAAAGAACTGCAAGGTGAGTTTAGTCGAAGACGTAATTCTCATGTTCGTGGCGGATAGCTTACGAAGCTGACTCACGTTCAATCCTGATTAGAACCAAGCCAATCCATGAACGGATCAGTTCATTTCCCAGTCCTAATTGCAGAAAATCTTTCATTCAATACCAACCTATCAACCTGCTGCTTGCGTTCACACAACACAGCTCACAGCCAACCAAGAACACCAGCTGCATTTTTCTACATTTACAGAAAGAATCGTTCAGTAAAATATATAAAGTTCTCAAAAACAACCAAAAGGGAAGATGGGGAGCAGTGAAAACGAAAGTCGATACAGCTAAGAACAGAAAATGCTTTCACTGTTATATAATATCATGGTTTCTGAAAATCTCATGCTGAATTTGAGGCTCTAACTATGAATGCCGTTGAGGACAAGACTTACAGAAACAGCCAACCGAGAGATCCGGCTTTCTCGCGGTCAGAACTTCTAAATTTAGCAAGGAACCCAGATAAAAATATCTCCTTACACCAATTCATTCTCCCACTTTTCAACCAAATGATGCAAGAAGCAGGTGATGAGTTCCACAGGTATAGAAAACCGAAATGGGAAAACCAAAACTCCAGACAGAATTATGTATTCGTAACTTCAATCTAGTAAAATATATCGAGTTCTCAAAACAACCAAAAGGGAAGATGGGGAGCAGTGAAAGGGAAATCGATACAGCTAAGAACATAAAAAGTTTCACTGTTATATAGTATCATGGTTTTCTGAAAACATCATGCCAAATTTGAGGCTCTAACTATGAATACCGTTGAGGACAAGACTTACAGAAAAAGCCAACCGAGAGATCCGGCTTTCTCTTGATCAGAGCTTCTAAATTTAGCAAGGAAACCCAGGTAAAGATATCTCCTTACACCAATTCATTCTTCCACTTTTCAACCAAACGATGCAAGAAGCAGGCGATGAGTTCCACAGGTACTTAAAACCTAAATGGGAAAACCAAAACTCCAGACAGGATTATGAATCGTAACTTCAAAACCATGAACATGACCTGTTCATGGCCTCATCGGTGATTCTTTCTGCGTAAAACTTAGCCATGGAGTTCAGATGATGTGCCACAACAATGGTATATTCATATCATAAGTATGATGCATTGAGCATTTATAACTTACAATCCAAAATGCTTGGCATATAAAATAATATTGCTCGAAAAGAATGCAAATTTCTCGATATGAGGGTCCCCACAAAGGGCCATAAACCACATTTACATTGTTTGATTTATAATTCACAAAAGAAAGGATCACATTTGAAGGCTTTGTAAGCTTTAAACTTGGAGACTTGGGGCTCTCCCGCTCACCCTGGTGCCCACTCTTGCATGAGGTAGTGTGGACAGGAATCGAACTTTTGACACCCACTTATAAGAGAGAGACCCTTTCCACTGTGCAAACCTCGATGCTGCATCAAATTTACCTTTTGAAAAGCAACATGGGCATTCGATTTTAAAACAACTGGGAGTAGTTTAGTTTCATTTAGGGCCTGTTTGCATCAAGAACTTGGAGGAACTTGGAACTTTGTGGAACTTGTGCCTGAAACTCAGTAAGCGGACACAAAGTTCCATGACATTAGTAATTCCCTCATTCTATTTGAAATTTCAGGTGGAAACTGAGTGACACCTCTATTCGTCGGAAAACTTTTTACTTGATATCGGCCTTCCACAAGATTTCATTTCATAGCTACTTGGACTTAGACATGACCGGTTTCAAACCAATTCGGGGGTTCCAATACGAATCGAGTCAAGAACAGGTTAAAACTGAAACCAGAATCGAGCCCTAAAACTGGGACCGCTCGGCTGGGTTCCGGTTTCATGTTACATGAAATTGCTGATTCCGGTTTTTATTTTTTCTTAAATTTTAAATTTTATAAATTACTTTTAACAGTTCAACATTCTTGAGTAACCGGAACCGGCCATGTTTAAGACTCTTGATACAAATACAACCTAAAACTATTTTGCCTCAACTGAGAATGGTGATGCAATTGCCCCATCATATTAATTTATTGATCAAAACTTGTCATTACTGTCCCAATTTTTGCTCACCTTTTTTCAAGTTAAAACCAAAATGACACAAGATCAAGCTGCCGGGTGCGAGTTCGATTCTTGGTGCTTGTACACCTGACTTCGGACCTCCGTTGTAAAAAAAAAAGGACTCAAGATCAAGTTTAATAACAACTAAGAATGCATGTAGCTGACCTCACTGAGGGAGGCTTACTTTTAGTTTCGGTTTATATAAGTAATCCCATGCAGACCTTGTTTCGAATCCCACAAATATCATGGGTTTGAATCTCATTGCCATTTTCTTTTTTGAGAAACAATGGGGAGGCCAAAGCTGGATGCACACTCCTGGTACTGAACTCGTGACATTAAACTTCTGAATCGACACCCTAGACAGGTGAGTCATTTCTCGGTGTGCCTCATTGCTATTAATTACTCTTAAATGTCATATAAAAAGTGCAGGATCCATACCCACATGCCTTGCCCACAGTGCTGTACAAACATGCGAAACCCCAAAGAAAATTAAAAAGATATAACAAGAACTCATCATTGCGCACCAAAAGTTTATCAATTTCAGTGATTCTATCCCCCTTGCTCATGACATCTAGTACATGTGGACTGCAATTCAACATATATATATATATATATATATAGAGAGAGAGAGAGAGAGTGATTAGATCCTGCCACCTATTGTTTTTGGTTGGCAGTCTGAAAAAATACCTTTAGTACTTTTTAAGAACTTCTTACAAATTTTAAAATTAAAATTATATTATCCAAAAGCAATAGATTGACAGTGTGAAAAAATACCTTTAGTACTTTTTTTAAACTCCTTACAAGTTTTAAAATTATATTTATATTATCTAAAAACAATTAGTAGACATTAGTGAGTAGAATTCAGTTTATATATATATATATATATATATATATATATATATATATATATATATATATATATATATATATATATACACATATATATATATACACATATATATATATACACATATATATATATATATACACATATATGTATATATATATATATATATATATATATATATATATATATATATATATATATATATATATATATATATATATATATGAAAACCAGATCATATCCACCTCTAACATGCTAATACGTTGCTATTCAATAACTTAAGAATAATTTAGAAAAAATTAAGAGTTTAAAAAAAGATAAAAAACAATGTTACTATACTAATACGTTAAAAGTAATTGTTAGACATGAATAACAATATTACCGATGAGCTGAATCCAATTTCTCTCTCTCTCTCTCTCTCTCTCTCTCTCTCTCTATATATATATATATATATATATATATATATATATATATATATATATATATTATTATACAATTAAGAGGTCGAAACAAACCATGACGTTCAACTTGTGAGACGAAGTTCTAGACAGGTGAGCTATTGCTCCCTGTGCAATTTAGCATACATTGAATAAAAAAGACCACAGCACGCACAGAAATCAAAATGCACAACAACAAAATTGAAAACCACGGACCTAAATTATTCAATTCCGTGGGCACCCACTTTGAATATATTTTTATATGCTAGGTAGTTAAGGACGAAGTATGTCAATGGTATGATTTGGATTTGGATATCTAATAGCCCAAAACCCGTTTAAGCAAACTCCTCCCCACCACTTAGAAATAGTTATTGTAAAAATTACAAAAGCAAAGGAAACCATTTAGGTACACGGCGCACCTGGCTATGTGGTCGACTCCGAAGGTCATGAGTTCAATTCCCGGAGTGTGCATCAGGCTTCGGCCTCCACTTTGAGAACTAAATATTTGCATCCATTAAGCCTGAATCCTGACTTGGGTCTCACAAATATCCTGAATTCAACTGCATAATTACATCTAAAAACACAACTCTAGTAGTTCTTCATGGTGGATTCGATATTAGAATTTGCTCTCTGAACCCGAACCTGATTATGCAAATTCCATCAACTGCAGTTTCCTAGAATCCAACCCGAACCGGATCCAACACAAACTCTAAAACACACGTGTGAGCATATCCATGAAAGCTAGTTTTCTCACGTGCTTCCCTCTTCTTCCCACATGGGGAGTTCACACAAGAGAGTTTTCAAGTGCACGCCTGGTTTGCTTAGTGAGAGACAGCAACTCTGACCATGGTCCATTGCAAAGTACGAAGGGAATGTTTCTTTGCATTGGATGGTGAAAGGCTTCAGGCTTTCAGCCCACAAAGTTACGGTAAAGGAGAGAAACAGATAAACAAAGCAACAAAGATCAATAAAGGAACCAGAGGAAAATGTATGTAGTTAAGGAAAAGAAAGGTTTTAATTTGCTCTTTGAGTGAGGATAATCTTAATCCTCAATGCAATAATGAATGCTTTTAGGTTTTGGAATCATTACTGTCAATCAACAAAAAAGGACGTTAACAACGACTAAAAGCAGTAACTTTTTAACACTAGAATAATTCGGGCAATTCGGACCGCCGGAATTTATCGGAAAACAATTATGATGAGGATTAAACTCTCGAAAGTATAAAAATAAATGTCCAAATAAACGTGTGAAAACTTTACCACGGTAATGAAAGTTATAACTTTTGGCTTTCCGAATTATGAGTTCATGATGGATTTGACTACGAAGCACAGTAATTTTCGAACATCTGTTGCCGATCGAAATACGATTCAAAAGCAAAGCAATGGAAATCATGATAGATCACACTTTTTGCCCGTTACAAATTCAAGCCGCATAATGAGAATGATTACGCGTCGTATTTTTACAGTCACTTTGACTCTGTTGTGATTGAGTTATCACTGAGACAAAACCACAAGTATATGATACCATTTTAAGGGTTTTATTTAGTTTCAATTCCGCCAGCAATAAGCACCATAATTATATAAAGTAGAAGCTATTAAATGTAAAAGAATACTGCATGCATCTCTTAAAGGAACTACTTGTTCTCCTGCCACATCTACTGTCTCCATGGAGGTGATGCATGCATTTCTTCTGTTCCTCTGTCATATCAGTTTCTATATTCATATTCATGCGACATTAGTCTAGTTTATGACTAAAATACTTAGTTTTCTCATACAGATCGATGGTTGTTTCTTTCTGAAGATGATCAGTGACAAGGTAGTGCGATCATACATAAGCTGAGCCTCTGATGAATACTAACTGCAATAACTTTCAATCTGCAGTGTAATCGTAATCAATATATGTGTGTGTGTGTGTCTGTGTGTGTGTGCATGGTATTCAAATACGAAATCACCACAACTAAAGTTTTTCTGGCAGGAAAACATTCAAATTTTCAATGAATACTTCTTGAAACTGTGGTAAAACTGGAAATTAGATGCTATTAATGAGAAATAACAAGGCGCCATGAGGAAAATTCACTTCTTAGTGTTAATCTCATCATAATCATATCAATAATGAATACATATCTAATCTTTTCTGTCTAAAAAGCATCCACAAGCATGATTAATACACTGCAATGCCATAATAATAGATAATTAAGGTTTTCGGATTGTGAATGGTGGTTATTGGTTTTGCTGATAATTCATACTGTTGTTTGCGGTACCTCCAAGAGACTGAAGAAGAGCCACGTGGGATTTGAGAAATTTGAGATAACTTGCAGCTTCATCCAGCATAGTTGCGGTATCCATCTTGGTGCCTCCAGGGACTAATCTTTGCAAAATTCGGATTCTGTCGCTAATCCTCTCTCTCCTCTGCCTTGCTGCGACTGTCTGCGGATCAGATGAGATCTTAACGTTCTTTCTGTTGGACTTCTCAATAATCTCGGGGCCTAGATTGACCGGCCTTAATGCTGCTGCCCTGTAAATCATTTCTTTCATGGTGGCAATCGCTTCAGTGTCAGGCTCCAAGAAAGGAGAGTTGGGGCCCAAAAATTTGATGCTTGATGATTTCTCAAGCTTTTCCAAGCTGGCTTTCTTTTGTTTGGTTGAATAGTCTTCAGTGGTCAGCTTGAACCCGCCGCCCTTCGGAGAAAAATCTGACTGGTATCCATTGAAAAACAGATAGTTTTCACCTTCAAGGCTGCTACAATCTGTTGTTCCCAGGGACTTCCTCTTCTTGCTTAATGGGTGAGAAGAGGACTGAGATACTTTTTCATCCTGATCAGCTGATTCAGAGGAAATCGCACGACCGCAGGTCAGCGTCCTAAAACTCTTGTTCGATGAGATTATTGAGTGTTCCCGATCAGTAACGATATGAATTTGGGAGGAGATAACCGCATCATCTGCGGTTGCATTCGTGGTGCTGTTTGCTGAAGAGAGAAAGTAAGTCAGAGGGTCGGTCGACACCGGAAGTTTATGATCAAAGGCTTGTTCTTGCATTATTGAAGGACTCTTGAAACAATATATTTCCGGTGTAATCCTCAACTCTCCTTGTTGATATCTGTTGTCGATAGCAGAATTCATTCCGAGATTATAAAAGAATTTGCTGTCTGAGGCCACACTTTGATGTTCCATTGTGTTTTCCAATGAATTATTGGTGATATCATCTGGATGATAATCACCAATAACACAACCTGACACTGTTGGAAAGTCATGAGGGTTATCATGAGCTGTAAAATTCCAGATTGACAAAGGCAGGCCTATTGCACTCAAGAGGGTAGAAGCAGCAGATGGATTATCCCAGTCCAATCCTTCCATGTAAATCTTGGTCAGATAACTTGAACTATTTTCCTTCAATATCACCTTTTAAATCTGCAAGTCCAATTGCAACAAGAATAAATCAACTGGACCATGAGAAGCAAACAGGCAATCTATCAGAAAAAAACAAGACAAAACTGAATGATTAATGGAACTATTGGAAACACTTCTCTGTGGCATGAAATAGCAGGAAAGTGTGTGCATGCGTGTGTGTGTGTGTGAGAGAGAGAGAGAGAGAGAGAGATTCAGCAAACTTGCAATGGAAATGAATTCATGTGAGAACTCGAAATTTTTTTATCTTGGTGTTCCGTTTTCTCGAGGAACAATAACCAAAGGCCTCTAAACAGCCCAAAAGAAGATTGAGTATCCATGTATGGATAGAAACATGCCAGGGTTATGAAGTGGAGTTGGACGTACTAGGATTTTATCTTCACCTCTTCTAGCATGAGCTCCTCTCGGGAACCATCTGGTGATCTGCAGGAGTCGGTTTCCCAAAACCACCAATTTGTCATCAGACGTATTACAGGACAACAATGAAGGAACCCAAGGTTTTTGAATCAGAGCTGACAAATAAGGCCATTTGATGATGCAGATCAATAGCAAAATGAATTTACAAGTCAGACCATCTCTTTCTCTCTCTCTCTGATGATAAGAACGTCAAAAGGTGTGGAAAGATGTGTTTTTTAAGGGAATGCTTATATAAAACTGATGAAACTCAAACCCATTGACAACCATAAAGAAATTGTAACAGAATGAAAAAATAGCAAGCTATAAAGCCTTGTTCTGACTGTAAAAGATGATCAAGCAACTGGGATAAAATATACGTGGTCAGTACAGCAGGAGCTGCATGTGTGTTAGGAGAAAAACCTGCACCTGTTTGGTTTTTTCTGCCATTTCCTGCTCTCTGACATGTTCAAGCCCCAAGGAAAGGTTGTAAAACTGCCTCTCAACGTTTTGCAAGGAGAATTCAGTTTCACCATTCATCTAATGAGAATGGTCATGATCGCACCATCATGACAATGGATGATCATGATCATGGTAACAAAATTAAGTTTGAGGACGAATGTGTCTACCTTAGTGGTATATCACCTTTACTTACATCTAGACATGACACTTCGATCTAGACATGATCATGATAACCATGTTTCGTTTTTAATCGGCTCGACAGTTTGAACCGAAGTAAACTAGCCCATGAGCTTTCTCTAATCACAACTGCTTAATCCGAACCATACCCCTTCAGTCTTCATCCTCTCACTCAACCAGAACTGGATTAAAACCAAAACCAGTAGGTTTGACTTTCATTCTATATATATACATATATATATATATATATATATATATATATATATATATATATATATATATATATATATATATATATATATAATATAAAGATCAGATCCTATCCACTTTAACATACTCATATTCATATTCATTGCATTTTTTATAGCAAGAGTGTAATTTTAAAAAATTAAGATTTGAAAGACGAAAAAATATTATTACACTCTTTGAAAAACAATAATCAAATACATGTGAAGAAGTTAGTAGTAACAGGATCAAATCTCCCTCACATATATAGAAAGAGAGAGAAAATAGAAGATACTAGACACTTTCTCGTGTCAAACTTAACGAGACTATTTATATCTTTTGTGCTCGAGTTATCCATTAATATATTCAGGGTTATTTAATATTGATAAGTGCATTTAAATGTTATTCAAATGAGGTGTTTTGAACATCACCACTGATCACACGGATGGATGGTGATGATGATCGTCTGGCAACAACTCTCTCGATATATATTTATAGTGTTGGCAGCATTTATCATCTTAATTATTATGATAACCGTAACATATCTTACACCTTCGTATGGATAATCACCACTTTCATCAGGATCATTCTCATCGTCACGCTCGTGTCATAGAAAACTTAGAGATGTTTGTGTGACTGTCAATTTATTACGCATGGCAAGTGAACCGAGACTCATAAAATAAACGATAAAGCGACCGAGGAAAAGAAGACGGCAGAAATTTGTCTGTTATCAATAATAGTTAAAGCTTACGTAATTTTTAAACTGAAAAATAACAGTGAATATATGGATGTGAGAGCTGTGAATGCAGCCACATGCTTTCCATGATTACTGTTCAGTGAAGAAAGAGATAACCCTCTAAGGCTACGCTCTGAATGCTACACAAGATTAGCCTCTCATTTATATTTTGATTGCTTTCTTCCACCGTTTTTTACTAATGTTTCATGGGACGGGGCAGGGCCAAGGATCATGGTTCCAGTTTTCATTTCCGTTTGGGGATCCACCTTTCATTCGTGCTCTCTGTCGCGGCTGGTCTCATGCCTCTCATGGATCCCCACAGGGTCTTATCATCATGATCAGGATACAATTTTAAAAGAAAGCACAATGCTTCAAAATAATCGGACCATATTAAAATGATCAAACCATACATATGATAGAGTTTACTATTAACATACAAGGTAGAGATTTATAATCCAAAACTTATAGTACACCGCATGAAGAAGAGTATGATTCCATACCAAGGAAGTATCCGTTTCTATAACATCCAATACTCTTCCTCTTCATTCGTGTGGAATACGATACTAAAGAATTAAGAGGATCGAAAATGGAATCGCGGGGCAGGGACTTGTTCTCTCCATCTCGACCCATCCCACGCCCCTCACCCCTCCCTTCCTCCTCATGCCTAACTATCATTTTTACCTTCTAAATCTGTCCCATTAATAACGGGTCCCATTAGGAACAGATCCCCGCAGGGTCACGAAGAACCACTACTCCATGAACATCCCTAATCACCTCTTTTTCTCCAACTCTTCCTTCTCTCTAGTAAATAAATAGCATATATGGTGTCTGTCTCTGTGTGTGTGTGGGGGGGGGGGGGGGGGGGGGGGCGGTGTTGTGCAGGCATACGCTTCTTTAATGTTTAAGCTGAGACTGGTAATCAAGCGGAAAGAACTAAACAGGAGTTGTTCATGGTTCGTTCAGCAGCTCAAAATTGATTAGCCTTGCCCTATTAGCTCACCCCACAAAGAGGGAAGCACGAGAGGAGCTAAATGAATTGAACACGTGCTGCTTCTTAAAGTTGAAGCAAAGCTTGAGGAAACTTGGTTTCCTAGTGGGGAATTAATTCAAAACTTTATCTTTGATACAAGCTTCTCAGAGACATGAAAGATTTGATTGTTTTTAATTGCATTTTGCCTTCCCAATCAGCTCAATTAGCATCGTTCCCTAGCATGCGCACACGCACATATGCATGTATGCATGCACGCTTGTGGGTGTATTAAAGCTACATATACTCTAGCAACGAGCTTGTGTAAACACGCGGTTTTATGTTCAACTCATAGAGTTTAATCAATTGGGTCATGCTTGGGCCTTTCACTTCATGAAACAAGCTTGAAATGAGCTGAAGCTGAACCAAGAGAAGCTGAGTACGGTTACTAGCCCTACATGAGCTGAAGTTGAAGACATGATGATTAGGGTTAGGCAGACCCTTGCTCTTTTAGTTTGAATTCGACCGACTCTCAGCCAGGTGAGTCACAACCCTTAAAAGATAAACATGAGATTATTTGCCTCTTAATCTATCAGTTTGACTAGATATATATACATATATATGTGTGTGTGAGTGTGTGTGTGTGTGTTTATATGTGTGCGTTTATATCTATATTTATGTGTGTGTGTTTTATTTATCGAGCAAACTCATGGTTGACTTGTTTATCTCACAGCTCATCTAGAAAAGAACCCTTGCTCAAGTTACGCGACAACAAGCAAAATCCTAATAATCCATCACAAATCAGGCACAGCTCCGATTATTTGGTTTGTTCTACAACTCTAGTACTAACAGCTGCTTTCCATCGTGACCTGATTAGGAGTCAACTCACAAGTTGAAGGTCATGAGTTCAATACTTGGAGTATGTACCTGCCTTGTGCTTCCCCTATTTACCAAAAACAAAGAAAAAAAAGATGATGACTAAAAACTTAAAAAAGAAAAAAGATAGGAAGACGACAGGGTGTGTTAGGCTTCGGCCTCCTCTTCTAAACCCCCGAAAAGAAGAGTAGGAAGATTGAGGCAGAAACAAGGTTGGCGTTTTGGCGTAGGAGGAGGTGAAAGAAGAAGACGATGGCCCGCTGCATTACTGTGGGTGACATGACGTCGCTGTTCTCATCCACAGCAAGACCATCGGAGTGATTTGCAGTATGACGCCTTTCTTGCGTATGATAGCAATGCAAGTGTAACAGTAACCATACCTACTTTCTGCTTTTGTAAGGATATGACAACTCTCTCTCTCTCTCTCTCTCTCTCTCTCTCTCTCTCTCTCTCTCTATATATATATATATATATATATATATATATATATATAGAGAGAGAGAGAGAGAGAGAGAGAATTATCAGGGATCAACCAGTGATGAGCTTCTTATTGGATCACGATCATGAACTCAACATTAACGGCGTACGCTTGGTTCCACTTGGGTCGTAGTGCCATGTTTAGTTTAATGTGTAGAATTTAAACCCGCTGAATTAGGTCGACATGATGCGCTTCAACAACCAAATGTTAAATGATTTTTACAAAAAGAATTCGAATATTGAAATTCTCACCCTCTTAAAAGTGAAGGTTTTACCTTTACCTGCTTGTGCTGACTACACTAATCATCGTACGTCAACACATCTGAACACAAAAACCGGACACAAGCACCACCTGAAAAGTCCGTTCCAACCCACCTAAATGATAGGCCCCAAAATGCTACATGAATTCTTTATTTTCATAAAGCTCCAGATTGCTATCCGATGTCACGATAACAGCTAACTCAATAAAAACTACATTTTTTATTATTTTCTTCCAGCGATCAAACACATATTTAGCATCACAAAATTGCCTACTATTTTGGCCGTGACAGAATTAATACGGGTATGACCCGAACCTACATCTGTGCTTGATCAAAGTAACAGGAAGAAATTGACTTGTTTCTGACACAAACACCGAACAGCACAAAACGACCCAAATTCATGAATCCTCACCCTTTAGAAATCAATGCCAAATCCCAAGAGTCCCCTCCCATCAACTGATTTTCTTAGATGATGAGTAATGCAGCACAAGAGTCCCCTCACCCTGATAACGTTTTGTCTTGGTAATGTCTTTATGTCTTTAAGTGCTGTGTTTATCATTGTTCATTTACCATTGATTTCCACTCGATTAACTTGGGAGAAAATTTAGTACACTTTTTCAGGGAGACAAACCATTGCTTCGATCTCACTAAAGCGCATTTTTTACTTATAACACCTGCTAGGCAGCATAACATGCATCTGTAAGTATGAAAAACACAAGCAAAGAGAAAGATAATATGACCAACATAAAATATCCTCATGCTTAGCAACTCCATAACATCATTAACAACAGTGAAATCAACAGAAAAGGCGAGCCAGAAAAGCAAATTTGTTCCACAATCAATAATATATCAAATAAAATGTCAACAAATATTGTAGCTAAAGAAAACCAAGGAAAGCTTGGATTAAAAGCTAACCACCTATTCACTACACTGCCAGTAATCAGCCTTACAACTCGGGCTAAAATTTGTGTATTTGACCAGAAATACGGTGTATTTTATTAAAGATATTGTTAGTCATTAGTTGGCACTAATACAAAAATCAATGCCACAGAGAAGAGAAAACCTGGGCACAACAAAAGGAAAGGAAAGGAAAGGAAACGGAAGACATTCCTCAATTGGAGGAACAAGAATGGAAAGCAGACAGATGGAAACCCTAAAACCCAGCAGCCTTCTCTATTTTCTGTATCTGGTTCAAAAATATCCAAGTCATCTGCATTCATAAACAAAACATTTGATGAGATTGCGTATTATATTATGTTGAGTTAAGCTAAAGAAATCATAAAGTTTTATAGTATTATAAAGTCAAAATACAGCCATACCATCACATGAGGTGCAATTCGAACACAGTAAACAGGGAACCCAGTGTAAAATTTGAAAGGTCCTCCAGCCTTCAGTGTCTTCATGGCACAATCAAAGGAGCCAGTATACGGATACTTCCCGGTAGCATCTGGTTGCATTTTTTGGATTTGGGTTTTCACATAGTCAAAAGGCAGACTGCATGCAGATGCGAAAAAACCAGAAACAGCACTCGCCCCTGAAACACAACAATTTAAAAAGTTTTTACGTTTATACCTCAATCATGTCCCAAGTAGACAGTTTATTTCAGGATTTAGACAAACAAAAACAGAACTTTAGTTGGATATTGATTTAAAATTATCAGCTTGAAGTACCACTGGAGTTGCAATCATCAAGAATCAGAGCAAAACAGTCATTAGACAACTATCAGACCTAGCAACCCTCGTTAGAGCAATGGAACTAAATGCAAAAAAAACGTTATCAGATATCGTGAAAGCAGACTAAGATTTCCTGTAGGTGGAGGCATAATTCAACACAAAAGGGACCAATGGGACCAACACATTGTGGGTTTCTGTGATTTTATTCGATGTGTTACACGGAATGATTGCGTTGCTCGTTACCTTTGTCCTACCGGATGATCGGTTGGTGCGGTCGTGGAGAGGCCATGTAACCATCCAAATTTTGCCTCCCCATATATATGCAACAGGTGATATCCACCAATCATAGAAGGAACACCAAAAACACAAGAAAAACGAGATACTTTTTTCCTGGCCGAAACTCACTATCAAATTTTGCCTCCCCATATATATATATATATATATATATATATATATATATATATATACATCGGATGATATCCCCCATCACTCACAGAAGGAACACCAAAAACACTGGAAAAACGAGATACCTTTTCCTGGCCGAGTCTCTTGGGCATTTGACTATCGGTACCATGGCACCGTAACACCCCATGGAGTCAACCGATAGGCCGAACCACCATAGGAGCACCGTGCCAAAACCGGCATGTGAGACAAGCATGGACGCGAAATGCCAAGGGACCGATCCGGGATGTAATACCCAAGCCAACCGCGGAAGAGGCCTTGCACACATTCGGACCAACAAGCCATTCATAATTTGCCCTCCCTATATATGTGAAGGATGATATCCCCCCATCATAGAAGGAACACAAAAACACTTGAAAAATGAGATACTTTTGCATGGCCTAAACTCACTACCAAATTTTGCCTCCCCCTATATATGTGGTGGGTGATATCCGTAACCATAGAAGGAAAACCAAAAACACATGAAAAACGAAATACTTTTTCATGGCCAAAATCGGAAGCATTTCACTACCGGTACCATGCGGTAGAAACATTTCACTACTGGTACAACCTCACGGAGGTTAACACCATGCGGTAGAGTCCCTTGGTATTTCACTACTAGTACCATACGGTAGAGACATTTCACTACCATTACAACCCCACGGAGGTTAACACCATGGGGTAGAGAAATTTCACTATCGGTACAACCCCAGGAAGGTTAACACCATGCGGTAGAGTCCCTTGAGCGTTTCACTATCGATACTATGTGGTAGACAAATTTCACTACCGTTACAACCCCACGGGTATTTCACTACCAATACCATGTGGTAGAGAAATTTCACTACCGGTACAACCCCGTGTAGTACTGAAACGACTACTGGTAGATAACACCCACACAACAAATGGGCACCTACCAACATGGTAACACCATAAGCAAACATGGTAAGGTAGCACCACAGGCATACGCACACCTACCGCCAGATGGGCATGTACAAATAGGATAACACCACAAGCACACGGGCACCTACGGGCAAGTTAACAACAAGCAGACAAGGCAAGGTAGGGTAGGTTAACACCTCAGACATGTTGGAGATCAACTTGAATCTTGATTGTCTAATGCAGAATTTAGTTTATATGTAAATTTAGTTAATTATGTAAGTAAGCATAATAGACCTAGTAAGTTATGTAAATAAATGTAATATGGGTCCATTAGGACCCGTATCCTACCAGCCACTTACTAGGGGTAGTTTTGTCTTTCAAGTTAGATTGTTAATATAAATTAGTGAGTCATTAGGGTTAGAGTCTTAAGTGAGAAATCGTGATTAGAAGGAGGTGGCTGGAAATATGTGGCCGACCACTCCATGGATGGAGCTTGTGATGTAAGTTGTTTTTATTATTTATAAAGTGTTTGTTTCTCGTTAATCTCAACATGGTATCAGAGCTTTTTCTTTAAAAAGTTTGGCGGAAGGCTTTGAAAATCAACCGCAAGCAAGTCCCGTGGAAAGTTGCAGAAATTGTGGATATGCAGAATTTTTTTCGGACGACTAGTACAAGTATTCAAGGTAAGTTGAAGATTTGATATTATATTTGCGATTTAGATCAAGATCACGACAACTTGAAGACGAGACGTGCTGCAGACGAGACGCGTGACAGGTTCACGACGAAAAAAAAAGGATTATTTATCTTGTTGATTAAGATCCAGTGATTATATTAGATACCAACTGGGTACCAGTTTATGTGGAGAAAGTAATCTGTACTAGTGACATTAAAGACAGTAAGAGGGAATGGATAGAAACAAACTTCCCGAAGGCTGTGACAATTTCTCATATAAAGGAGAAACCTTCCAAATTACAAATCTGAAACTTGATGAAAAAAATTATCTCCAATGGGCCCGATCTATGGAGCTTGCTGTCATGGCCAGGGGTCGATGGGACTATCTGACAGGAGAAATTCCCAAACCTCCAACTACAGATCCCTTGTATTCTCGATGGTGTATGGAAAATGCACTTGTTAGTGCTTGACTTATACAATCTATGATACCTTCGATTGGCAACACTTTTATGTTTTTAGATTCAGCAAAGGACATTTGGCTAGCAGCCCAAGAGGCATATGTGCAGAGGAAGAATATTGCAAAAAAGTACGATATTATTGAAAAGATCAGAAAGTGCAGACAGGGAGGTAGATCAGTCAGTGAATATTATGCAGAACTCAGAGGTTTGTGGGAAGAATTACAGTTGTATTCAAAAACCAAATGTCAGACATGTACACAAGAGCGACACGAAGAATTTGAAGAACGTAAGGTGTTTGATCTTCTATGGGGCATCTCTTCAGAATACGAAGCAGTAAAGAATAACATTCTCAGCAGAGAAGAACTTCCCTCCTTGAGTACAGTATATTCACTTCTTCGGGAAGAAGACCGGAAACATTTAGAAAAGGAAACCAAAATCAATACTGAGACCTCAGCATTTGTCGGGAAGAATGTGTATGTTCCACCCTTTGCTCGTGGAAGAGGAAGCTATGGTAGAGGCAGAGGTAGATCTGGACCGACCTATGACGAAAAGGATAAGTTACTTTGCACCCATTGTGGAAAATCTCGACACACCAAGGAAACTTGCTGGGATCTGGTTGGAAAGCCTACTTACTTTCAGAATAAATCTAAGGTATATTTCAGCAGTGATCAGACTGATAAACAAAAGACTGAAGATACCTCAACTTCGCTGGCTGATATGAAAAAGGAAATAGAACTGTTAAAGGCACGCCTGACTGATTCGCAATTGCCATCTACTTCTCACAGTGACTCTCAAGCAACCATGGCCTATCCATTTTCCTTTCTAACCCAGGGTAATGTAAATTCTTTCTATTCAAGAATATGGATTATTGATTCTGGAGCTACAGACCATATGATCAGCAGGAGAGAATTCTTTGATACGTATGAATTGACATAGGGGAACATCAATATCAAACTAGCAGATGGATCTCTTACTCCGATTGTGGGAAGAGGGAGTGTTATTACATCCTTTAGAACTTTACACAATGTTTTACATGTTCCAAACATATAAGTGAACTTATTATCTGTATTTGCTTTAACTCAGGATCTGAAATGTAGAATAACATTTGGTTCTACGGGATGTTTATTTCAGGAAATCAAGACGAGAAAGATCTATGGTCAGGGTAACATAAAGAGAGGCATCTACTTTTGCGAAGATAATAAGAGATCTGCACTACAATCATCTACCATTACAGAAAAGCAAATAGAAGATATACCCCGTTGGCATAGGCGATTAGGCCATTTACCGTTTTCAAAAATAAAGTTGTTACTACCTGAATTTAGTACTTGTAATGATGTGAACTTGAATTGTGAAACTTGCCATAAGGCAAAACATCACCGTATTTCATTTCCATTAAATGAAGATAGAGTTTCTATTCCATTTGATCTTTTATATTCTGATATTTGGGGCCCGTGCTCTACGACTTCTGTGCAGGGATATAAGTACTTTGTGTCATTTATTGATGACTGTACTAGATTTACTATGATTTATCTTATGAAGACTAAAGATGAAGTGAAGAAGATCCTCCCATTAGGACCCGTATCCTACCAGCCACTTACTAGGGGTAGTTTTGTCTTTCAAGTTAGATTGTTAGTATAAATTAGTGAGTCATTAGGGTTAGAGTCTTAAGTGAGAAATCGTGATTGGAAGGAGGCGGCTGGAAATATGTGGCCGACCACTCTATGGATGGAGCTTGTGATGTAAGTTGTTTTTATTATTTATAAAGTGTTTGTTTCTCGTTAATCTCAACAAGACATACATGGCAAGGTAGGGTAGGTTAACACCACAAACATACATGGCAAGGTAGGACAAGTTAACACCACAAGCACACGGGCACCCACCGACGGGATAATAACATAGGTAGACATGGCAAGGTAGGGCAAGTTAACACCACAAGCATACGCACACCTACCGATAGGTTAACACCACAGGTAGACGCACACCTACCGATAGGTTAACACCACAGGCAAATGCACACCTATCGACAGGTTAACACCATAGGCAGACATGACAGGGTAGGGCATGTTAACATCACAAGTAAACGCACACCTACCGATAGGTTAACACCACAGGCAGATGCACACCTACCGATAGGTTAACACCAGAGGCAAAGGCGCACCTACCGGTAGGTTAACACCACAGCCAGATGCACACCTGCCGACAGGTTAACACCACATGCAAACATGGCAGAGTAGGGCAAGTTAACACCACAATGGTGCACATCTACTGGCAGGTTAACACCACAAGGAGACGCACACCTATCGGCAGGTTAACACCACAGGTAGACGCACACCTACCGGTAGGTTAACACCATAGGCACCTACTAAAATGATAACATCAAACGAGGCTTTAATGGAAAACCACGTGGCTACACCAAAAGACATGGTAACACCAAACCAAACCAAATGATGCGGTCGAACAAGATGGTAATACCAAAATGAATGGTTCGCCCAAACTTATTGGTGCACCGAAACAGGATGGATGGTAAAACTGCATTGATTGGTTTGCCCAAACTGAATGATGCACCAAAACTATGTGGCAAGACCAAACCACCTGGCTACACCATACGAGAAACCACTTGCTGGCCAAACTAAGTGGAATGGTGCACCCAAACTGCCTCACTACACCACAACATTTAACTAAGAGTGGTTATTCTCGTATCAAAAAAAGTATCTCGTTTTTCCGGCGTTTTTGGTTTTCCTTCTATGGTGGGGGGATATCACCTGTTGCAGATATATGGGGAGGCAAAATTTGGATGGTTACATGGCCTCTCCTCGGTCTCATGGGTAAAGCCCCTTCCATGACAGAATTGAGCACCCTTTCTACCACATTGGACCAATTTCTATCATTCATCTCTACCTTCCAATCTCCTCATTTATTTATCCTAATCAGTAAATAGCTTTTGTAAGATTTCTTGCAGGTACATCAGTGTAACGTCTCCAAACTTTCTTCAAATCAGTATTCACCAATCTCATGCACTTCCTATCCAGCAACGCACATATAAGCAGATCACCATGTGCATGAGAGAGAGAGAATGTTTAAAGCATCTAGACTATTATATTATGAAGCTAAATAGGACCCAAGGAGCAGCCAATTTTAAACCATTAGGTATGGTCCCTTGCTAAGGGAAATAGCTAAGAGCATGCACATTATTATGTCAACAGAAATGAAGGATTTAAGAATGCTTCAGCATATGGATCAAGGGGGAGCATAAACATGAATACATGCTCCAGAATTAAACAGAAAAGGAATCCCAACCAATCAACATGCATATTACTTATATCTCCAAGGTGCTATCAAGTTAAGGGAGAAAAGCAGATGGAAGCAGCAGATGCAAAAAACTGCTCAGTCCAATGAACTAACATATCACTGCTTAACATAAAAAAAAATGTAGCAAGTCCCAGAAAAGCAATGAGAAAAAGGAAAAGGATTGTTGCATACCAACTATGGTGCTAACTTCAGAGAACCCAAGGTTGTCCTTAAAAAATTCCACACTCTGATCATAAGACGCAAGCATGCCCATATTCAGTGCCATTGCCCGTACAACAGTGGGACCTGCCCCCTTCCAAAGAGCCAAAACTCCCTCATCACTAACAATACGATACAATGCATGAAAAGCATTTGTGTAGTTCCGGCGTTGTGCAGGAGGTAGAGTAGCATCAGCTTGCATGCGAATGAGAGCCAGATCAGCTGGACTGCCAACACATGCACCAATTGCTCCAGCTGTAAGCCCACAAAGAGCTTTTTGATAAAGAGGGAGTGGCTTTCCATCATTAGCAGCGACAGCTTTGTTTGTCAAAACCCTATTAAACAACAAAAGATTACAGAAACAGGCACTCCTCTTTCAGTATGTGAAGAAAACTTTATATAAGCTTGATTCATGAGCAGAAACAAAGCAATCTAGGCTTAGACTCTACTCAGGAAAGATTCTATTGTTGACGGCAGAAAAACTAGTGGTGAGACTTTTTCCTTTCACAAGAAAAATTTTACAAATAAGAGACACGATCTTTAGCCGACCCCGTCTAGTATGGGAAAAGGCTTAGTTGTTGTTGTAAGAGACACGATCTCCAGCCACATATTCTGGTGCCTTATATGGTATCAGTATCACCTCATGTTAGTTATGTTGAAAACTTCATGAACAGAGATGGTCTCTGTTCCGATATTCCTAGATGTAGATGAAACCTACCTTAAGTATATCATAATAACAGGATCAAAGTCCTATTAGAGGGGAACATGAAGACATAAAACACGAGGATACTATACCTTCCATAGTTAGAATGCATATTTTAGTATCTAAAATATGGAAAAAGATGGGACATCAACCTACGCATTACCAGCCAAATCAGATGGCAGCATCAAATGTAGTTCATTTGCGGCCAACTGGTAAGGTGCAATCATGGATATACTTCATGATTAAGTTCATTCTAGGAGCATTTTCAAAGTAAGTAATGAGATTTTACTTTTCATTTTCCAAAAATAATCTAGTGAAGCTTGGAAAAGAGAGGTATCTCATTGACATTCGTCAATCTTATAAGATATACGTATGATAGATTGATATATGTACGATGGTGCACAAATATATATGAGGACCCATGGAGGAATGACGGATTTCGTTGAAGCTACTATTGAATTACATCAAGGTTAAACTTTAAGTTCATATCTACTCACCTTAATTATTGACGAGTTAACAATGCAAAATGCAAATTCAAGATGAAGTATCTTGGCGTATGTTATTCGCGGATGACATTTTGACATCTTGTTAGAAGATAGTCTAAGAAAAAGTTAACAAGAAATTGGAACTATAGAGAAAAAAGCTTTCGATTTAATAGAACAAAGACAGAATATATAGAACAACGAGAATATATTAAGAATGACACTATTGCATCCCACAAAAAGAAAGATTTAAATACCCACGATTAGTTTTTCAAAGTGATGGAAAATTGATTCAAATGTCACACATAGAATTAATGCAGGTTGGTTAAAATAAAGAGGTGTACCAAATATTCTATGTGACAAGAAGACACCATTGAAGTTTAAAGGTAAATATTATAAAATAGTAATTAGACACACTATGTTATATGTTGCTAAGTGTTGGGCAGTTAATCATCAACATGTGTGCATGTGATAGAAATAAAGATGCAGAGTTAGATGAGTGGTCACACAAGGAAAGACCATAATTCACAATGAGGTTATTAGAGATAGAATGAGATTGGTTCAATAGAATATAAAATGAGAGAACAACATTTAAGATGGTTTGGATTCATGGAAAGATGACCTAAGGAAGCTTCATTAGAAAGGTATGAGAAGCTAAATGGTGAATATGTTAATAGAGAAAGAGGAAGACCACAAAAATGTTCAAAGGAAACAATAAAAAAGAAGTGTTGGAAAGAAAACAATAAAGAATAATTTAGCTTTTGTTGAGTTAATTGTTAACATGGGACCTTAGGGAAACAAAAAGTCCATGTAGCCGACCCCATCAAGTATGGGAAAAGGCTTGATTGTTGTTGTAATCAAGTGAAGAATGAGGCAGACTTAGTGTTAGTAATTGTCTGTCTCAGCAATGTATCAATTGAAATAAGAACTAGTTTGATACTTGAGCTTCAAAATGGAACACACTCATCTATTATGAATAACACTAGAAATCCCCATCTAGAAATCCCCATCAATAAATTAGAGAAAGTTACAGCAAAGACAGTTAGCAAAACAAGTTCCAGAAAGTTAAAATGCACAATCAAGTACCAATAGAAAGATAATAAGACCCCACATGCATGCATTACAACAGTATAAAATTGAAGAAAAGAATAAGCACAGACCTACCCAAACAACAATAAGCTGAAACAACATGAGAAGCCATAAAAAAAACAAAAAAGATTATAACAGTATAAACCTCAAAAGCTATTTGCTGACAATGTCGGTCAAATTGTCAGAATTGTGATATTTTGCCAGCAGCATGCTAAATGCAATTAGCACGTATTTAGAAAGTGCACTGTATTTTTTCCTTTTATTTTTCTTTTACTATGGAATGAACAGGCTGTCAACCGCTGATTAGCTGTTGCCTCACGGCCAAAGGCTAATAGATTAGCTATTGGCAGCTCTCTATTAATTGTCCACATCTTGTAATCCCAGCCTTATATAAAGGGCATTTCCTGTCTTATACAGTATGCCTTTTTGTATGGTTAATGAGAAGTTCTAAGTTTTCAGTTCATAGGGTGTTTATTCTTCCAAAGCTCAGAATTGATTAAGTGAATCTTGTTTTTTTGTTTGCACTCAATGAAGTCTTTCAAGTGGACTGTTTTTGGTCACATGGTGAAGGATTGTTATCAAGGCATTGTTGGACCCTACGTCACATGGGTGAGGTGCGGATATTGGCACAGAACGCAGTGATTTCAAAAAGTTTTGGGTGGCCATGGCTATACACATATGTAATACAGTAAATATGTCATTATATTTTATCTCGAAAGTTCAAAACAAAGTTGAGAAGGAGAGCATTTCCACCTTCTCTCATTTATATTTTTCTATTTGCCATTTGATTGTCCCCAACTCTCTCTGTCTCTCTCTACTTGTACGGAAAACACCACACAAACGGACATATCCCTTCTTCATATCTGCTAATAGAGGGAATCCTAGTCCACTCCATGAAGTTGCAATTACACTCTCCCACCATAATTCTTGAAAAATATGCACACATAGTGTTTACAAAGAATACATGCCGGGTTGAGGGTACTTTCCTTTTATTCAAGTAAACAATAGGTAATAAGAATGCTCCATATGACTCCAATTTCCTCTTACTTAAATCATAGTTGTAATGAGAGTACATGAATACTGCAACTTGTGTGCTCGTATATGCAGCCCTGCTTTTGCAGCATAGGTAGTAGGTTTTCATGTTAAATTGAGTAACTAATAATCTGTTCATGATATCATGTACAAGCATTCACTTAAGGGCCGCCATGAATTAACAACAACAACTAAGCCTTTTCCCATATCTGCTACATGGATTCTTTGTTTTCACAAAGCTCTATCATGGGCCATGTTAGCAATTAACTCACAATAAGCTAGATCGTTCTTTATTGTTTCTTTTCAACACTTTTGTGGTCGTCCTCTACCTCTTTTAATACTTTTAAAATTTAGTTTTTCATAGCTTCTTACAGGTTCTTCTTCTAGTCTTCTTTCTATATGTCCAAACCATCTTAAACGATATTCTCTCATGTTATCCTCCATTGGTGCTACTCCTAATTTGTTTTTAATAACCTCATTATGTATACAGTCTTTTCTTGTATGACCACTCATCCATCTCAACATCTTCATTTCTGTCACAGACATCTTTTGTCCATGTTTATGGTTAATTATCCAACACTCAAAACCATAAAACATAGCAGGTCTAATTGTTGCTCTATAATATTTATCTTTTAACTTAATGGTATCTTCTTATCACAAAGAATATCTTATGCTCCTCTCCATTTTAACCAATCAGCATTAATTATATGTGTAACATCTCCATCAATTCTTCTAACACTTTGAAAAATTGACCCTAGGTATTTAAAACTTTCCTTTTGGGGGATGCAATGTGTGTCAATTTTTAATGTGTGTCAATTTTAATTTCTATGTCCTCTGAAGTAACCAAATGATCAAACTTACATTCTATATATTTTGTCTTTATTCTACTGAGTAGGAGGACCAAGGCACTTCATCTTGAATATCTTTTGTTAACTCATCAATTACCATTATAAATAAATATGGACTTAAAGTTGATCCTTGATATAACCAGATATTAACTTCAAAGAAGTTTGTCACTCCTTCATGAGTCCTTATACATGTTTTTGCACCATCGTACATGTCTCTTATAAGGTTATTGTATGTCAATGGAATATCTCTTTTTTTCAAGGTTCTCCAAAGAACCTCCCTCAATACCCTATCATAAGCTTTTTCTAGATCAATAAATATCATGTGAAGGTCTTTCTTTTTTGCTCTAAAATGTTCCATAAGACATCTCAAAAGGTGAATTGCTTCAATAGTAGATCTGCCTGGCATGAATCCAAATTGGTTCTCTGTTGTACTTGATACTTGTCTTAACCTACATTCGATAATTCTTTCCCATAATTTCATAGCATGACTCATTAACTTGATACCTCGATAATTCACACAATTTTGAATGTCTCCCTTGTTCTTATATATGGGTATAAGTGTACTTGCTCTCCATTCCTCGGGCATCTTTTGGTTTTTCCATATTTCATTAAATAGTCTTGTGAGCCAAGTGATTCCTATTTCTCCTAGTATTTTCCAAACTTCCATAAGAATATTATCTGGTCCTACCGATTTACCACCCTTCGTATGTTTAAGAGCCTCTTTGACTTCATTCTTTTGAATACGTCGGTAGAAATTGTGGTTTATATACTTTTCTGACTTCGCTAAATATCCTAAACTAATACTAACATCTTTATTTTCATTAAAAAGATTATAAAAATAGATCTGTCTGGCAGATAATATTCCATAAGACCACTCATCCATCTCAACATATTCATTTATGTCCGATAATTAGCCAAGTACTAAAATGTTCCATAAGACATCTCAAAAGGTGAATTGCTTCAATAGTAGATCTGCCTGGCATGAATCCAAATTGGTTCTCTGTTGTACTTAATATTTATCTTAACCTGCGTTCGATAATTCTTTCCCATAATTTCATAGTATGACTCATTAACTTGATATCTCGATACTTCGCACAATTTTGAATGTCTCCCTTGTTCTTATATATGGGTATAAGTGTACTTGCTCTCCATTCCTCGGGCATCTTTCGGTTTCTCCATATTTCATTAAATAGTCTTGTGAGCCAAGTGATTCCTATTTCTCCTAGTATTTTCCAAACTTCTATAGGAATATTGTTTGGTCTTACCGATTTACCACCCTTCATATGTTTAAGAGCTTCTTTGACTTCATTCTTTTGAATATGTCGGTAGAAATTATGGTTTATATACTTTTCTGATTTGGCAAACTCTCCTAAGCTAACACTAACATCTTTATTTTCATTAAAAAACATATAAAAATAGTTTTTCCATCTATTTCTTATATCATCATTTGTCACTAGAATTTTTTCATCCCCGTCTTTGATGCATCTCACATAATTAAGATCTTTAGTTTTCTTATCTCTAGCCCTACCTATCCTAAAAATATCTCTTTCATCATCTTTTGAGATGAGTTTTTTTATATAAATCCTCCCAAATTTTAGCTTTTGCTTCACTGACAGCCTTTTTCGCTTTCTTATAAGCCTCTAAAGTTTCACTAGTTTTCCTAACAACAACATCAACAACAACTAAGCCTTTTCCCATACTAGATGGGGTCAGCTACATAGATTCTTTGTTTCCACCTATCCCTATCGTGTGCCATGTTAGCAGTTAACTCCCAATAAGCTAGATCATTCTTTATTGTTTCTTTCCAACACTTTTGTGGTCGTCCTCTACCTCTTTTAATACTTTCCAAATTTAGTTTTTCTAACCTTCTTACAAGTTCTTCTTTTGATCTTCTTTCTATATGTCCAAACCATCTTAAACGATGTTCTCTCATTTTATCCTCTATTGGTGTCACTCCTAATTTGTTTCTAATAACCTCATTATGTAAACGGTCTTTTCTTGTACGACCACTCATCCATCTCAACATATTCATTTATGTCACAGACATCTTTTGTACATGTTAATGATTAGCTGCCCAACACTCAAAACCATAAAACATGACAGGCCTAATTGATGCTCTATAATATTACCTTTTAATTTTAATGGTATCTTCTTATCACAAAGAATACATGATGCTCTTCTCTATTTTAACCAACCAGCATTAATTCTATGTGTAACATCTCCATCAATTCTTCCGTCACTCTGAAAAATTGACCTTAGGTATTTAAAACTTTCCTTTTGGAGAATGCAATGTGTGCCAATTTTAATTTCTATGTCCTCTGAAGTAACCAAATGATCAAACTTACATTCCGTATATTCAGCCTTTGTTCTACTAAGTCGGAGGCCTTTGCTTTCTAATGTTTCTCTCCATAATTCCAATTTTCTATTAACTTTTTCCTTAGACTCCTCTACTAATACCCTCTTTGCCTCTTTGCATAATGTAATTTGTAACGTGCCCTCTTTGCCTTGATTTTATTTTGCACTACTTCACTACACCACCAAGCTTCTTATTGTGCCGGTACACCTCCCTTAGATTCACCTAACACATCTTTCGCCCCTTTCCTAATATGTATAGCCATATTGTTCCACATATCACAAGGTATACCAACATAATTTCAAACATCTCTTTGAAGGACTTTCTATTTAAATATATCTTCTTTCTCGCTTTTGAGATTCCACCATTTAGTCTGAATAGCTCGATGCACTCTTTTCTTCTTTGTCCATTTTTTATTTGTAAATCCATAACTAAAAGTCGATGTTGAGTGGTTAAACTTTCTCCTGGAATTACCTTGCAATCTTTACAACCGCTCTATCTTTTTTCTATAAATAAAGTAATCAATTTGTGTTTGTGATAAGCCACTCTTATAAGTAATTAAATGTTCTATCTCTTTTTTTGAAGATTGTATTGACTATAAAGAGATCAAATGCCATAGCAAAATTTAAAATCTCCCTACCTTCCTCATTTATCCCTACCTTCCTCATTTATATCCCCAAAACCAAAGTTTTCATGAATACCTTGATATCCTAATGCCTCTTTACCGACATGCCCATTTAAGTCTCCTCCTAAACAAATCATCTCCCTTTGTGGAATCCTTTGAATCACCTTATCTAACACTTCCCAAAAAACTGTCTTTATACTATCTTCTAGTCCTACTTGGGGTGCGTAAGCACAAACTATATTCAAAACCTCTGCCCCTAACACTAATTTCAACGTCATGATTCAATCACCATATCGTTGTATGTCTACTACACTCTCCTTTAAATCTTTATTTATGATAATACCAACTCCGTTTCGAGCCTTTTCTTTACCTGAGTACCATAATTTAAAACCTGTATCCTCTATCTCATTTGCTTTTTCTCCAACCCACTTTGTCTCTTATAAACATAGAATATGAATCTTTCTCATAAAATAAATTAACCTAGTGCTACTTGTTGGAGATAAGTTGAAGTTGTTATTATTGTCCTTTAAGTTTAAGATCGTTATTTTGTAAATAAGTTCAGTCACATGTAATTTGGATCCCAATGGATCAGGATCTGATCCATTGGGAGCTAAACTATATCAATCACTAATTAGGGGTAGTAAGGTCTTTTAAGTTAGAATGATTAGTATAAAATATCCTTTTGTAATTAGGTTTAGTCAGAGTGAAATCGTGGAGTGCAGGGAGCGGCTGCCAAGGGGCGTTGACCTGCCCTACCTTTATTCCTATATCAAGTTCTGTTGGTTATCAATAAAATAATGTTTTTGTAGCGTAAATTCCATATGGTATCAGAGCCTGTCATGGCCATCAAGCTTCCAATTGAGGGAGAAAACAGAAAAAAGAGGAGTTTCTAGCAAGAATATTAAGTTTTTTGAACAGTTTTTTAGTTTTTCCCTAATCTAGCCCTTTTCCTTCAAAGTTCAATTTCTTTGTGTTAGAATCCCGATCTAATATAAGACCGCAGCTATCTTCTTTATAATCAACCCCTTTAATCACTATTATTTGGACGCAATACGTGCCTTTTTGGTATATATATATATATATATTGAGACGTCTTCCTGCAGAAAAGATTTGTTATATTAAAAGAAAATTCAAAAAAAAATCAGCCTAGTGGTTACTTGAAGATTTTTTATGAGCATGATTCATATGATGATTGGGGCAGATTTGATGGTGTATTAACATTGAGTAATTTCCAAATTTCTTCTTAAGAAATTGTCTCATGATTGACGTCTACTTCCAGTAAGGGTGCCGACTACTCAATACCACATTATCATTCTTGAGAAATCCACCAAGAAGCTCAGTATCTACAAATATGAAAAAAGAAAAGATAGTTGATGGTAATAAACTTAATTCCTCAGACAAAGGAGAATTGTTTCAGATCACAAATTTGAAATTAGATGGAAAGAACTATCTACAATAGGCCAGATCTATTGAACTGGCAATTGTGGTCAGGGGGTGATGGGATTACTTGACTGGTGATATATCTCTATCCCAAATTACAAATCCTCTTTATCCTCGGTGGCGTCGGGAGAATGCACTAGTGAGTGCCAGGCTTTTTCGATCTATGACTTCATCTATTGGTAGCACATTCATGTTCCTTGAAACGACTAGAGATATTTGGCTGACAGTTCAAAAAGTCTACGCTCAACGAAAGAATATTGCTAAGAAATATGATCTCATCGAAAAGATTCGAAAATGCAGGCAGAGAGGAAGGACAATTAGTAAGTACTATGCAGAACTCAGAGGTCTATGGGAAGAACTACAACTCTACTCCAAGACAAAATTTCATAGTTGCACACAAGAACGGAATGAAGAGTTTGAAGAACGTAAAGTGTTTGATCTTCTATGGGGTATTTCATCTGAATATGAGGTTGTAAAGAATAACATTCTTAGCAAAGAGGAGCTTTCATCCTTGAGTACAGTATATTCACTCCTTCGGGAAGAAGACAAAAAAATATTTGGAAAAGAAAACTAAAATCAATTCAGAGACCTCAGCATTTGTATAAAGAAATGTGTATACTCCTCCCTTCGCCCGGAGAAGGGGAGGTTATGGCAGAGGCAAAGAAAACTAAAATCAATTTAGAGACATCAACATTTATATGAAGAAATGTGTATAAATTAGCATGCACTCATTACGAAAAATCACACCACACTAAGGAAACATGCTCGGAATTAGTAGGAAAACTTACCCATTTTCAGAACAGATCTAACAAGGCTTATTTCAGCAGTGATATGAATGAAAAACAAAAAGTTGAATACAGTGCAATCTCATTGGCGGATATGAAAAGGAAATTGAGTTGTTAAAGACTCATTTGACTGATTCAATATCACCATCCACGTCTTCCCACAGTGACTCACAAGCAACTATTATCTATCCATTCTCATTTCTGACTCAAGTAATATAAGTTCCTCTTAAGGATATGGGTTATTGATTTTGTGGCTACAGATCATATGGTCAGTCAAAGAGATTTCTTTGATAACTATGAGTTGACCCAGGCAAAAAATAACATTAAACGGACATATGGTTCTCATACTCTAATAGTGGGAAAAGAAAGTATTATTATATCTTTTGGCACATTAAAAAATGTCTTCCATGTTCCAAACATATCAGTAAACTTATTGTATGTCTTTGCTATGACACAAGATCTGAAATGTCGTATAATTTTTTATTCTACTGGATGTGTCTTTCAGGAATTGAGGACGGGGAAGATCTTTGGTCAGGGTAGTGTGAGGAGAGACATCTACTTTTGCGAGGATAATAAAGAAGAGCATTACAATCAACCGTCATTACAGAGAAACAGAAGGAAGGAAGACATACATTGTTAGCACCGAAGATTAGGGCATTTACCGTTTTCTAAAATAAAGATGGTACTGCCTGAGTTTAGTAATTGTAATAATTTGAATTTGAACTGTGAAACTTGCTAGAAGGCAAAACACCATCGTATTTATTTTCCTTTAAATGAAGAAAAATCTTTCATTCCGTTTGAAATTGTTCATTCAAATATTTGGGGCCCTTGTCCTACTACTTCTGTGCATGGATATAAGTACTTTGTCTCATTTATTGATGATTGTACTAGATTCACTATACTATATCTCATGAACACTAAGGATGAAGTGAATAACATTTTCCTGTTTACTATCAGTTTGTACAGACTCAGTTTCAGCGTACTATAAGAGTTTTTCACAGTGATAATGGGAGAGAATTTATATCTCAATTTCTTCACTCATATTTTCTACATCATGGAATTCTACATCAAACCTCATGTGCTTACTCTCCTCAACAAAATGGTGTTACTGAAAGAAAAAATCGACATATTCCAGAAGTAGCAAGAGCTCTCTTAATTGGATGAAATGTACCAAAATGTTATTTGGGTGAAGCAGTCTTAACATCAGTTTTTCTTATAAATCGTATGTCAAGAAGAATCCTCAGTGGGAATACTCCATTTCATTCATTATGCCCTTCTCATAAACAATTTCATCTTATTCCGAGAGTGTTTGGATGCACATGTTTTGTTCATATTCATCATGGCTTAAGGGATAAACTAGATGCAGGGATAAACTAAATGCACGATCAATTATATGCATCTTTCTCAGATACTCTTCTACTCCGAAGGGATACAAGTGTTATGATCCCACCAGACTACCTTGAATCATAATGGATGTTACATTTCATGAAGATACACCTTTTTATAATATGAAAGAAATTGTTACATCAGATATACCATTATCATCTGTAATACCTCTTCCACCAATTGAAATTCAGCCAGTACAAGAGAATGAAGGTGAAGACATGACTCTCATTCAAGAGAAGCAATGGCAAATATATACCAGAGGTGACAGAAAGGTGTTTGTATCACATCAATCAACTACCTTGGATCATAATCCTCCACCATAATAAGATCTAAACCCAACTCAAGTGATTACGCAGCATTTAGATAATGAATTGGATGATTTGCCTATTGCAATTAGAAAAGGAAAATGAAATATTATAAAATACTCATTGGAAAAAATGGTATCATATTCAAATTATCCCAGAGAATATTAGTTATTTATGATGCATGCAAATACTATTCATATTTCTAAAACATTTGAAGAGGTCAAACAACATCTAGAATGGAATGCAGCAATGGAAGAGAAAATTGCAGTCTTATTACGAAACAAGACCTCGGAACTAACTGATCTATCTTATGAAAGGAAAACAGTGGGATGTAAGTGGGTTTTCTCGATAAAGTATAAAGTTTATAGAAATATAGAAATATATAAAGCAAGACTGGTAACTAAAGGTTACAGTCAGTCATACGGCATAGATTATACATAGACATTTGCTCCTCTGGCGAATATGAACACCATCAGAATCATTCTAAGTTTGGCAGTCAATAAGGGATAAAAATTATGGCAGTTGGATATTAAGAATGCTTTTCTTTAGGGAGATCTTATGGAAGATATTTATATGGATTTACCACCATAGTTATCACCAAAAGCCTACCCAGGTATGTAAGTTAAAGAAATTCATTCATGGCTTGAAACAATCTCCAAGAGCATGGTTTGAAAAGTTCAGTGATTGTGTCATAAATCTGGGCTTTAAAAAGTGCATTAGTGATCATACATTGTTTATCAAACAAGATCAGAAGACTATTGTGTTACTAGCAGTGTTATCCATCGTATCGTGGGAAGCCATGATACGATACGGTAACCTGTATCGTAAGATACAGGTTATCATGCCGTATCGTACGATACGGCACTGTATCGTACGATACGCCCAAATTTTTGTTTCAAATTTCTTTTTTTCAAAAAAAAAATTAAAATTTTTTTTGCATGTTTCTGCCCTCTCTTCACTTCCCTTAAAGGCATCCTCTAATATGCTTATAATTTGGGTTTATAATTTCATTTATTTAATAAAATTAATGTATAAAATCATTTAGGTATATTTTTGCTAACAGTTTCTAATTTCATAAGATCGTAAACAATTAAAAACATTTAGTTCTCTCGGTTCATTGAGTAGGAATTTCACAACTTCACTATTTTAGGGTTCACGTTACATGACTTCCATTGAGTTGAACATGATCAATGTGTGTGAGGCTTAACTCAGTCTGTGAAGTGAGAAATGAAGCTCAAGCATTAGTTAAAAAGCTAGTCTCCAATAAGAGAAAAAAGGGACATCATCAAGTAATAATATCACATCATTGAGGTGTCATAGACTCAATAATCAAAGAAATGGAGCTCTTTGTTTTGCTCACATATGAAAATTAGCAAATATGACAACTACATGTACAAAGATAGCAGTTTGTTAATTTTGATATATTACATCAGTGGATTATGGAAGATAATGAAGAAAATGCACTCCTAAGTCTTAACTGAAGAAGACATTGCATGAATTAATTTGAAGTGCAACAACATCATCAAGGAGAAGATGAAGATTATTTAGTTAATGATCCTTATACAAATTTACAACATGTAAAATATAAATGTATTTCATTTTTTGATTCAAAATATATAATTTTGGATGCAATTGTTCAATATTAAATGTTCAATTTGTGCTAAACTTTGCATTATATGAATTTAAAGCAATTACCAGATTTTTCCAAAATTTTCCAGAATTTTCTTGATTTTTTTTCGGATTTTTACTAATTTTATTGATTTTTTAAATAATTTTTATAGTTTTTTAATATTAAAGTATGATACGATACGATACGCCTGTATCGTGGAGCCCAACGATACGCAATACGATACGTGTCAGACAACACTGGTTACTAGTATATGTTATGATATTATCATCACAAGTGATAGATACGGAAGGCATAATTGATCTAAAGAAGAAACTAAACATACTATTTGACTTATTTGGGAAGATTGCATTACTTCTTAGGAATAGAAGTTATTTATAAAGATGATTGCTTATTCTTAAGTAAAAGGAAATACATTTTAGACTTGCTGAAAGAAACAAAAATGAAAGTTTGTCGCATGTGCTCTACTCCTATGGAGGTATCCAAAGAAGATAGTAAGATGCCTACCGAACCATATGAAGATGTGGGTAAGTACCAGAGACTAATGGGAAAGTTGATATATGTTACTATTACTCGACCTAACATCAGTTTTGTAGTTGGATATGTGAGTAGACGGACGCATTGTTCATCTAAACATCATATGAGTACAATATTTCATATTATTAGGTACTTGAAATCCTCAATAACCTATGGCTTACTATATACTCCTTGTTCATCACTCGACATAAGTATCTATTCAGATGCAGATTGGGCAGGCTCCAGAACAGATGGGAAATCAACATCAAGGTATGTAGTGTGTTTGGGAGGCAACATCATAACTTGAAAAAGTAAGAAGTAGTCTGTGGTGGTCAGGTCTAGTGCAGAGGCAGAGTATTGTGCTATAGCCCTCGGCATGTGTGAAGGTCAATGGATTATATCATTTCTAGCGGAACTTGAAATACTCCAATCAATTTCTTCACTGACAGTAGAGTTGCCCTTCAAATAGCTCAGAATCTCGTCTTCCATTAAAGAACAAAATATATTGAAGTAGATTGTCACTTTATCTGGGAGAAGATGGCTCAAGGCATATTCAACCTGATCCATGTACGTTCAGAAAATCAATTGGCAGATATCTTCATCAAACCAGTATCAATCAATATTCTTCAGAAAGCGCTCGCTCAGTTGAGAATTATCAGTCTTCAAGATTCAACTTGAGGGGGCGTGTTGGAGATCAAGTTGAAGTTGTTATTATTGTCCTTTAAGTTTAAGGTCGTTATTTTGTAAATAAGTTCAGTCACATGTAATTTGGATCCCAATGGATCAGGATCTGATCCATTGGGAGCTAAGTTATATTAGTCACTAATTAGGGGTAGTAAAGTCTTTTAAGTTAGAATGATTAGTATAAAATGTCCTTTTGTAATTAGGTTAAGTAAGAGTGAAATCGTGGAGTGCAGGGAGCGGCTGCCAAGGGGCGCCGACCTAACCTACCTTCATTCCTATATCAAGTTCTGTTGGTTATCAATAAAATAATGTTTTATAGCGTAAATTCAACACTACTAAGGTATGATGAATGAATGCTCCATTTATGAAGTACCCATAAGCATACCCACTTCTGGTAGGTTTTTAAAAAAATTGGATTTTGGGTACATTTGAGTACATTCATTGATACTCATACCTATATTTTTTTTGTATTTTGTTATTAATAGATCGGGTTGATCTATATCTATATAGGTCGGTTTGATCCAAAAACCCTAAAGTGTCATGTTGTGATACATCACGTTTGGATGTGGAAGATATATGTTGTAAAATTAGTATTGTTATAAGAGATCACTTTCTTATTTTGAGATGTTATGTTTCTTGTCGGGGTTATATCTTATGTTAAAATTTATACATTTCAATTAATATGTTTATATTATGATTTGGAGTTTGGTTGAGCGAAGCGAGATGTTTACACACATTTATTTATTTGGCTATTTATTTTCTATAGTTACATATATAACTTTTATTTTTATATAGTGGTGCACCCATAAACTCTGCCTATGTAAGGGATCACCCTTGCATGGCCGGTCCCAAACCCGGAAAAATGAGAAGGGTTGCGTTAGGTTTCTGTAAAACTTTGTCGAACTTAACATGGATTCTACAAAAAAAAATGAAGAGTACATGTACCAACCCCATATAGTACGAGAAAAAGCTTAGTTGTAGTTGTAGTAGTAGGTGCACCCGTAACCTTTAGACTTTTAAGAATTATCATACTCATACCCATACACCAGTACCAATGCCCATAGCCATGAAAAATAGCTGTAGAGCATGAGATTTTGTTGCAGAGAAGACGCAGCATGTTTAAGGCATCCAACATACATAAGGTCTAGTACTAAAATGGTACCGTACCCTCCCATTAGGGCCATTACAGATGACACTGCAAAGTGCAAACATTACCATCCGTCCATTTTACGGCGAAATAAATAAGAAATGTTCACATGCTACAAATCGTCCAATGTACATCACACTACATAATAAACTGGATTACTCACCTGAAAGATCCAAGTCTCGCTGTTGTATAAGTAGCTTGCCTCAGTAAACCTGCCGATAGCCCCTGTTCCATATCCAATATTCATTAGAATGACCTCAAGAATCAACGACAATGAGCAGCAGACATCTCAAAGTATCACTGTATCATAAGCAAATTATATCTACTAAGTAGAGTTCATGTCAAATAAATAATCACCAAAGGTAAAGCTCCTAAGGGGATGCTTGTTTAATTTGTGCTGACAAGAATAAGTGATTTTCATTGAAAATGTCTTTTTGTCAAGGTAAAGAAGCTGCAAAAGTCAGGGTTTGTTTGCGTTGTTGGCCAACACAGGTCAGAACCACAAAAATTGTGTCGCCCTTACCCACCTCTCACGCTACACAAACAAGATCCTGTGGGTCGGGGAACTCACATGCCTGCACCACCATTTGGTAATAAAAATGCTAGGCCTGTGTGGCAAACCCCAGGTGTCACGACAAAGAAGCCCAGAAAGCTTGGGCCTCATGCCGTTGCATTCTATGTGGACCTCGTGCCACTGCATTCCAAGTAACACGGCTTTCCCTATATCCACCACGTTCATATACATGTACGATAACACCAACCCCATGAAGAAAGGCATATACATATTCCCATATAGCCAGACCCTAGCTGTGAAGAGTCAAGAATATGAAGTTCCTTCGCCTACACATGCTTGTGCAAACACGCACACATGAGAAAAGGACGGTCGAGAAGTAACTCAGCAATGTATAACCGTTATAGCCTATAAAAAACGCTTTAAGTTTTCAAAGAAAAAGATTGGCATACATAACTCCAACAGTCCTAGTAACTTTGCCTTACAAAAAGAATTTCCCCGCTATCTTACCTAAAGTCTTAGATGTTACACCTCCTTCATCAAACAAAGCAAAATCATCCTATCTAATTCAGGAGGGTATCTACCCACGGCCATACATAAGAATACTATGGACTAAAACGGACACCAATTAATCGATCCAATAACAACATGCCTGGGACACCCGCATGAGTCGACCAGTACATCAACAAACGTATGAGAGCTGGAGGAGAAGTTGACAAGACAACTATACTTTCCTTACAACAGGAAGTGTATTTACCTTTTCCATTATTACGAACAATTAGCATCTCAATGCGACAGATCAATCAAGATATTTTACTAAGAGTAGCAAACGCATGCACCTTCTGTTCATTACGGGAGACTAGCATTATTAAACATCCCAAATGCTGTCTAACGGATCAACAACTTCAAGACAACAAACATTTTAAGGAAAAAATTTCTATGCAAGTGCAGCTTTGCAGACCTTGTAGAAAGCACCCATGCCCTCATCGCGCATCATGGTCTTTGCAACATGTAAAGCCGATCCTTGACCCAATTGAATCCTCACCTGCAGTTGAGAATGCAATATGATGAAAATGAATATATTATGCCATCAATCACGTCATGAATCATCCACCAAACAATAATAAGGAGAGACAGGGAGACTGAAACCCACCAAAATCAATCTCAAAACATGATTTCCCATCAAAATAGTTGTACGAAAAAAAATCACAGAACCCAGGCCTGAAAAATATGAATAAATGGATGCACAAACAAAAAACCATCTTCAAGAATCCAGATCTAACCAACAAAAGGAGAAACAAAAAAATCGAAAATAAAACATGGCGTTCCATATTCTTCACCATCCCTTAATCGGTAACCAAATCAAACTTCAAAAATAACAGAATCCGCCATCACAACCAAAAAAATGGACCACCAACTGAATACTAGCCGCTTAAAACCAATCAAACACAAGAAAATCAAAGGAAAGGAAAATGGTGCAACCTTGACCATATCGATAGGCTGAATCACGCACGTCGCCAACATTCCGGACAACCCACCATTGGCGAACGGCTTCACGGCCGGCCAAACTCCCGTTTTGGGCTTCGCCTCTCCCATTTCTCACTACCAACAAAACGTTTCCGCAACGAGAAGGCTAAGAAACGGTTGAAATACAAGAAGTTGGGGGCCGCGCGAGAAACGATAGGGTTGCCGGCCGATCGCGAAGGAGTGGGGGAGAGTGTAAGCATCCCGGTTATACGTACGCCTCCTTGAAGCTGTTCGGCTGCTTACTACAATACCCCCACAAACATTTTTCTATGTCAGGAAATTTGGTGGTTATACTATAGCGTTTAATATATTGTTGAGGGTAATATTGGAACAGGAAAAGGGAAAGGTATGTGACCGGTTGGCAGGGTCTCAGCCTTCTTCTTGGGATGCCCTTGTTTGGACCAGTGGTTGCCAGGAACCACCACCATCCATGTGGCCATAATCAGGCCAACGAGTAAATTACCAATTAGAAAGATCAATGTAATCCTGACATCACATGTATTCATGTCATTGTAGATCTTATAGTGAGAAGTCTAAGAATGATGATGAATGTGACGACTCTCACATGCATTAATGTTTTCGTAGAGAATTTTGATTGAGATCCACCACAACCACCCTGTTGAATTGATGATATAGAAAATGAAATTTTCACAAGAATTGTAGGCTTAGAACACACCAAAACGCTTTGCTAAAAGCTATTCCTGTAGTACACACAACAAGTTTTAAAGTACCTACATTAAGCGAATATTGAAGAATACCCAATGCAAAAAAAAAAGCAAATGAGTTGTATTTGATCATCTCAAATCTCTATGGAACCTTTAAATAATACTCAATATTTTTCTGAATTATAAAAGACTAATAGGTACTTGTGGGCATATTGAGACACTTTTATACATTAAAATGGTTGTAATTCTGCATTTTAATTTGAAAGGACATAACGTTTAATTAAAAATATTTAATTTATTATATGTAAAGACACTAGCCAACCCCATCTAGTATGGGAAAAGGCTTAGTTGTTGTTACATGTAAAGACAATTTTCCAACGGTTTTTGATACATAAGCTCGTTCAAAGTTGGTCTTAGTTTAAAAGCATTGACGCAGACACAGTGTCAATTGTATGTCGTAAAATTTAAAGATCAAAATTTTCGAGTTCGATACATGGGTGAGTGCACGGCAGTAGAACCTTTTAAGCCGAAGACCTCCAATTCATACGGGCATGCATATTTCCTGAGGATCGACCTAACCGAGCTTGCCAACAAAGAAAACAAATTATATAGCGTCATGCGTAAGCTATGGAAATAAATCACTACATTTTTTGTATCAGCAGACATGGTTTCAGTTTTCCCAGAACCAATAACCGAAGCCAAACCAGGACCGAACTGGTTCTGATTCAAAACACCAGTTTCAGTTTCGTGTGAGTCCTAAACATTTTGAAACTAGAAAAAACATTAACCTCTTTGAATTATATATATATATATATATATATTGGGATCAGGTTCCAATAATTTGAAACCTTTGGTTTCAGTTCCATGAAAGGTCTCCACCGCTTCAGATTCCGTTGAAAACGCCAGGCCGATTGCAAACCGGCCAAGTCTAGGTTCCACTTTGAATCAAGAAAAAGAGGAGTGCAAAGAAAAGTTTGGCTCATGAATAATGCGGCTCACCTGGGCTAAGCAACCACCCTACAACATAGATATCTTCATTGTTAAATCGTAATTAGTCAGAACCATATTTATGAATGATTAATAAGCACAACCACTAATTGCTAGAAATACGCATGGCTGTCCAGAACCAGTGCATCAGATTGAATCACAACCGGGTTGAAAACCTGCCAGAACCGTCACCAAACAGGATACAGATCTCCTCCCGTGGAACAGGAACCAACAGTTCAAACTCCCGGTCCCAGCTTCAGTTTATAAGTTGTATTTTAGCTTTCTTTTTCCATTTCCACAAACCAGAACCAGAACCAGAACAGACGGCTAAGAACCGAAACTGGGTGGAACCTTGTCTGGTTCCACTTCATGGTTCCGGGCGAACCGGCTGGCACCAAAGACACTCCTAAAGTATTTCACTACTCTCAACTTAGTGGGAAAGGGATACCAATAAAGGCTTTCCACTCCAGCATGAGTAGCAATAGGATGTTAGAGGAGAAATAGCAGAAATAGCACCATTCAATCAGGTGTTCTACAAACAGATAAACCTTCAATTGGCTCATTCAAGTCAGGTGTTTTATAAACAGATAAACCTTCAATTGGCTCACTAGACATGCCTTTCTCTGTTTATGTCATGCCAATCTAGAGAGCCGAATGAAATCAACGTTCAATGCTTTGACCATGCACACATCCATCACAGAACGCAAGAGCGACAAAACAAAAGAATATTAAAGAAAAGATCCCACCCTGAAGAGTGAAGAGTATAGTACACCATTAAAATTTACAGTCTGCTTAAGCAGCAAGCAGATAATAATCTCTCAAAAAAGAAATTGCTACTAATAAGGCCTTTCCTCGTCGAAATTCAAAGACTCCATGCCTTTAAGGGTTGACTCGTAGTTCTTTGTGTTGGTGATGTTTCTGCTTGATGATGCATGCTTTTGCTCAGATGAACTAGCAGGTGAATCCCTCTGCCCCATCACCTTATGAAGTGCACGAGGACTAGCATCAGTTTGTCGAAGGCGAGAAGGATCAACTTCACTCCCTAATAGTGCTTCACGGCTGCTTGGGATAGTAGGATGCCTTGACGAGCCTCCAGACCTACCTATAAATGCTGAATTTGGTAGCTGCAAAATCATCAAAAGAAAATGGTTCACCCCATAATACCGATGTCATTAACTTCTACCGGAAGTTGGACCCTCAAAGAATGATATATATAACTTCCGGGTACAGTAGAAGCACAGCCAGGAATTACGAGGGTATCCGAAGATCAATTCAAGCCATGCACTCAGATGGTTATGTCACAAACTATAGCATATAATCACATTTATTATCAATATATTCATCAAGAGCTGCCACAGGCAAATCATGAACAAACGAACCATAACATAGATTTCATATGAGTGTTTTAATAGAACACTGGTTATACAATTAAAATCAGAAACCATTAAGAAACAAAAAAATTACTATAGCTGCATAAAGTTAAACTGCTATTATTTCTGCATTTTGGATAGATAACACCCACAACCAGCGATTCCGCTTAATTGCAACAATTGCTTATAGGACGAATCTTGCAAGTGACACTTCCAAAGGCTAGCCCAAAGAGTTTTGGTAGCAAATCAAGGAAGATAAGTAGATGACAAGTATCAAAATTAAATCTACTTATCTAGATCTAATGGTACAAGCAAAACCATTGGCTAGAAAATCAGACGGTCAAATAAACCATTAGATGCATGACATGGATAAAAGGGAAAAGGAAGTACATGACAAACGATTAGGCACTTCCCCCGTTAAGCCAAAAAACCCTCACTTTAAGGATCTATATCTTAGCAATTGCCACAATAGTGATGGCCCATTCGCACAGCTGTTATATTTCCAAAAGTATCTCATAGGTGTCCTAAATTCTCATGTTCAATTTTTTCAGAGAGTTACTGCCTAACCAAGGGAAGCTGCAAAGTAAAATTTCTTGTTAGCAGAGCTTGCGCTCTTAAGAAAGCCTGCAGTTCTACCTAAAGTTCGTCTGAAAAATACATAGCAAGGTTTAACAACTGCTACACAGAACCACAATATGTCATCATTCTTCCATGCCATAACAATGAACTGGCTTTTCTTTACTGGCAAGCTGGCATTCAGCAGGATCCCTACAAGTTCTTCTCTATAAGAAACATCTAACTTCTTGCTTAAATTTCTGTCAGAAAACTATAATCCATAGAAGGGCTTATTATGAAAAACTGCTATACTGGATTACAATATACCATCTTCTTACCATATCATTGTCATAAGAACAAGACATATATGAGTTCATTAAAGCTTTTTCCTTTTATCTTGATTGGCAAGATGAGGTTTGCAGGCTCCTACAAGGTGCATGTCCTGTGCATCGAACTCCTGAGCACCTCCTTTTAACTTCAGGACACATATGAGTTCATTCAAGGTTTTTCCTTTTATCTTGATTGGCAAGCTGTGTTTGCAGACTCCTACAAGGTGCATGTCCTGGGATCAAACTCCTAAGCACCTCCTTTTAACTTCACTACCAAGTGTCTCAGCACCCTTACGCAAATAAAATATACTCATGCTAAAAGCCCTTCTATGAACTTATAATGTGTTAATGGATGGGTAATGGTAGGTAGGGAACAACTATAATACAGGACATATTTTGAACAACCATAAATATATATATATATATATATATATATATATATATATATATATATATATATGAATATCTCACTAGTCAAACTTACCATTTCTTTAGAGACCATTGCATTGCTTGAAGCTGGATTCTTCTGCGTTGACAAGCTTCCAGAATTTCCAGCAAGCCCTGGCACTCTGCGATGAGAAGGATCAGGTCCTGACCACCCAGCTGCTCTTCCATCTTCACCACCTGAACAAGGTAAGATAAGAATGCAATCACCAATATACCTAGAACAAATAAAGAAAAGACTAAACTAAGCACATTACTGATAGCAATAACCACAAAAAATCAAAGTTTTAAGTTGCATGAATCAAATTGTAACCAGCAATCCAAGAGGGGAAAATTCTCAAGTTTCGCCTGTTGGTGTGGACACACCTTGATACTTGAAGAAACTTCAGGTAGATGTGTCTAACGTTTTGAAAAGCAAAAGAAACCAGATAAAAGAGATAACAAGCATAAATTCCCAATCTTCAAGCCTTCAATCAACTTGTCCTCTCAAGAGAGTACATTCGTTCATCCAAATCCTGACTAGTTGCTGCAATAAGACGTTGACTCATAATGGCCCTTTTGAAACACACACCAAAAAAGAAACATAAAATCATGCATCGAATATCAATAGTATCAAATTTTCTGACACATGATGAATATTTGATGCATGATTTTACATATAGGAAAACTCCAAGGAGAAAACTCAGGCATACCAGATTGCCTCTCTGCATTAGCAAGGGGTGCAACACCAGAACTTGTTCCTCCACCAGGCTGCCAAATGAGGAAATGAAATAACAACATATGATTAGATTCCATAAGTTAAAAAATTGTATACATTTACACTTTAAAAACCATACAGCAGCACGTAAAGGTCCACTGGCAATCTGTGATTGCTGATACTTCAAAATCGTCCAGTCAAATACATAATCAAACTGAAAACCTACAATATCAGAGATGAATTTGTAAGCAGTATGACCAACTGATGTCTTACAACTAAAACCCGAACAAAGCAAGAACCCCAGACAACGGCAATCTCTAACCTCCTATTTTGGAAAGAAAACATGTTGTGAGCATAGTGAAACACAAACAAACCTTCACGAATAAAAAGATCACGAAATATTCTTTTCAGATAAGCATAATCTGGCTTGTCATCGAAACGTAGTGAACGGCAATAATGAAAATACGATGCAAATTCAGAAGGGTAGCATCTGCACAAAGACTGGAGAAGAAAATAGACATTAGCTTTTGTAAAAGTATTGATGTGATTACAAATAGTAAAGGTATCTATTTAAAAACAGTTTAACATATGTACCTCAATAGATGTAGAAACCTTTTTCTCACTGATTTTATCATATTTTTGCTTCTTGGTTCCTGCCTTTAGACCTTGCCATGGAAGACTGAAAAAGTTGATAGATACACATTAGGCATCATGAGAGTAAGGGGGCTGAATATTCTGAAATAGTCTGGAAAGGTGATTCAGACCTTCCTCTCAAGAAATACATAAGAACGTATCCCAGTGACTCCAGATCATCCCTTCTACTTTGTTCTTGAAGAGCCAAGAAAAAGAAGCAAAAGAATAACTGTAATTAATATATCTTACATTTTGTAGAAGCAGAAAATCTGCTTAGACACACACAGGGATTACAAACAACAAGAAATTCACTTGTCAACAACTCAATATACAAAATAATGAAAAGTTATCAAAAAGGTACACCTACCAATGCCAAGGTGGGTGTTCATGCTTGCGTATCTTGCTGTCCCAGTTAAGTTCTTATTCTCTCTACAACAATGGAGAAGAATCAGATGGTAAATAGCAGCATGAACATATCAGAACTAAAAACAGCTAATGTTTGTGATCATTTCTGAATCACGATGATTCAAGATGAAACTCTGAAAAATAAAACAAGACAAAGGATAAGACAAATGAACTTAAAATGAACCATTGTAGCAGTGTAGCACATTCTGGATGTTGCTAAAGTTAGAAACAAGTCAAAAATCCTCTACCAGAACCAAAAGCCAAGCCAAAACATTTTGGCACAGTAAATGGGATCCACTATATGAACTATGAGTTGCCATAGAGCTCAACACTATGCCATAATAGCATTAGCCGACCCCGTCTAGTATGGGAAAAGGCTTAGTTGTTGTTGTACAGTTTCCTTTGAAAACTTTGGTAGGTCTTCCTCTTTCCTCTGCTCCTTTTAGTTGTTCACCTCTTAATTCCCCATACCTACTTGAGCTCGATCTGGTGACCTCTCCAAATGTCCAAACTACCTATAGACTTCTCTCTCTCTCTCTCTCTCTCTCTCTCTCTCTCTCTCTCTCTCTCTCTCTCTCTCTCTCTCTCTCTCTTGGTGTCACCATTTTTTTCACTGATTACACTGTTATGAATCCAATCTTTTCTTATGTTTGATAAATCCACTTGCGTCTTTACAAACATCTTTTACACATCTTGACGGTTGACTACCCAACATTCAGCAGTATAGGGCATTTAGCATTCCTATTCTTGCTTTATAATATTTACCTTCAACTTTCATTGGTACCTTTTATCACATAGAACCCCTGAAGCACTTCCATATTTTATGCAAAAAATCCTCTCAAGGAAATAAATACATGATACAAACTTCCATTATCAAGTTCAAGATATGGAACTTCACTAAATTGTATCCGTTACTACATGAGGGCATGCAACGTTCTAAGTTCTAACTCTATGTAACTATGCATTTTAGGATGGAGACTGGCCTTAGAGATCATCACTCACTGGACCGTGCACATGCAAGAAGAGATGCGCATAAGCAAAGCTTGGTTGAGAAGGAGGTTTGTTCAGTTGGCAAGAAAGACATTAAGGTATTGTCATGGAATATGAGGAACTTGTCCCTCAAAAAATATGAATTTGTCTCTCTAACCAAACAACCCCATATTAAAATTTTCTGTATTCCCCTTGCAAGAATGCATGCAAAATCTCCAATAGATGCTCAGGTAGCATTGTGAATGAACTTGTAACACACAATAAGTGAAGAGAGAGAGAGAGAGATGTGTAGAGCTTGCCACGGTTAGTTAAGAAACAAAATGGTAGGAATCTTAATCGTAGAGACATGTATAGTCTAACACTCTCCCTCAACCTTAGGGTGAAACTACACAAAGTTTGTTGAGTGCCGCCGAGGCCCTCAGCAGTGGCCCCATTCTCAGTAAATGCAGACAACGGAAGTTTGCAGTATGGGTCATAAAGTTTGTCAGTTTGATATTTTAACGAGAACATGATGGGTTCTCTAGGAGCACCAATTGAACAAAATGACAATACAAAACAAGAGTTTGTGTCAACATGCTTCTTAGTGAAGCTCCAATGACATTTTAGATAAAAAATCATATTAAATGATCGTTCTTTTTAAAAGGAAGGCATAGGACAAGGTTGATTTTTTCTTTTTGTCTTTTCAATCATGGGTGGAAAATTTTGGAGTCAAAAGCCAACCAACATTAAGATGTTAAGTTATTCATGTATGTAATGAACACCATCTTGTTAAGTTCAAGCTCTCAGCAAGCTCATTACATTTCATTATGGAGTTGGAATTGAACTTAAATGAGTCGATCAATGTGCTTGTTAGTTATTGGTTTATTTAGTTGACTTATCACTTTGAGAACATAAATCTGTAATGCATCACTCCATAGTGTTGAAATTCAGTGTTGTGTTGCATAAGATTAGAACAAGAAACATGACTAATATTAAGGAGTAAAACATGAGAGATTGAAGGAAGGGGCGGACCTCCAATAGAGGCCGCCCCCCCTCTCTCTCTCTTTCTTACACACAATGTCTTAAACTCTAATATAACCTACCAGCCCTTATATAGGGAGTTGTAAAACAGAAAATGACCAAAATACCCTCATTACAGAAAATTATTAAAATGCCCCTAGTATTTCAAGCAATTACAATAATACCTAAAAAACATCAGAAATTATAAAACTAACACCAAGAACACTAGATATGCATATTCTTCAACATCTCCCCTCAAATTGGGAGTGAGATACTTCAAACTCCAAACTTACCAAAAATCTTCATATGTGTCTGCAACTTTCTTCATATATTTTCATGACTGATCTGATCTTCAACAGCTTCTTTGGCTGCAACATCTTCAACTCAGCCTTCCTGGCAGATCATCTCAAGCAACATCTCTGGCTGCAACATCAACTGGTTGTAACAACATAAACTCAGCCTTCCTGACTATAACAACAACTCATTCATACTGACTTTAACAACATAAACTCAGCCTTCCTGGCTGTAACAACATAAACTTAGCCATCCTGGCTGTAATAACAACATCTCAATCATCCTGGCTGTAACAACTCAACCTTCTTGACTGTAACAACATCAACTCAACCATCCTGGCTGTAACAATATCAACTCAGCCTTCTTGGCTGTAACAACATCAACTCAGTCATCCTGACTGTAACAACATAAGCAACTACTTTGGCTGCAATACACATTTTAGTAGTCTTCATGACTGCAAACTTCACAAGAATCGACAGATTAGAGACATTTCATCCAACCTGCTCACAACTCTACTTTGGTGCCCACACATGGCTACCTCTCTTTCTTACTTAATCCATCAGTATGACAATCCACACAATCTCACTCTTCTGCGACACGTACTAATCCTCTATACTCTTTTCCTAAATTTTCCAGTTCTCTTATTTCCCCAAACACTTGATGTGCAGATAAATATATCTTCTTATATATTTCAGCGAACACTTGACATGCAGGTAAACATCTTTTTTAGGCATTTCATCCAACACTTGTAGTACTGGTAAACTTTTCTCTTGAAACTTGTTGCATCTTGTGATCATTACTATCCACGATAAATTAAATCACTTAAAGCTCAACACATTATAAGTCTCTGGATAAAGGATATTACAGCCTTTAGCTTATCAGTTTTATCGAATTCACCCAATTCAATTTCTTGGATTTGATCTTCAACATCATCCTCATCAATAGAAACCACATCAATGTTCCCAGAAGTTTCTTGTTCATATATCTCCAAAAACTCTGCTTCGGTTTCATTGACTTCATCATCATCAGAATCCTCTTCTGCGTCAGTATCTTCATCTATATCTTCATCTTCATCATCAACATCCTCCATGTCAACATCACTTTCATCATTATTATCCTTAATGTCTTTCAGATAAATTGTTGCTTTGAGAAGAGATGCAAAGCATTTTTGCACACTCTCCGTTTTTTGTCCCAGTGTGTTGTGCTCCAAAAATGTCATCAAGGTCATCACAGCCAACTTGATTTCAGATTTTGACAATAAAGTTGGTTCAAAAGAGCTGAAAGATGTCTCTGCCATGACTGAAGCCCAGACAATGATTCCATTATCTACATCCTTTCCCAATATTTTCTCAACATAGTCAGGATCAGAAATATAACATGAACTAATAAGCAGGAAAAGAGGCTTCCACAATGCCGTGGGCTTCTCAATTCCCTTAAAAGTGAAAAAGATGCTTGGCTGAGCTAAAAATAAGTGCCTTCTTTACATCTTCAGTTTCAGGAGAGAAACTTGGTAAGTGCAACAACTTATGCGCGCATGAGCATGCTCTCCATGTTGCAAACGGATATGCTGAAATAGCCTTCACAACACTAAATTCTTTGCCCAACTTAATATTGCAGCCACCATTTGTAATAAATGTAGCCAATTATGCCTCTAAACACCATTCCGTTATCATATGGATTTGCAGTTGTCAAACATAGAAATCCAGGTTTCATCAAGTTCCTTGTAATTAATATTGTCAATCCATAATTATTAGAAGTTTAAAAGCCATAAAGTTGCCCACGGCTAACATTAAAGACACCAAATTGCAGAATACGGAGGCAGCCCATCACTGCCCAAATGCACTAAATGCAGCTAACCAATTCATTAAAGTCTTACACCACTTTCTTGGGAATATGAATAGTGCAGTAATTTGTGATAAGCGTGCAGCCACCAGCCGTATCCAATAAATGCATCCACAAACTGTGCAATAAATACCTTGCTATCAATGTTGCAACACTGTAAAAAAAATTCATCAAACTTGAGAACGTTATAACTTATAACCTTAACTAATAAATGCCGCCACTAAGATTTATAAACTCTCCTGCACCAATGCACCACAGTCGTATGTATTAAGTGTGCAACTTTTGTACCATGGTCTCTTTGTGGATTTGATGATAGTTTTTCTCCACAAGATCAAGAACCTTCTCTAAGTTTGTCGCCCAAGAGTTCAGAATGTCATCTGTGTCCTTTGCAGACTGGAAGCAAACTATTCCAGATGGCCTGTCAATTTTTTCAACAAGGGATTTGGATACCACCATTTCTGACATGTATTTCTCTGTTTCCTGTGAACTTAGGCACAACAGTTCTGCCAGCCTCTTCAAGGTGATCCTCGAATAATATTTTGAAACCACCAAAATGTTATGTTCAATAATCCGTTGCCTAAGATCTTTAGCTGCCTTATCACCCAAATGCCCACCTAGCATCTCTCTCTCGTGATCAAATTCATCCTTATATGCTCCCCACAGAGTTGTCCAGCGGATGATCTCCATTGTTTACTAATTGCTTTAGCAGAAAACGAAAATGTGGAATTTCAGAGAGAATTTTATCTTCCAAAGTAGAGCTAAGAAGGCTAGATTGCATTGGACCATGTGGAGACAACACGAGATACCAACAGATTTTCCTGAGACCACTGCACTGGATCAGCTTTGGTAGATGGAATTTCATAAATTACCTTGTAACAACGGCAAATCTCCAGATAATCATTGTGATGGATGTGATACCAAATCATTAGTTCAGAGTAAATTCGTTTCAACTCTAACAGTGAAGGAATATCAGTAGGAGCCTCCTCAATAATATTATCACCTTCCTTTGGTTTTTTTCTTCTCTTTTGAAGTTTAAGCACCAAATACACGAGGACTAATTTCCATTGACGTCATCAACTCAACAAAACCAGGCAATTTGAGAGATTCTGATTCAAAGAGTGCATATCCAGCATTTAATTGATTCCTCTTAATATACTCGATAGGAGTAGTTTTGCACTTCAAAGAACTAAAACAATCTGACACAGTAATCAACGAATCATTATTTGTTATAGAAAAGGCTTCTGATCACTTCATCTGGAGAGATATTCTCACGATCAAACTGCAACCCTTCAACAACATAGAAAGTGTTCTCAGCACTCTTTCCTTCTTCAAGTGTCACAACTCCCTTCCATAAGTTAAAACAAATCTGTCACCACTTGCTACTGCTCCCAACGATCCAAACATGGCTCTGATACCATGTTGAAATTTAGAGTTGTGTTGCAGAAGATTAAAACAAGAAATCTGACTAATATTAAAGAGGAAAACATGAGAGATTGAAGGAAGGGGCGGACCTCCAATGGAGGCCGCCCCTCCTCTCTCTCTCTTTCTTACATACGTCTTAAACTCTAATACAACCTACCAGCCCTTATATAAGGAGTTGTAAAACGGAAATGACCAAAATACCCTCGGTACCGAAAATTACCAAAATGATCCTGGTATTTCGAACAATTACAATCATACCTAAAAAACATCAGAAATTATAAAACTAACACCAAAAACACTATATATGCATATTCTTCAACACATAGTAGTTAGTACATACATACACAAGTTATGTATATAAAAAAAGCATACACATATATGTGTGTAACCCAACCCAAGGTGCCTAAATGTTAAATGTAATAGGCAGCATGGGCCATTAGGGCCCGTGCACTTGGTATGGGTGGAGCGGGCTACTAGGGCCCGCAACCACTTGTTGTTGAAGGCACTGAGGGCCAGTGAGTGACTCCAACGGCTAGTGTTGGCCAAGCCTGGCCAACACATGCTGCCCCTCCTTTGCTGCCTCTTTTTCTTCTCCATCTAGTGTGTACAAACCTCTATATATACTCCATCTTTATATCAATAAAGAATGTTGTCTAACACACTTTTGTTTATGGTCTGACTCTCTTATTTTTCACTCTTGTTGTGTTCTTGGCGTGTGACATCCATATTCAGATTGATATTTTGGCGCTTTAACGAATTACAACTTGGACGATTCAACCTTCGATTATCAACAAATATTTACATGTTATCAGTGTCTCATTTGAACAATTCGAGCACATTGGGAAGCATGCCAAATTTGCAAATTTCGTGAAATAATTCCAAACTTAAGGTAATTCTAAAACTTTTATTTTTGCACAAAATGGAAAGCAAAAATTAATCTTTTAGATGCATTCTTGACCCAAAATGTTATTAAAGTTATGCAAAGACCATGAAAAAATATTTTGTCTAAAGATTTTTGGGATTATATTGATGGTATGATCCAATAACCGATTTTAGATAATAGATATTGAAGGTTTGAACGATGATGACGTTTTTAAGACACGTGAAAAATATAAGCAAGATCTAAAAACTTGAGAAAAGATGAATGCTAAAATAACTTAGATTATTTATCAAAATGTAGATGAAAAACTTAGAAATAGAATTAGTGCTTTTGAAACTTGAGAATATTTGAAAAAGATTCACTCTCAAGATGATTTTGTCTTTCAAATTTAAACTCCGCCCATGTAAGGGATCACCCTTGCATTGCCAGTCTCAAGCCCGGATAAAGGAGGAGGGTTGTGTTAGGCTTCCGACAGCCATCGTAAAACTTCGTCGGATTTTTATAACATGGATTACAAAAATTATGAGCATTGCTTTGGGGCGTCTCCGCCTAGCGACGTGTTGCAGAGCCCGAATGCAGTAAGAAGTAAGCAAGGGCCACTATATTTTCGCCCGAATGTAGTGAATCAATTGCAGAGAGGGTTTCCACATCATGGAGGGGTGTGGGTAAAAGAAGTTAGTCCCGCTTGCCCCCCGAATGTAGAGAAAAATTTTAAGAGAGGGTCTCCGCATTTTAATTATGGACGGATGCGGGGGTTAAGAAAGGTAGTCCTAGATAATAAGATTCGTATTGGTTCTTGGAATATCATAACATTATCCGGTAAGCTAATGGAGGTGGTAGATACTATGATTCGGAGAAAGATTCATATTCTATGTTTACAAGAGACAAAATGGGTTGGAGAAAAAGCAAAGGAGATAGAGGATACAGGTTTTAAATTATGGTACTCAGGTAAAGAAAAGGCTCGAAACGGAGTTGGTATTATCATAAATAAAGATTTAAAGGAGAGTGTAGTAGACATACAATGATATGGTGACCGAATCATGACGTTGAAATTAGTGTTAGGAGCTGAGGTTTTGAATATAGTTTGTGCTTACGTACCCCAAGTAGGACTAGAAGATAGTATAAAGACAGTTTTTTGGGAAGAGTTAGATAAGGTGTTTCAAAAGATTCCACAAAGGGAGATGATTTGTTTAGGAGGAGATTTAAATGGACATGTCGGTAAAGAGACATTAGGATATCAAGGGATTCATGGAAACTTTGGTTTTGGGGATGTAAACGAGGAAGGTAGGGAGATTTTAAATTTTGCTATGGCATTTGATCTCTTTATAGTCAATACAATCTTCAAAAAACGAGATGAACATTTAATTACTTATAAGAGTGGCTTATCGCAAACACAAATTGATTACTTTATTTATAGAAAAAAAGATAGAGCGTGTCGAAAAGATTATAAGGTAATTCCAAGAGAAAGCTTAACCACCCAACATCAACTTTTAGTTATGAATTTACAAATAAAAAAATGGACAAAGAAGAAAAGAGTGCATCGAGCTATTCGGACTAAATGGTGGAACCTCAAAAGCGAGAAAGAAGATATATTTAAACAGAAAGTCCTTCAAAGAGATGTTTGGAATTATGTTGGCACGCCCTGTGATATGTGGAACAATATGGCTATACATATTAGGAAAGTGGCGAAAGATGTGTTAGGGGTATCTAAGGGAGGTATACCGGCACAAAAAGAAGCTTGGTGGTGGAGTGAAGTAGTGCAAAATAAAATCAAGGCAAAGAGGGCATGTTACAAATTACATTATGCCAAGAAAACTAGTGAAACTTTAGAAGCTTATAAGAAAGTAAAGAAGGAAGTGAAAAAGGCCATTAGTGAAGCAAAAGCTAAGATTTGGGAGGACTTATATAAAAAACTCAACTCAAAAGAGGGTGAAAGAGATATTTTTAGGTTAGCTAGGGCTAGAGATAAGAAAACTAAAGATCTTAATTATGTTAGATGCATAAAAGACAAGGATGAAAAAAATTTAGTGGCAAATGATGATATAAGAAATAGATGGAAAAACTATTTTTATAATCTTTTTAATAAAAATAAAGATGTTAGTATTAGTTTAGGAGATTTAGCCAAGTCAGAAAAGTATATAAACCACAATTTCTACCGACGTATTCAAAAGAATGAAGTCAAAGAGGCGCTTAAACATATGAAGGATGGTAAATCGGTAGGACCACATAATATTCCTATAGAAGTTTGGAAAATACTAGGAGAAATAGGAATCACTTGGCTCACAAGACTATTTAATGAAATATGGAAAAACCAAAAGATGGCCGAGGAATGGAGAGCAAGTACACTTATACCCATATATAAGAACAAGGGAGACATTCAAAATTGTGTGAATTATCGAGGTATCAAGTTAATGAGTCAGACTATGAAATTATGGGAAAGAATTATCGAACGTAGGTTAAGACAAGTATCAAGTACAACATAGAACCAATTTGGATTCATGCCCGACAGATCTACTATTGAAGCAATTCACCTTTTGAGATGTCTTATGGAATATTTTAGAGCAAAAAAGAAAGACCTTCACATGATATTTATTGATCTAGAAAAAGCTTATGATAGGGTACCAAGGGAGGTTCTTTGGAGAACTTTGGAAAAAAGAGGTATCCCATTAACTTATATTAACCTTATAAGAGACATGTATGATGGTGCAAAAACATGTGTGAGGACTCATGAAGGAACGACAGACTTCTTTGAAGTTAATATTGGGTTACATCAAGGATCAACTTTAAGTCCATACTTATTTATAATGGTGATGGATGAGTTAACAAAACATATTCAAGATGAAGTACCTTGGTGTATGTTATTTGCAGATGACATTGTATTAGTGGAGGAGTCTAAGGAAAAAGTTAATAGAAAATTGGAACTATGAAGAGAAATATTAGAAAGCAAAGGCCTCCGACTTAGTAGAACAAAGACAGAATATATGGAATGCAAGTTTGATCATTTGGTTACCTGAGAGGACATAGAAATTAAAATTGGCACACATTGCATCCCTCAAAGGAAAGTTTTAAATACCTAGGGTCAATTTTTTAGAGTGATGGAAGAATTGATGGAGATGTTACACATAGAATTAGTGTTGGTTGGTTAAAATGGAGAGGAGCATGAGGTATTCTTTGTGATAAGAAGATACCATTAAAGTTAAAAGATAAATATTATAGAGCAACAATTAGGCCTGCCATGTTTTATGGTTCTGAGTGTTGGGCAGTTAATCATCACCATGTACAAAAGATGTCTGTGACAGAAATGAAGATGAGATGGATGAGTGGTCATACAAGAAAAGACCGTATACATAATGAGGTTATTAGAAACAAATTAGGAGTGGCACCAATAGAGGATAAAATGAGAGAACATCGTTTAAGATGGTTTGGACATATAGAAAGAAGATCAAAAGAAGAACCTGTAAGAAGGTTAGAAAAACTAATTTTGGAAAGTATTAAAAGAGGCAGAGGACGACCACAAAAGTGTTGGAAAGAAACAATAAAGAATGATCTAGCTTATTGGGAGTTAACTGCTAACATGGCACACGATAGGGATCTGTGGAAACAAAGAATCTATGTAGCCGACCCCGTTTAGTATGGGAAAAGGCTTAGTTGTTGTTGTTTGTTGTTGTTGTTGATGATAATGCTTAAGCAAGGTCATTTAAGCATTATATACTATTACAATGAGTTTTCGAATTTATGGACTCAACTTAGAAGTTTTCATAAATTTGAAAAACTTCAAAAAATGGATTAATTTCAAGAGTTTTTGGATAATCAATATTTCTTTTTGTTTATGCACGGCTTAAGAGATGATTTTGAAAACATTAGATCAAACTTAATATTATTGCATGTTTGTATAGTATTTGCATTGTTGAGTTAAATGAACTGATTTGGCTATTCGATCTTATTTGGTTGTGCATGGTATTCAGACTTGAGCCCATTCAGGTGTGTTTCTTCCAACTTGGTTATATGCAATATTGATTGTATCAAATTGTTTGTTGACATGTTTAGAAGAAAAATGTGTTGTGGCATTTGAACGATTTCAAACTTTACTATTGATAAGATTTCAAATGTATTTGTTATAAAACAATAAGGGGTATATTATATAATTGAGATCGATGATGTTGGCCTTTTATTGAAGACCTCTGTGATTAAGGTGCTTCATGTTGGTGGCCTTTTGTTGGAAATTAATTGATATTTGAAGATGCACTTATTGAAGATTTGTTATTTTGATAACTTTAAGGTTGTTTTTTCATGAGATTATCATCTCCGTTTGTTGGCCTTTTGTTGAAAATCTTTGTGATTAAGATGCTCCATGTTGTTAATCTTTTGGTTGGAGAGTAATCAATATTGAAGATGTACTTATTGTTATTTGAGACTTAAAACTTGGTTATTAAGTGAATTGAAAAAAGTTTGTTGACAATAAGTTGCATCTACTTGTATGACCAAGATCCATATTGTTGGCCTTTTGTTGAAGACCTTTGTGATTAAGGTGCTTCATGTTGGTGGCCTTTGGTTGAAAATTAATTGATATTTGAAGATGCACTTATTGAAGATTTGTCATCTTGATAACGTTAAGGTTGTTTTTTTATGAGATTATGATCTCTGTTTGTTGGTATTTTGTTAGAAATCTTTGTGATTAAGATGCTTCATGTTGTTGGCCTTTTGGTTGGAGAGTAATCAATATTGAAAAAAACTTATAGTTATCCTGATTAGCTTGTATTTGATAAAATTGTTTTAACAAACCTTGTGAGACTTTTTGAAAAGCATGAAGTTGATTCATTTGACTTGTTTTAATCATTCTAATGGATTGTCTTGTTTTTGAATTCATAGAATCACTTTTAAGTTTAAAGGATATTTAAGGGCCTTAGGAATTGTATGTTTGAAGGTTTTGAGCTTTGCTTTAAAAAGTTTGTTCGGCTTCAAGTTTATCCTTAAAACTCGGGTTTTGAGCTTAACCTTAAAAAGCTTATTGGATTTGAAGGTTTTGAGCTTTGCCTAAAGAAAAAGTTGCTAGATTCGAAGGTTTTTAGTTTTGCCTTAAAAAGTTTGTTTGATTTAAGATTTTGAGTTTTGCCTTAAAAAGTTCGTTTGGGTTTGAGTTTGTCCTTAAAACTCGGGTTTTGAGCTTAACCTTAAAAGACTTATTTGATTTGAAGGTTTTGAGCTTTGCCTTAAAAAGCTTGTTTGATATACCAAGACCCCCTTAGTTTGTAGTGATGTATGAATCTAGTTGTTATAATAGACAATCATATTTAGATTATATCAATATTTTCTATCAAATGACTTTCTTGAATTAGAGCAAATCAACTTCACGATGAACTTATTTGACTCATTTTTAGTTTACCTTATGGATTAGATATCATAAAATGTCTTGGTGTTTTTAGAAATTAAGCGAATGTATGTATTGATACTTTATTGATCTTCATGCAAGATGAAAAATAAATCAATATCTTGATTGTAGAAAGATGATTTACAGTTGTTACAAAGGAAGCTGCTTGGATACTATTTTTTTGTGAAAATTCTTGTTACAAGCAAACACAAGAATTGAGTTGTATTTGATTTATGTTCTTGGTGGATAAACTTTCAGTATATACACCATAAGTTTGTGGGGGGTGTTAAATGTAATAGGTTGCATGGGTCATTAGGGCCCGTGCATTTGGTATGAGTGGTGTGGGCCACTAGGGCCCGCAACCACTTGCTATTGGAGACATTGAGGGCCAGTGAGTGCCTCAAACAGCTACTTGCTGGCCAACGGCTAGTTGTCTGGCCAGCAAGTAGCTGCTGGAATCCAAGCCTGGCCAACACTTGCTGCCCCTCCTTTATTGCCTCTTTTTTTTCTCCATTTGCTATGTACAAACCTTTATATATACTTCATCTTCATATCAATAAAGAATGTTGTCTACCTGTAAGGAATATGCTGATGTGTAGAGGTGTCTCTGTATTTCTTAGCAAGACCAAAGTCAATGATATACACCTACAAAAGAGGCAAGTTTGAAAAAGGATGCATCTATATAGGAGATGACAGAAATAAAGGAATTGAAAAAGCAGAATTGAACTAATACTTGATTCGCACGCCTCCCTAAACCCATGAGGAAGTTGTCTGGCTTGATGTCCCGATGTAAAAATGATTTGGAATGAACAAATTCAACTCGATTTATCTGCAAACATTTCAAGATTGAGACATGATAAGAAAATTAGTGAATGTAAATTAGAAGGATGTCGAAATAAGATACTGGAAATCCTACCATCTGATCAGCACATGAGCAGTTGATCAGAAGTTTTGCATGTAAAAACAGCTTTTCATAGATAAATTATGATGATTAGAGGAAGAAAAGGGTTGTAAAGGTATTTGTCATATTAAGACAACTAGAATTAATGGAAGACACAGAAAAGTCAACTAAATACCTAAAAGAGGGTAAACAAATAAATGATTAAAAATTCAAAATAGTGATGCTATCAAGCTTAGTCACACTGACACTTCTAAGGGGTGGAGTGTCGACCTCAACACTGGTGCGACACCGACACTGACACCAACACCGTGTCGGTGCAGCATGACCAAAAAAAAATTGTAACTCACGGATAAATGGGTCCGGATAATGAAGATTGATTTGTGTATTATGATGAAATTAGTACTTGTTTACCATTCATATGTTTTGCTTTAATATAAAGTTGTGTACTTACTATTGTAGTTGTATACAATATTAGCTTGAATGATTTTGGGTGCGGACAATTGATTTCTTATTACTCAATCTGATTGGATTCTTGACTTCATATTGTATGCCTTTGCACAGAATAATCTTTGTCGCCAAACACATTTAAAGACCAGGAACATTGCCATATCAATAGAACAGAAGAGTATGACATCACTAGTGGATCCTAGCATAAATACTAGTATATATTATATCCTACAAAAGATCTTGAAACTCTTTGAATCCATAACTTGGATATTTTCCAGTTCGTAAAATCATTGTAAGTTTCAGATCATTATGAGGGAACTTGCTAATTGATACCTATGTGCACCCAAAATTAGCAAATACTAGTTGTATTATGATTGATTTATGTAGCTTGAATATTATATATAATATTATATATTATATATCCTAGCCATGTCGCCGCACCCAAAAATTTTGAAATTTGTTGTATCCTGCACCTGCACTTGTGTGACATAGCTATCAAGATAATATAACAAAGCTAGCTCATTACCTTTTTAAAAAAATGCATGACATCTCAAAGAACTACAGAATCATTCCCAAAAGCCATATAGCATTTGAAAATTTTATTGGCAATATTGGACACACAAAAGCATGGATGCATACATGCCTACACGAGCGACAAACACATGTATGCATATATAGAGTACCATATATGTATGTATGCATAGAGAGAGAGAGAGATTTTCATTACTTCCTCCTTGAAGTAATCTGTACAGCTTTGATTCGTACAATAATTGAGGATGCTTTGTCTTAACATTTTCCTGCCAAAATGAAGCATCAAAAAGAATCTTATTAGAAATAAATGTCCAACAAGAGATTGATAATTTGATGAACCAAAGTATGTGTAAGAAATACTTAAAAATAGAAGATATTTTGCAATATCTACATTGCAATATCGTCTGGTAGTCTAAAAGATAGAGTACCACTACTACAACTACAACTAAGCCTTTTCTCATACTAGATGGAGTCGGCTACATGGATTCTTTGTTTTTTTTTGTAGAATCCATGGTAAGTCCGACAAAGTTTTACGTTGGTTGTCGGAAGCCTAACACAATCCAGGCTTGGGGCCGGTCATGCACGGGTGATTCCTTACATAGGTAGAGTTCAAAGATAGAGTACCAAAATTGGGAAAAAAACAACCAAACCAATAAAAAAAGAATATACATGAAATGAAATGGCAATCTGTTGGCTGCTTTTGACTAACAATGATGTACTATACTTCCCTTAAATTGACCTTTAAGTCCTCTTAGCAGCTTTTATATTATCACTGCAAGTTAACAATCTAGAAGTTTATTACTTCTTCAATTAAATTTTCCATACGGCACCCAAAATTTTGTTTCTTTTCGGTTGAAAAACAGAAGTGAAAAAAAACTAAATTATAAATATGTCAAGATGGATAGAGACTATAAAGGAAACTCACTGTATCCCACACCCAGCAGATCAGGTGCTGGTAGCCTGGTAGGCTGAGATGCAGGGAAGCACCAGGTCACTATAGCTGTTTAGCTATTATACAAGAGAAGTAGTCATACGGGTTGATTGTCAGGTTCAGATTTTCCATCTCAGTGTGGACAGGCCGCACATTTTCAAAAATCCCATTTATTTCATTGGAATGTGATTTTCCGACACACTGCTAGCTTTGCTCCTTAATAATGCACCATGTGTTCAAGTGTGAGAAAAACTGTCCAAGGACAACTTCTTTGAAAATTCTCATAATGAAAACTTTTAGAGTGAATCATGTCTGACTGGACCAGAACACAACAATTTATGCAATTAAATAGCCACCTTTCTCACAAATAACAACAAACTACCAAGGATTCCTAGAGCCATGGTTGTAGGCACCTGGTAAAAGAGGAACTACACATGAATGGCACCATTCTAATGGTCTGCAATGTAAAAGAAAAAGGACACAAACTATTCTCAACTAACAAAACCAGCATATTACAAACCTTGTGATGAAAGACAAGATGATCCACCAACTATATTATATTTACAAGTTTACACTAAAATTATCATCTCGTTCCTTTAACATCCCTGCCTCAGTCCATTGTTGATGACATGATTTTCTCACCAGACAAGTAAATCAGACACCATTTGAACCCTTCAAATTCCAGACAGCAAATCACTATTAAGCAACGATTTGGCTACATAATCTCCTTAAAGGAAAGTGTGGATCATAAAGATGTACAGTGGCATTAGTTGTGAAGAAGCATGGCAATACTTGAATACATTTTACCACAGCAATGTGGCCACGGGATGAGCCAGCCTCTTCTTCCAAATGCATGATTACAACAACAACAAGCCTTTGCCATATTAGATGGGGTTGGCTAAATGGACTCTTTGTTTTCATAGAGCTCGATCACGTGTCATGCTAACAGTTAACTCAACAAAAGCTAGATCATTTAATATTATTTTCTTCTAATACTTTTGTGGTCTTCCTCTTCCTTTTAACATTTTCAATGTCTAGTTTCTCACACCTTCTTACTAAAGCTTCCTTAGGTCGCCTTTTCATGTATCCAAACCATCTTAAATGATCTTCTCTCATTTTATCCTCTATTGGTGTCACACTCAATTGTTTCTTATAACTTTTACCTCATAATGAATATGATCTTTCCTTATTTGACAACACATTCATCTCAACGTCTTCATTTCTCTCACTTACATGTTCATGATTAAATGCCCAAATTCACAACCATAGAATGTAATGGGTCTAATTATTGCCCGATAATATTTACCTTTCAATTTTAGTGGCATTCTTTTGTCACTTAGAAAGTTAGAATACCTAATGCACGTCTCTATTTTAACCAACTTACATGTATAACATCCTATCAATTTTTCAATTACTTTGAAAGACTAATCCTAAGTACTTAAAAGCTTTCCTTGTGAGGGATTTAATGTATCCCAATCTTAATTTTCATGTCATTTGAAGTAACCAAATGATCAAACTTGCATTCCATATATTATATCTTTATTCTACTAAGTTGAAAGTTTTTATTTTCTAATGTTTCTCTCCATACTCCAATTTTATGTTAACTCATCATCCACGAATAATATACACTAAGGTACTTGATCTTTAATATGCTTTGTTAACTCATTAATAACCAAGATAAATAATGAAAACTTTAAGTTGATCCTTCATATAATCCAATATTAATTTTAATGAAACCCAACATTTCTTCATGAATCCTCGCATTTGTTTGTACACCATCATACATATCTCTTACCCCTAATTAGATTGATTTACTTCAATAGGATACCTCTCCTTTCCAAGATTCTCCAAAAAATATCTCGTGACACTCTAGTATAAACTTTTTCTAAATTAATAAATACCATATGAAAGTTCTTTTTTTCTCGAAAATGTTCTTTAAGACATCTTAATGGGTTCAAAATGATTTGTAAGACATTTCCAAAGGCATAATTAATTAACTGAAAAGCATATCCAGGCAAACCCCAGGGAAACTGCTGAACCAAAGATGGACATCACTTTCGCAGTAGGAACCACATGATCCTTTTCTAGAATATCTCAGCCTACATTTTCTTGATTTGCATAACACAGTTCACACATCTAATGGTACATTCTTCCGAATCCTTATTCATGAGGAGATTATTAAGATTCTTTTCCCACATGAACACACTTCCAAGAAAGGCTGATAAGTTTTTTTCTCAAATAAGTAAACACTAGGAAGCCACATGGTCAACAACAAATCCTCTGCCTAGTTCCAGACATAAATACGATCCATCTCCCACATCCCATTTCTTTACATGCTTTTAACAACTATCCATCTGCCACATCCTATTTCTTCACATGCTTTTAACACCAGAAACTTGAAGCAATACTACAAAAAATGTCATTGTTGATCTGTGGCCACAATCACAAACATCTCAAAACACGTACAGCAACAACTCAAGGGAATGAAGCAAATGTCAGTCTCCAGAAAAGGGAAGAGATATTTTAACATCAAGAAAAATATGTCCTGCGTTTCTTAAGCTACTTATTCACCGATAACAATAGTTAAAATTTATGTGTACGAAACTCGAAATGCAACAAGCAGAAACAATGACAACTATCTGAAGGAACAGCATCATATACCATGGAGTAGACATTATCAAAATATTACAGAAAATTTTTCACTTTTTCTGCCATTTTTACTCTAAACATGGAAAGTGTCGTCCAGGAAATATAATAGCCATCCAAATAGCAGCATACCAGAAGGACCTATCTAAGAAATTCAATGGAAAATGACGCAAATACAACATTGACTAACAAAAGAAAAAAAGTTGAGACCAAAAAGTTCAACAAAGAATAGAAAACTCACGAGCTTAATCGCGACTTCTTCATTGGTTTGGATATTCGTTCCTACACAAAAGAAAAAAGATCAACTAATCCCAACCATGAAATAGACGAATTTAAGTACAGAGCCGTGAAGAAGAGAAGGGAAAACCAACCCAGGTAGATCTCTCCAAAAGAGCCACTGCCAATTTTCCTGCCGAGACGGTACTTGTTACCAACACGCGGCTCCATGATGATTCTCAGCCAATAAATAACTCCCAAATTCAAAATCCAACCCCAGCCCTAACGCTAAACAATCAAGTAAGAAACAAGGAATTGTATACTTATATCTTGCTTATTCTCAGCCAATCGATAACCTCAAAATACGACATCCAGCGCTAGCCCCAAAGCTAAATACTCAAATAAAAACAAGCCATTGTATGTGTATATCTCGCTAGTAATCTGAAGAGACGATCAAACTGTCAATCAAACGATGCCCAATTCATTCACCCAATCGACGCGAATTGCCATAAGAAACTGATAATATGCAGCCCTAGGGTCACCCATCGGTAAATAACGGATGGAATTAAATGCGTGAGAGAGAGAGAGGAAACAAATTTGGGATGCTGATTGGGGGATCTAGCGTTTGGAATCAAAGCAAGACCACGCGGAGATAGAACCAATCCATCAAAGGGGAGACGGGCAACAATATGGAGATGGTGGTGGTGGATGATCGCGATGGATGGTGGAAGACAAATCCTCTCTCTCTCTCTCTGAGCGATGAGAGGAAGGTGCGTTTCGTTAGTTTCATTCCTCTGGCTTTGCTTTTCTGGTATATACAGTTACAGAAATTACAATTACATGATCAAAAGAATCAGATTTACGTAGAGAAGCAGTCTAACTTCCTATCTATTACATTTAAATGTGAATTGTGCATCTTTTCAAAGATCTAATTGAAGTGTAACAGCTAAGCATCATTTTTTTTGTTCGTGCCCCTTCTGGGAGTCGAACTCACCACTAGCGGCAACGGCACTAGAGCACTGTGCCGTTCAGCTACCTCTCTCAGTGTGCTAAGCAGCATATTTGCTAGGAAAAATAGGACATGATGTCGAGTCCAACAAAGCGAACCATCAGTGTTTTGAGGTTGTTAGTAGTAAAATTACAAACCTAAAGTCTATGAGTTTATAATCATGGTTTTGAGAAGTTATAGTTTGTATTTGATTTATGAATGGTATTGATGTTTGAGTTTTTATTAAAAAAATGTAACACGAAAGATGAGGTATTTGGGTTTTTGTGCTCGATATTTAGGTCAAATCGACATGACATTTTTTATTCAAATTAAACCAATAAAACCGCAGTTCCAAGCCAAAGAGAGGTTTCATGCTTGATGGACAATAAAACTGAAGTACCAGTGGCCCCAAAAGGTTCTTGTAGCAAGACACAATTAATGCCCCACTCATGAAGACCCGACCCAATCGGACCCGAATGAGTCACATATTACCTGTTGGGTTCAAGCCCGGATACAAGAAATACCCAAATACCTTTGACAAAATGAGAGCAAGAGAGAAGTACCCTACCCGTACCTAACCCAACATATGTAAAAATGTATAGAAATAATATATAATACATAAGTGTATGTACATTTCTATACATATGTATATATGTGAATTACAAAATTGAATCATGGAATCTGTACCATATATGCCTCATACTCACTTGTACTTTTAAAGAGCATTAGTATCATTTAGAAATTTAAAAAATTATACAAGTGATTCAAAAAACATTAAAAAATACCTTATTTTACTGAAGGTTGGACATGAGTATACATAAATCAAGGGTTCTATATATACATACATATAAGGATAGATCATAGTCCATGCACATACTAATTCATGCTTAATTTTACTTAAAAAGATCCAACCATCTGATCATTAAGATTAAAGGTTAAGACTCCTCCGCAAACTGTCTTCATCGGCATTCAACCACTCAAGGTTCCAAAAAATTGTAGCCAACAGTTGGCACAATTATCACTCAAAGCGTTAACTCAATCCCGAGGCGCTCCAGTTAAAAAAAGTTGGCACAATTACATGAAGCCATTGAGTAACATTTAATCCTTTTTCAATTGTCTTCTTAAAATAGTTTTATTTGAACTTTGTGAACACAATATTACTCTTAATTGTAGGAATTTACCTTGAAATGGCTTGATTTTCATCATAAATAATTTCATTAGAACTTTGAACCTTCATCTTTAACTTTACCTACGTGCCTAATCAGCCATTTTTCAAACCATCCAAACTAAATTCTCGATGTCAATATTTAACGTGCATTATATTTTTATTGACTAAAATCTCTTAGTTGCCCAATGTTAACACTTGGTCCTTTTGCAACAGATGTGGAACACCACCAACCAAGTATCGTCGATAGTTGCCGTTTATAATAAACCTGTTGAGCTTCCCATAACTCCCATTCCGGGTTGCATACATATCTAAAATCGAACATCTTAATTCGACCTTCCAATTCCACTAGTATCGATGGTAGAGTGGTTGGGCTATATTTATCACCTCATCCCAATAAAATCCTCTCTCTTTCTCCATATACATATATATAGAGAGAGAGAGAGTGGGAGCTGTTAGACAATGCTAGATATTACTTGATTATCATCAATGTTTGTGTGGTTTATCTAATGTTGATGATCAAAGCATCTATTTCGAGTAACATTTCATGCACTCGTGTCTATTAAATGCTTTTGAATCTATTATTGATGATGATGAACAAATGGCACAGATCATCTAATAGAGTCGGGTATGAGATGGTGCCTAGTATCTCCGAGTTTCTTTCTCTCTCTATATATGTGTGTGTGTGCTTTGTTGGAATTATAAAATTTCGACCACCTTTGTAATCATTTAGATTAGATTTATGATTTAATAAAAAATATGTCTAATTCGATAAGTTTATTGATGTTGGAGTTGAGGTACTGTGTGTTCTGCATCCGCCCCACAACCTTTGAGGGGAACAAGACCCGAATCCGTACCAGCCCAGTTGGATAACAAGGCAGGTACATGTTCAGGTATTGGATCGGCATAAGTATACCCGTCCCTGATCCGCCCTACTGCAACATACTTTTAATGTATACTCTGAAAAAATTGGGGTGGTTAAGTGTAATATCTGAAGGATGGATTCTTACTATGAGTTATGGTAGGGGCAGGAATTTGGAACCGGAGCCAGAAAGTCTGGGTCCAGGTCAGAGTTCAGAACACCCACCCAGGGTGGATTTGGGTGGACCTGAAGCAACCCGGTAAATGTTCTATTAAATGGGTCTGATTTGGGTTGGGCCACTTCGGGTCCATGTTAAAAAAAATCAATTTTAAACCCTAAACAATTTTTTTCTGAAAAGAAAAACAAAATTCTCTAACTGTATAGTTCATGAAAAGGAAATGTTCATGTGCACATAAGAATAATTTTGACCGGAAAATCAGTATCATACCCTACTTTATGTTTGTTAACCGACCCGGTGATTCGCTATTGTGTGACCTACTTGGATCAAATCTGGATTCTCTAATCTTATATCAGTACAACCAACTTTCTTATATGGCAAAAATATAATCTATTTGTTTTCTTTTCATAATAGAAAATATCAATTCTTGAAAAAACCATCATTTTGAATTATGTTTTTCATCCAAGTTTCTTTTTCATAATAGAAAAATATCAACTCTTGCAACAACTATCATTTTGATTTATGTTTTTTATCCGAATTTATATTGCACAAAGGTCAATTTCTATCATATTAGTGATGATGAACTCGTTCATCAGGTTGTGATACTGCAAGTCGGGGATTGAGTTCACAAATGAGCATATTTATATTCATCAGCCTAACTTAGGGTGACTGATCATTGCTGAACTTTTGGTATTACCATTTTTATTATTTTGAGGTACTTAGACTTAGCCGAGTCCTAAGAGTGTGTTTGAATGGTGGTTTTAAGAGAATTAGATCTTGATTTTTGATACTTATAGTTTTAAGTTTCATTGTGGTTTCATAATTTCAATTTCAATAAAAAACATTGGCACAATGAGAGGGGAACCACGGGAACCGGACCCTTAAGACTGCATGAAAACCTAAACACCTCTCACGTGTTGCTATCCCACCTTGCGTGAAAATCCAAGCATCAATACCGCTCATGAATCAAATACGAAACCATGATTTTCAGTAACCATGATTATAAACTTATGACAGTTTAGTTTTATATCAAGGTCTTGGAACTCCAAATCAAACACATCTTAAAGGGGTATTTCACTATGAGGTTTAAGCCTATGGAACTGGAACTGTTGTAGGCCTTGGCCTTGTAATCAAACACAGGCCTCAACATATTGATTTACGAGTTCCACCCCCAAGCATAAGCTGCCGAAACTGGGGCTCAAACTCAAACACCCCCTAACTGGCCCATCTGCTCAAACCAAAACTCAACTAACCCACTGGAACCACATAACCTAACCTGAACCACTAGTTTCAGTTTCATTTTGTATTTTTAAGTCATTTATCCCCTTCTTATTCTTTCCTTGTTCTTGGCTCAAATTGAAACCAGAACTGGCGGTTTTAAACTGCAACCAGAAGCGAAAACCGGTTCTATTACAGTTCATAGTTCTGGGCAAATTGAGACGGATATATATATATATATATCAAACATATTAAATTTAAAATATTCGACATTTTACTCCTCAGAGGATGAAATTGGAAGGGGACCCTTGATGGGGACTTGATATTGGGTCAGATCTCTTCTTCATAAGGATTGGATGTGGGCTTGATATTTTTGGATCAACTTGTGGCTTTTATCGATGGCAACAACCTTTGCTTTCGGGCATTATTGGTTAAATCATTGAGAAAGCCATTGCATAATTATTCTTTTGTTTTGATTAAAACTTACGGGAAGGAACCAAATTCTGACATGACATGAAAACTTGACACGAATTGAAAAGACCCTATTTCTATCAACCCAAAGCATTAAAAGACCGGGTTGTATTTGGGTTGACATGTTTTGATGCGACTGATACAACACGAATAAATCTTGAAGTATAAATTTGCTGGGGATTTCAAACAAGATAGGAGACCCAACACGAACAGAACCCCTTTAATCTTTATATATGTCCAACCAAAATGACATGTAAAAAACACTTGGCCAAACATGAATTTTACACAAACACGAAACGATGGACACAAACACACCTCAAAACGTGAATCCGGTACCCATTAAACATGGCTTTCTCTTCTCAAACACTTGGCCGAACATGTTTATGTTCAAGGTACTTTGAACATTTACATGGGTAACAGTGTGTACTTTCTTTTCTTGGGGTACAATGAGGAGGCCGAAGCCACATATGCGAACTCCGGACATCGAACTCACGACCTTCAACTTATGAACCGACCACCTAGCCGGGTGAGCTATTGCTCTTTATGCAACAGTGTACACTTTAAAAGAGCATAAGAAGGTTCCCAAAGCATTGAAAGGAAACTATAGAAGATGATCTTCCTTTTTTAAGTTTAATTTAATACGAGATACCCGGATTTTCTAGGACAGGTACAGGCTGGGTTGTTGGGTCGGGTTCATCCATAGTCCTTGCATGATTGATCAAAGAAGGGGCCATCAACTTGTGGTGGGTAGGGCAGGTTTTAAAATTTTCAAAATCTTTTGAAAATTTCAATACTTAATTAAAAGTTTTTGTGGGACGGGCTTTAAATAGTGCATTTAAAAAAATTGATACGTAATTAAAAAAATTCAAAATTTCTGGTGGAGCAGTCACCGATCCACAACTGGGTACAGAGAGGGCCGAAGCCCAAGAAGTAGTAAAAGGTTCACATGGGAATGTGATACTCATCTGGTCAGCTAGCAACTGTAGTGAAATAGCCGGCTTCCTTCATTCAAATGCTTTACATAGAATTTCCATTACCACAGTAGACACCTTTCTCCCCCATCTTGAATGAGACCCCCATTTCACTTGGTTTGACAAATTCTCGGATCACAATACTGGAAGTTCCATTAGTAAGAACAGATATCTTCAGTGCTGAAAATTACCAGAGCCTTGCCAATCCTGAGAGCATGATTTCGGCTTTGCTTTCATGGACACTGGCAAATTCATGTAACCGGATTTACTAACACTACCCTCATCAGATATTGGTCAGTGAAGCATGATACGTAGTTGCCAGACAAGAAGCAAACCTATCGTTGTATTGGAATTTGGAGCTCGGGCTTGATAAAGATCGAGCAATTGAACTGTGATCACTGGGTAAAATAGATGAAGGTCTTGAAGAGATTCTGATGGTGACATTGCTCTTCTGGACTGGAACATATCAGATCAATTTCTTCTGCATGCATATCAGTGAGATGTTTTTAATTCAGATGCGCCTTGACATGCTTGTCATTAAGTTTCTCATGCGATCCTCCACAATAAATGCAAAATCTAGAGAAAAGGGTTTCAATTGAATATGCAGTAGTTTGTTCCACTAAACTGGCCTCCCATGGCTTTTGGTGGTCATCCAAATCTCTTGCCAATGCCAACTGCACGTCAGGTTCGTGCTTGAGATTGCACGCTGATAAATTTGTCTGCACACCAGTTCCACGTCTGCACTGTTAATTTGATCTTGGTAACTGAAAATGGTTGACAGAGACCAGAGAATATATAGATTAAGAGAGATAAAAAGAAGTGTTTCAAAACCTGTTGAAAGAAAGAGTAAGACAGGGCCTCTCCTTCTTAAGGCCCTATTTTTCTTCATCTGGGGCGTTACTTTGTACTTCCTCAAGAATTCCTTGTCTGTCAAACCATCCTTCTTGCAGAAAATTGAGAAGTTATCATCATTATGACTGTCCAACATACAAAACAAATCATCCTATCACAATGAAAATTCAGAAGCATAAATTTATAAGGAGTTTGGGCATTTAGAACTGAAGTTGCATGAGAAGGTGTGAGAATTTAGACAGTCAACTGATCTCTCAGACATTTCATAAAATGGGGTAGGAGAATAAGTGAACAGAAAACACTTTAAAAGAGGGAGAGGAGGACTCTGAAGTATTGGAAGAAAATAATAAAACATAATAATGTGCTTTTGGGGTTAAATACTAATATGAACAAGATCAAACTCAATGGCAACTTAGAATCCATGTAAACTACTCAACTAGCTTGTGAAATGAGTTTGTTTTGATGTTGGCTTCGGCGTATAATTCTATGCCAATTCATATTTTTAACTTGACCTGAACTACTGTACATTACTTTTCACCTCAGACATGTTCCGCAAACTGTTTACTGGTCTAATTGTTGATCACTTCACTATATGATCATGGTGTATGGTCTCTTTTCTTATCACATGTATGCTTGTAGATAATTTGCAACCTCATATTTCTCATAATCAAACACAAGGAGTTCGAATTATGCTGTCAATTGAATCCAAAATTTCAGCAGCTCTCTAACAATCCAGTCCTGAGTTGCCAATTCGATATCAATGTACACTAAACAATATCAACATCCATACAGACACCTAAGATAACAGGAGGCAGAATATTTGAATTTTTACAAAGAGAAATCATGTGCATAAGCCATTGCAACTTTACCTTGAATTAACTAACCAAACCAAAACCTAAGCCTTTTCACACACTAAACGGGGTCTGCTGCATGAAGATGAAAGACAAAATGTGGAGTTGGGGAAAAGATGAATACAGCATATGCACGTCGAAGAACATAATGAAAAGGAAAATCAGGAAATGTAGACTACCAAGCAATCAATGAACATAATTAATTCGAAGTGCCATATATTATTTCATTTCTTCATTTCGAATGCCATAATAAGACTGCACTACTTGCAAACATAAGCTAGTAAACATTGTGATCAGCAACAGGTAAATCAAAAGGTGTAGGGAAGCTTCTTTCAAAGTGTTGGTTTCACTGGGAAATTTATCAAACAATTTCTGTGCAGCACGCCCTTCCATCCCATGGACATCCTCATCCAGTGACGCTCTCACACATGCCTGTAACCTAAAAATTGCCTGCATACATATGAGAATTATAACTTTCTACTTCGTCACTTGAGGACCTCAAAAATTGCTTGGAGTCTAACCACAACCTTGAGTCCTTTTGTGATGCCTGACACTTGGTACTAGAACTGCATCTAACTATGGTTTTATATTTGATTCACGAATAATATTAAAGGTTCGGATTTCATGCGAGATAAGTAGAAACATGAGAGAGGAGATTCTTTAGTTTTCGTGTGGTCTTTGGGTCGAGTTCTTGTAGTCCACCTGCCCTTGGTGCCAAAGTTTTTTTAATTGAAATTAAGTCTATGAAACCACAGTTCTACGCAAGCGACGAGTTTTGTGTTTGATGCACAACATAACGTAAAATTGTTAGAACCAAAAATCATAATCTAGCTCCCATTGAACCTTTGGACCTTGTACCAAACACACCCCAAACTCCTTCTCACCTATACATGAAAATGCAATGGCTAATTTCCTTTTCCTAAATTTTTTATCACATTTAGTACCGCAAGTCACATACTTTAGAGGATAAATATGTGCAATATACTCGTCTACACAGTGAAATGTTATTGGCTTTCACACAAATATCTACACTAAGCAGGGATAATCCATGCTCATCTTAAAATACTGAGAAATTCATGAACTTCTTCTACATAGAGAACAAACTCTGATTTCCTTGCACCAAATCTTTTACGCTTAGTATATGATACATGTTTGTCTTAAACGATGGAAAGTTCATTGATTTCAAACTTCAAACTTTAGTCTGCATCTACTTGAGCGAGCTCCAACAATTTTATTATTTATTAGCCTTTTATTTTAATTTTAATTTTTTAATGTGGATCAATGATATCTTTAAAGTATAATAAAGCAATCAGCTGCTTTCAATGTAAACGTTACAAATTAAACCAAAATTATCAGCCAAAGATCAAATGAAATAACTATACTACGAACTAATTATAAAAAATTTATTGCCCATGTTGCATCAAAACTTGAATATAAAGTCAAGTTTGTTGGTACACCAATCAACCGAAGGGAAGCTTTAGTGAATATGCAAAATGAGTTACAAACAACATATATCTACACCAACTAACAAAAGTAATGATATGGCTGGGAAGCTCATATCATTACCTTATATACTGGGTGTCATTATTCTTCAATTTTTGTTAAGATCAGTCTTAGATATAACTAGCAAGTACAACTAGCAACCGGACAATTCCGACACACCATTAGAGAGTTGCATGATGATAACTTTCGGACCTAGAGCTGCTATACTTGATCTGGATTTGATTTGGTTTAGAGTCATTTGAACCGTTATTTGAGTAGTGAATATGGATCGAATCTAATTTGTCGGGATCCACATTTAGTGTCATTGTGTCCCATTTGGAACCTCTATGTCAAGTGTTTCTTTCGATTAGTGTTGTGTCAACGCTTTAATGTGAGGTCTTTTCAGCATTTTGGCCTCAAGCCTATATAAATGTTCTAGTTCAATCGTGAGGGAGAAGAACCCGGTTGTTGTTTGATGTGTTTTCAAACTGGTTGTTCAACAAGCAGTCGAGCAACGCCATCACGAGACAGAATTAGAGTGTCCCATGGAGTCCAATGCCCACTCAACTGCCCCCTCTAATGGGCTTGACCTTGACCAAAGTTTACTAGACTCTCTCTCTCTCACACACACACCCACATACTCACACACACACATGCACACGGCCTCTCTCTCTCACTCACTGTCAAAAGGAAAGAGTCACCGGGTCAATGTACATGGCACTGAAAAGAGCAAAAGTGGCACAGAGAGATGACCCAGTCTTGGTAAAACTCAACCTGAAGTTGGTTCCAAAATCTTTTTCTTTGAAATTATACCCAAGAGAATTTGCGTTTTGATGTAGTTGAACAACAACAACAACTAAGCCTTTTCCCATACTAGACGGGGTTGGCTACATGGATTCTTTGTTTCCACGTATCCCTATCGACCCACCATAAAACTTTGAGTCTAGGACCCTTGGCGCCGCTGGGGCCTACGCGTAGGGCTCATCTAATCTGCATTAAGAAGTCATTAGCGAAAATTCGACACAAATGGGGTTGGGGTTTATGATTAGTCTTTGTTTGCTGTGTGGCTGAGCCAAAGGGTCAGGCTGAGGTAGAGACATAGGTCAAGATGGAGCGATCTGAACTCTCCCATATAAATCAATCTTTTTGGTGGTTTAAACCGGTGGCGGATCTACGTTGAGGCGAGGTGGGGCTCTCTCCCAACAAAAAATTCTAGATCCACCACCGGTTTAAACCACTGGTATCGGGAAGCTGGCAAGGACCTTGACTAATTAGGCTCGAGTTTGGTTCGGCTCACTATGGAGGTAAAGCTCTCTCCCTGTGCAGGCTTTCTCCATTCAAAACACTCAAACTTGAGACCTTGTTTAGGGGGAACAAGTGCCGAATCACTTGAACTGACCACGCGTTGGTTATCGATTTTAACTCTAATGGTAGGTCAGTAGTTCGATCATGGTTCCCAACCCAGGCATAGCCTTTGGGGAAGGAACAGTACCTAAATCGATATGAGTGAAATGGCTTCGAAGACTTCATCAGCTAATTGTAATATTAAAGCTTGGTTTAGACTTGCACTGAGAGTGTTTGCTCAATGGCAAAGTACTCTACCGCCGTTGTTGCTGGTAAGGAGTTCGATTCCGCAAGGCTTCTTCTCTCGTAAAGGCGTGTTGCTCCACGAGGACTTTGGCCTTTATGGTACGGATGGATGAGACATCTCTCTTCAACGTTGATACTGCTAAATAACTGACCATTGTTTTTGAGGTGTATTTTTAATATTTTCTTAAAAACTTTTAAATTTTTTAAAAGAATATGATATCATAAAAAAAAGCAATGAATGAACGTATAATTACATACCTTAACTTATTAAGCGTACCCAACCCAAGCTTATAAGAGTAAATATGATCTTCTCAAGTAAAGGTGACAATTTGACACAACCTGACAACCGAACATGAAAAATCCGTGTCCGGTTGGAGGTTAGCCACCTTGGGTCGCATCCGGGTCATTCAAAACTAACCCGACCTGAAATGTAAATATCAATGTATATTATATATTTATAAGTGTGTATTTTTCATTATATTGTATAGTACATATGCGTACATGTGTCAAATATTTTATATATAGACACACATATAATTATATGTAACTATATGATGATATAATTATAGTACATATGCATACATACAGACACACACACGATGGTTATAAATGATATACATTTTATGCAGATGGGTAGTAACCTTATTCAAAAAGGACCCAAACAAGTCGACCTGATTTAGAACTGACCCGAACCTGACCTGATTTGCCACCTCTAGATATATGAAACAGTTCCCATGTTGTAAGCTCCAATGACTAAAAATAGCAGATTTTCTCTTGAGGGCGCATGAGAGTAGGAGGCCAGATAAGTGCTGTCTCTGTGTTTGGTGTGTTTCGTGTCATTGTTCTCACTTATTCCTGCAGGTTGTTCCCAACAGGTAGGCTTATGACACGAAGCAGAGGGTGGATCCATTTAAGATTCATAGGAGTCATTAGAAAAACTTAAACAAGAAGGTTTGATACTTTTTATTAGAGTTTCTCTCTTTACTGAGAGATCGAGTCCGAACCGGGTGCAGAATCAATCTACTTAAATTGAGTTCTTTCTTTCGCCACGACCGATTCCGAGGGTCCGCGGCCAAGACCGAGTCCGGGGACACGGTCAGATGAGTTTGTTTCACCATGAGGCCAAGTCTGTGGGTCTGAGTGAGGTCAAACATGGTTCAAAGTGGAGCTATCTAAATTGTACCATCAATATGTCAAATTAACTCTAGATCATCTTTCAGCATCACTGAGCTAAGAGGAGGTGACAAGATCAAGGTCATTGGTGACTAGAATCCATGTAGTTGACCCCACTTAGTGCCAAAGAAGACTTGGTTCTGATTGGTCATCTTTATGCGTCACTAAGCTGGCATCTAAACGAGACTAACCTGCCCTTTTCTTCTAAATGAAGGTTTGATGGTGCCATTTAAACTGCATTAGCACCTAATTGTATTATTTAAGACAGAAACCCGATTTGACTCCGTAAATGATTCAAGTTCGCGACCCCGTGTCTTCTTCACTTCTATATTGTGAGAATTCAAAGTTTGATGATGCCATTAAACTGCATTAGCACCTAATTGTATTATTTAAGACATGAAACACGATTTGACTCCATATATGAGTCAAGTTAAGGCCAAATTGAACTCAATTCAAAGCTGTTTTGACATTTTCAGACACGGAAGCAACGCTGCTTCTATCTTGGATATGCTGGCAAAATTTCATACCATTCTTGACTCAGGTAACGGCTGGACTGGTCATCCAGACCGTTACCTATAGCATGGATAAGGAAGAATCATAACCAGAGGATCTAGTTGTGATAACTTTCTTTGTGGTGTTCTTACCCGTTCAAATTTTTTCGGGATGTCTATGTATGCCTTCATTTCCTATTTTTCCTTTTTTTTTTACAAAGAGAAACCAAAGCCTAACACACACACATGCACCCCCCGGAATTGAACTCCCCACGAGCAGCAAGGCCGTCGGAGCGCGTTGCGAGTTGAGCTAATGGTGTGGGTGCATAATTTTTTTCCATTATTTTCCACTCTTTCTTAGGCTAATGAGGTGAACAACCCTCTTTCGTGCCTCACCTTGTTTTCCATAAGAACAAGCTGAGCTTACTGCCAGCCGAAAAACTTCTAGTTGATTAAGTTCATGACCTATTGTTATCCTCTTTGAGCCATTATGAGCTGAGCTGAACCGAGTTGAGAGATGAACGAGCCAGGTATCAGCCGAACCTTGGATGAAATACGAGCAGCTGGCTCATTTACCAGCCCTACTCTTTCTTTGTGTTGTGATGGCAACACCATATAAATTTTCTGCAACAACAACCAAGTCTTTTCCCATACTAGATGGGGTTGGATACATGAATTCTTTGTTTTCATAAAGCTCGATCACATTAGAAGAGCGTACAAGAACGACCTAAGTCAAAAACTCGGGTGTAGGAGCCTCATCCAGCAGGGCCTGTATTCGACTTCACCTTCTTGGACTCGAGAGTTGAACCCTGATCGCCTTATAGACTCGGGGAAGACTCCCACTATGGCAAAAGCCCTACGGATCACAAAGAGGCATGGCTCTCCTCGGTAGTTGGGTCGAGTTGAAGGTCATAAGTTCGATACTGGAGGTGGTCTGCCTAACCCCAGCTTGCCAATCAAAAATTAAAAAGAATATAGCTTACATGTTTCAATAATTGGATTGATTGAATTACAATGCAGATGGGAGTTCTAGTCCAGACCCTGCAGTTCTTGAGTCACGAAGTACAAAGTCATTTATCTGTTATTTACAAGTTCAGAAATATAATGGCTCTCAAAAATTCAACTTAAATGGAATCCTGAATCTAGTGTTCTACAAACAATGGAACTCCTGAAGTTCCTGATATGATGATGCAGGGCGACTTTGGCACCAAACGAGGAACCAGCCATCTTCTGAACTTCAACAGCATTTCTTTTCTTTGCCACAAGGGGGTTTTCATATTGAAAACAGCACCAGGCTGCTAGACGGGGGTCAGAGGTTCGATTTCCTTGGCACTATCCGCTGTACAAGTGAATACTCTTAGGTTTATCCCGACCTCTTGAAACGCAATTTCTCAGAATTACAGTAAAAAAGTCCCAGTCTTCTATAGTCCAGGAACTTCAAAGAAAGGAAGGATCTCATGCAGTATGAGATGTTCAGTCTTGCAAGACTAGTAAAACTACATGAAGTAATTCCAAGTTGGTTTGTGTCTTGTAGGGTGTGTGTGTGCGTGCGCTTTCATGCACGTATTTGTGTGTGAATTCGGTGGTGTCAGAAACAGCAGAGACGACAAATTGCTAGAAAAATTTCTGAAAAATCAATTCAATAATAAATGAACAATGAGTACAAATTGTTCTCTGCAGAAAAATACACCTCTTTCTACAAAGAAAAGTGTTCTACAAAGAATGAATATCCTGCATCTAAGTTATCACCTTTACAGGCGTTTTGCATCCAAAAATTCTGAAATTTACACAATCTGGAAAGACCATAAAAGCTTAAAAGGGAACTCCTGATAAATAAGCTCTGTGAAGTGGATTCTTCACTTCAAAAAGTTCTTGCCATGAACTTATTGGTTAGACAAGAAGGGCAATCAATCAAACATTTTTGCCAAACCCATGACATCTGTTCAGCAACTGTTATTAGCAATGTCAGATCGTGTATGAATCTTGGCCTGGCCTCCAATGCTGTTGATTAGGCGTTCCAGAATGACACCCTTGGGCTAGGGATGCTCAAGCCAGAAAGTCTGGGAGAAAGCCTGACCTTCGGACTAGGACGGGGTGAAGGAATAGGTCCAGAGATGCCGAAGGGAGAAGGGATGACCCGTGGTGAAAGGTTAACCTGTTCCAGTGCCCTGAATTGGAGGTCAGCAGGATAGTCCCTCACACAACCAATGCGAGGACCTGCACCGGTCGACCACTTGCATGACAACCGATTGCCGAGTTGGATGGTGGCTTCCTCTTCTTTGGGCTTCATCGCTTCATTCACTGTGGTTGCTTTCATTACCACACTGCGGAATGATGCCATCTTCCTTAATGAACCGCCTCTCTTACTATTGGACTCACTGCTAATATCAGATGGGGCTATGTCGTCATCAGTGGAACATCTCTGCATATCAAACAAGAGGAACTCTGTTACTAAGATTCATAATATGAGGATCAATTAGAAGTTGGTGAAGATGTCGGCATTCAGGACAACACAGAAGCTCGAATGTTCATACCTTAACATTAGTGAGATCCACGTTTTTTTCCTTAAGGAAGCTAATAAACTCCTCGAAGTTCTCTTCTGTAGGATGGTAATGACCACTGTATGGCCAAATAGCCTGTAATAGATAATGAAAAAGCTGATCAGGTGGAATCCTTTGAGAATCGACAGACACGGACTGGATAACGATCTAAGCAAATATATGGGAATCGTAGCTGGAAATCTGTTGCTCATATATAACTAAGGTTCACCACTATTGTATCTAAACAGATAAGATTCCATAGAACAACAAGGTACGCTCTGTCATACCTTGAGAACTCCAGCATCAACAACCAATCTCCCAGCTGATGATGTTGCACCTCCAGCAAGGAAACTTGAATGTTGGAATACACCTTTCTTTTTCTGTAAAACCCATAGTGAACACAAATTAGTGTTTGAGTTTTCCCTCTAAACGATAGAACAGCACGATCCATGTAAAAATATACGGTATCTTGTGAAGTTCACAGAAATTCATGTTTAGAGAAGGAAACAACTTATGCGAAAATTTGATTTCTAACTGTGATGACAGCCAGTTGCAGAAACTCAAAATAACAGAAGGAATATATCAAGCGACATATACCTTGCCAACATATAGCATCTTTGATGTGCTTAGAACGAATATCCACTTAGACCCTTTATTATACTGGATCGTGTCCACAAAATTTCGGTTTTGCTTATAGACAAGCTTTCCATCCTCCACTATAACTTCATAGGCTTCCCTTTCTTTCTGCAGAGCACGAGCCATGAATCATAATGTGAGATGCTGATAGTTATAGAAATGATAAAACCAGATGCGAGAACACGTTCCGAAACAAAAATGTTTTAATATGTAGGTAAACTATGACACTCACTGGGCCAAGGTACTTGATGCACTGGCGCTGAAGATCGCTTCGAGCACACCGTTCTAGATTTACTTCTTTTCCATCTCCCACGTCCAACCTATGATTTAAGAATAAAATGAGACCCAAAGACAGATAATTTGGCATTTAATGAATACCCATTACAACAGCAGAAGAGCAAGGAACTATCAGAGTTTACCAGTAAAAGAAGGGCTGGCTGCTCTCAGTATAGTACCAGAAATCATAATAGAAATGGAGGTTGTGTCCATAACGATGTCGGGGGTCGATCTACATAACAAACCAAGCAGATGTTAGCACTCTCTTCTGAATAATCACAATAGACATTATCTGCAGTATTTCGGGGAAATCACAATAACATAGGACGAAAGGCAGGAATTAAGAGGAGGCAGATAGACTTACAGCTTCAAGCCAATGTTGCAAAGCCAACTTTTGGGCCTTCTCATCCTTAGATAAACCCTTTCCAACCTATATATACAACCCATATGATATTAATATCCTACAGTCAAATAAGTTCCTTCATGTGATTTCAAAGAGCTTCCAAATTAATACCTTTGCTGCTCTTGTTCGAGCTCGAGACCAGCGCGATGATGCTGTCTCTGGTTTCTGTACGTTGTAAAATGACACAGAACTCAGCTTGAGAGAAGCAAAATCTAATGCCTTCCACCTGGTTACAATACAATAAATCCTTAGTTAATAAACACAAACGTCAAGAGGAAATAAAGCTAAGTATTCAAGGTAGAAAATTGAAATTGAGAAGGGATAGACCCACGAACCAGAGCTCTTCAACCACTACGGCACAATCGGCAAGGTTTCGTCGTGTCCTGTAACTTTTGTAGACCTTCTGCAACTTAACTGCAGCAGCATCCCTGTCACAAGGGGAGCTAATGGAGTTCTCACTGCACAGTTTCTTGAAAGAGTCGCTAACCGAGAGTAGTTCTGCAGAATTACTATCAGCAACAGGTCTGAAACTGAAAGAATCACCATCGTCTGGAACTAAATTTTGCATCCGGAAGGAGATTGTGGTCTTAACTGTAAGGTTCTTGGGTTCCCATTTCTTGGAAGCAACTGGCTCTTCTATCACCAATTGACCCGACACTTCCCGCTGCGAATTCGTGGTATCTAAATCCTTGAAACTAACTGATCTTAATGTTCTCTCTACATCCTTTCCATTAAAACTGACAGATTTCACTATGAGGTTACCATCAGTACAGTTTGACGTCAATTCATCGTTGTCTCCCATCTTTTCCCACCCAGATGGGACTAAAGTCAGAGAAACACCCATCAGCACAAGCCGGATTGCAGTCAAATAATTGATTCAATCGAGAGTCAGTAAAGGATCTGTTACAAAATGAACCAACAAAACAAAAAGATAAGAAAATGATTCAGTAAATAAATCAAAGCAAGAAGGAACCACTTTTGTGATACAATGACAACTATACAATTTAAGAAAGGTTAAAAGGCTCAAACTGGATTTTTCTTTTAGAAAGATCAAGAAAACAGTGAACCCACTAAGAAAACTTCAGCCATCCTATTGGTTCTTTCTTGGAGAGAGAGAGAGAGAGAGAGAGAGAGAGAGAGAATCTGATTTTTTCAGAACCAACACCACCCTATCGACCAAAAACACACAAAATCCAGCTTTGGATAAACGAAAAGGATCTGAATTTTTCAGAAAGACATCTGAAATCCCACAACCCAAAGAAACAAACAGGGAAATGATACAAGAGAAGGACCAAAGGTGAAGGGTTCTTACGTACCCGAAACCAGTCTACGAATGAGAACCGAAGAATCAGGCTTGTTCTACCCTGATTGGTCCTCTCACTCTCTTATATACCATGAAAAAGAGGAGAGACAACAATCTGAGGTAATCTTTGAAATTCTTATTTCTCGCGTCAAACCTGCAAAATCCGCAGTAAGGTGGAAAAAGCGGTCTGCTGGTGCTTTTGTAGTTGTTGGTCCTTCTCTCTTTCTCTCTCTGTTCTCTCTTTTTGGAGAAAACGAAGCAGTAAGACGAGACTTTGAATGTGGTGGCGTCTGTTGATTTCAAAGACTGCTCTTTTATATTGGTTTGGAGAAACTTGATCTCTGCTGGAAATCTGAAAGCGTTTCGCGTGCTGCTTTTTTTGATATGGCACTGGTACACAGTCAAACTATGAGAAGCACCATGGTGGTCAGAAACTTCCCTCCTTTCTCTCTCTCTCTCTCTGTTTCTCTCTCTTCGTGGCGGCCTGTAGGTGACGTGATTGTACGTGCAATGTGGATTGAATTTTTCCTTGAAGAATTTTGAAGTGGCTTGATGTGGTGAATCGATTTTGAACCACTTTCTGCGAGTCAGTCTCGTCTGCTTTTCTCTTGGAAGGCAAGTGGGTATGGCAGATCCCCATCAGATAAGACGCATTACACAGCACAAATAGATGGATTAGCTACATAGATCCTTTGTTTTGATAGAGCTCAATATATATAGATTCTAGATTCTTTATTTCGATAGAGTTCAATTACAGTTATTAACTTATATAATTTTATTCTTTTTTAATACTTTTATAGTTTTTTAAATATTTTTACGATCTAAATTTCATGTTTTTTAAAAAAGTTTTTTATCGCCTTTATATATATTGAAACTATTTTAAATATTTTTTTCATTTTATCATTAGTGTCACTTCAAATGTGTTTCTAATAAATTCATTGAAACCATAAAATTTGTTTTAAATGTTTTTATCAACTTTACAAACCTTTTTTATATACGTTGATGATTAACTGCATAAATGTACTAATGCTTTTCTTTTGCTTGTGAAATTGATGATTAGCTGCACAAATATACGTATGCTTTTCTTTTGCTTGCGAAAGGAGTGAGTATATTCGAAAAGTTAAAAGTGTTCGTAAATTATAAAGAACAATCTTATTACTCCAGGCTTTAAAAAGCAAAAAAAAAAGATGCATCAACACATGGTATCAGTAGTTCAGTTTATGAAAGAATCACTCTTTTACAGGTATGTTGTGGATAAAACTATAGTCACCAATCATAAAGATGAACATTATTAAGACAATATGCCAATTACCAAATTTAGTTTGTACTTAATCTTTTTTAGTTACAAAGAGAGGCTGAAGCCTAACATACATGTGCACTCTCAAGAGTCGAACTCCCCACCTGCAACAAGAGAGTAAGAGCGCCCTGCAAATTGAGCTAACACCCTGGTTGCCATCTCTACTTAGTTATGTGCAATAAAGAAAAAGAAAGTTGATGAATGTCCTTGGTTTTCTTGAACTGGTATCAATTCCTAGACTTCTTGTGTATGGTTGGTTAGACACATCGACACGAGGGGTCTTGAACGGGCGCGAACCGTGGTGCCAAACATGGACATTGGACATGCTAGGTAATGTGTCCTTATGTTAATATTCATCCTCATTTTGCATGAATATCATACAAGAAACTATCTTTCAATGAATAATCATTTCAATAAAAAAAAAGCTATGATTCAATCATGTTTAGTAGATGACTGAATTCATGTCTAAAAACCAATATGGGTTCAATGAGCTCTTGAGAGTAAAGTTGTTTGGTCTTTTCCGACGGGTTTGATCCGAAACCAAGAAGCAAAGTTACAATCAGAGTCCAAACTTACCGAGTCGATAGCTAATTCGGATTGAGTGGGTTCGCTTGTGGGCCAATCTTCAGAGTTGGACCATCTTATAGCAATAAAAATTAATTAAGAAACCATATCTTCTTGTTTCCACAGGAAAAATGACAATCAATGAGTGTCAAACCCCTTGTTTCCTCAAAGGCCAAAGAAGAAATGAATCATTTATTATTGTCAACCAAGTCGTGTCAAGCTAATTATTATGTATTATTTGACGATAGAGTGTGTTGTCGTCCAAAGTAATGACATAATTCGAATGGTAATTTCATAAGTCCGTTCAAATAAAGTAAAACATGACGAAAGCCATACGAAAGAACAAGAAGGACAAGCTCTTGGAATTTAGAATTGTAGAAAGCTTGTGCCTCACGCTCTCCTCCTCTCCTTTATTGTTTTCAGGACAAATTGTCCCGCAGTTTGATAGCATCAGTCCCTGTCGTTGCCATGGAAATCAGCCATCTTAGTTTGTGACCAAAATACCCTTGAGTATCTCACCTATTTACAAAGGAACTTCCCTACGAAATAATACCAATGGTTTTAATAATTCAATTTCTTTCCAATGCTTCCTTTTTGTTGAGGTTTAGTTTAATCTTGGGTTTGTGTTTGATAGCTCAAGAAATTAAAAGGCCTTGTATGTTTGGTCTCCCCATTGTAATGAAAATATATATATAACAATCTTGATGTAAATATTAGAATTATTAGATAGAGTGTCACAATGGTATCATTTTCGTAGGTATTTTACGAGCAAGGTTGGTCATTTCGATGGCGATAACACGATCCCATAAAAAATTTAAAACTAAACATGTTTGGTTAAGGTTAAGATCACTGTATGTAGTATTGGAAAAGGTCTGTTAAGGTTAAGATCAAGGCATAAATAATGAACTATTCAATAATTAGCCAGTATCATAAGTAGGGATGGCAATAAGGCGGACGGGGCGGGTTTAGAGTTGATAATGAACCAAGCTTCTCATAGTTGGGCTGGGTTTCGTTTATCACTACCTTTTATTCAGTCTGTTAAACCATATGAGCTGAGCATGAACAGGGTGTGTTCAGCTCGGTTTGGACCCAATTCATACATGTTCCTCTTCTAGGAAAAAAAAGGGTGCAAACTCACTCCGGCTTGCCCCGCGGGTTTCGGAGCGACTTCAATAACCCAACCCATCCTAACCTTACTGGCACAAGTTAGTAGTTATTTCTCAAAAAAAAAATATTAATATCATGCATCATATATTAAACTAATAATCGCCAAAATACTTGTATTATCTCTTATTAATGTTCACCTTCCGATAATGCCTTGCTCTTCTTGGTTTCTCTTTTTCCTTCAATACTAAAGAATCTCATATGGCTAACAAAATAGAACTTGTTCCAGACCTACTAAATTACCAGCATCAAGCTCACAAGAACCCTGACTAGTCCGGTTCGAATCCAGTCAAACCACCTTATGGGTTAAGCTCTCTCACCATGGGTTTTCTCCATCCACAAAGTTCGAACTCGAGACCTTGTATAAGGAGAACAAGTACCAAACCACTTGAACCAATCAAACGTTGGTTGATGTTCATTTTGAAGCAAGTTTTTCAACTCAAGAGCAAGGTGTTTTGACGCCCTTGTTTTTGGTAGAAAGTTTGAATCCTGCAGGTGTATGTGTGTTTGTGAGGCTTCAGCCTTACTCTCTCTCTCTCTCTCTCTCTCTCTCTCTCTCTCTATATATATATATATATATATATGAGAGTCTTAAATACATAATGTCTTTTTGGTACACAATCTACATTTTTATTGTTGGATTTTAGAGATCGGTGACAATAATGAAAAATTGAATTGAAAGTATGATTATACTTTTAAGGTTTCACCATTGATGCCAAAAAGTATTATTATAGTTTTCAAGTTTTCACTGTTGATCTAAAAATCAAACAATAAAAATGTTATGTATATATACCAAAAGATATTATACACTTAAAATTATATATATGTATTATATATGTATATATATATAGCCTTGCTACTGTTAACTGTAGATGGCAAGAGAAACTGCTAAAAGGTCGTCATTTGGAATACAAGGAGAACATAGGGGGTTCCCAGATACTGTACGGGTATTTCAGTCGTTTTATCAAACCTGACAGCGTGGAGTGCAAAGGAAGTCAATGTTGATGGTGATTGGTCAACATTTTCATCATTCAATTCGCACAACTACTGACGGAAATTTGAATATGAAAAGTTGATTATATCATTATTTATTAAATGCAAGTAAGAAAAGTACAATATTATAAAAAAAAAATTAGATTTCAAATTTTTATCTTCATATCTTAGATCTAATAATAAAGATGTTTGAAAATATTTAAATATGAACAGGAACTGAGTATGAACACCGGTCTTTATATATATATATATATAACTCCGCCCATGCAAGGGATCACCCTTGCATTGCCGGTCCCAAGCTCGGATAAAGGAGGAGGGTTGTGTTAGGCTTCCGACAGCCAGCGTAAAACTTCGTCGGATTTCTACAACATGGATTACAAAAATTATGAGCATTGCTTTGGGGCGTCCCTGCCTAGCGACGTGCTGCAGAGCCCGAATGCAGTAAGAAGTAAGCAAGGGCCACTATATTTTCGCCCGAATATAGTGAATCAATTGCAGAGAGGGTTCTCACATCATGGACGGGTGTGGGTAAAGAAGTTAGTCCCGCTACATTACCGCCTGAATGTAGTGAAAAATTTTCAGAGAGGGTCTCCGCATTTTGATTATGGACGGATGCGGGGGGTAAGGAAGCTAGTCCTAGATAATAAGATTCGTATTGGTTCTTGGAATATCGAAACATTATCCGGTAAGCTAATGGAGGTGGTAGATACTATGATTCGGAGAAAGATTCATATTCTATGTTTACAAGAGACAAAATGGGTTGGAGAAAAAGCAAAGGAGATAGAGGATACAGGTTTTAAATTATGGTACTCAGGTAAAGAAAAGGCCCGAAACGGAGTTGGTATTATCATAAATAAAGATTTAAAGGAGAGTGTAGTAGACATACAACGATATGGTGACCGAATCATGACATTGAAATTAGTGTTAGGAGTAGAGGTTTTGAATATAGTTTGTGCTTACGCAACCCAAGTAGGACTAGAGGATAGTATAAAGACAGTTTTTTGGGAAGAGTTAGATAAGGTGTTTCAAAAGATTCCACAAAGGGAGATGATTTGTTTAGGAGGAGATTTAAATGGACATGTCGGTAAAGAGGCATTAGGATATCAAGGGATTCATGGAAACTTTGGTTATGGGGATATAAACGAGGAAGGTAGGGAGATTTTAAATTTTGCGTTGTCATTTGATCTCTTTATAGTCAATACAATCTTCAAAAAACGAGATGAACATTTAATTACTTATAAGAGTGGCTTATCACAAACACAAATTGATTACTTTATTTGTAGAAAAAAAAGATAGAGCGTGTCGAAAAGATTATAAGGTAATTCCAAGAGAAAGCTTAACCACCCAACATCAACTTTTAGTTATGAATTTACAAATAAAAAAATGGACAAAGAAGAAAAGAGTGCATCGAGCTATTCGGACTAAATGGTGGAACCTCAAAAGCGAGAAAGAAGATATATTTAAACAGAAAGTCCTTCAAAGAGATGTTTGGAATTATGTTGGCACGCCCTGTGATATGTGAAACAATATGGCTATACATATTAGGAAAGTGGCGAAAGATGTGTTAGGGGTATCTAAGGGAGGTATACCGGCACAAAAAGAAGCTTGGTGGTGGAGTGAAGTAGTACAAAATAAAATCAAGGCAAAGAGGGCATGTTACAAATTACATTATGCTAAGAAAACTAGTGAAACTTTAGAAGCTTATAAGAAAGCAAAGAAGGAAGCAAAAAAGGCCGTTAGTGAAGCAAAAGCTAAGATTTGGGAGGACTTATATAAAAAACTCAACTCAAAAGAGGGTGAAAGAGATATTTTTAGGATAGCTAGGGCTAGAGATAAGAAAACTAAAGATCTTAATTATGTTAGATGCATAAAAGATGAGGATGAAAAAATTCTAGTGGCAAATGATGATATAAAAAATAGATGGAAAAACTATTTTTATAATCTTTTTAATGAAAATAAAGATGTTAGTATTAGTTTAGGAGATTTAGCCAAGTCAGAAAAGTATATAAACCACAATTTCTACCGACGTATTCAAAAGACTGAAGTCACAGAGGCTCTTAAACATATGAAGAGTGGTAAATCGGTAGGACCAGATAATATTCCTATAGAAGTTTGGAAAATAGTAGGAGAAATAGGAATCACTTGGCTCACAAGACTATTTAATGAAATATGGAAAAACCAAAAGATGCCCGAGGAATGGAGAGCAAGTACACTTATACCCGTATATAAGAAGAAGGGAGACATTCAAAATTGTGCGAATTATCGAGGTATCAAGTTAATGAGTCATACTATGAAATTATGGGAAAGAATTATCGAACGTAGGTTAAGACAAGTATCAAGTACAACAGATAACCAATTTGGATTTATGCCAGGTAGATCTACTATTGAAGCGATTCACCTTTTGAGACGTCTTATGGAACATTTTAGAGCAAAAAAGAAAGACCTTCACATGATATTTATTGATCTAGAAAAAGCTTATGATAGGGTACCAAGGGAGGTTCTTTGGAGAACTTTAGAAAAAAGAGGTATCTCATTGACATATATTAACCTTATAAGAGACATGTATGATGGTGCAAAAACATGTGTGAGGACTCATGAAGGAACGACAGACTTCTTTGAAGTTAATATTGGGTTACATCAAGGATCAACTTTAAGTCCATACTTATTTATAATGGTGATGGATGAGTTAACAAAACATATTCAAGATGAAGTACCTTGGTGTATGTTATTTGCAGATGACATTGTATTAGTGGAGGAATCTAAGGAAAAAGTTAATAGAAAATTGGAACTATGGAGAGAAACATTAGAAAACAAAGGCCTCCGACTTAGTAGAACAAAGACAGAATATATGGAATGTAAGTTTGATCATTTGGCTACTTCAGAGGACATAGAAATTAAAATTGGCACACATTGCATTCCCCAAAAGGAAAGTTTTAAATACCTAGGGTCAATTTTTCAAAGTGATGGAAGAATTGATGGAGATGTTACACATAGAATTAATGCTGGTTGGTTAAAATGGAGAGGAGCATCAGGTATTCTTTGTGATAAGAAGATACCATTAAAATTAAAAGGTAAATATTATAGAGCAGCTGTTAGGCCTGCCATGTTTTATGGTTCTGAGTGTTGGGCAGTTAATCATCAACATGTACAAAAGATGTCTGTGACAGAAATGAAGATATTGAGATGGATGAGTGGTCATACAAGAAAAGATCGTATACATAATGAGGTTATTAGAAACAAATTAGGAGTGGCACCAATAGAGGATAAAATGAGAGAACATCGTTTAAGATGGTTTGGACATATAGAAAGAAGATCAAAAGAAGAACCTGTAAGAAGGTTAGAAAAACTAAATTTGGAAAGTATTAAAAGAGGTAGAGGACGACCACAAAAGTGTTGGAAAGAAACAATAAAGAATGATCTAGCTTATTGGGAGTTAACTGCTAACATGGCACACGATAAAGATCTGTGGAAACAAAGAATCCATGTAGCCGACCCCATCTAGTATAGGAAAAGGCTTAGTTGTTGTTGTTGTTGTATATATATATATATATTGGTATGTGTTTTATTCTTGCAAGTGCTTAAATTTTTTCAAGCATCTCTACCATTTGGTCTTCACTATAACAATGAAGATTTGAATCTCAAAAGCCAATGTGTGTCGTTATACTTTCCATACTCATATTTAATGCTTCTACCATTAATTGTTGTGATTGAACAATGAAAATGATTGAAGAGATTTAATCATATATTGAATTAAGCATATAACTCTGATATAAAAGTTTGATTGGTAAGCTATCAAATTTAAATCCATATTTTCTTGAAAGAAAATGTGGTAGCACTCATGATACGTTAATAAAACGAGGTTGATTTCAAGTTCATTAAGTGACATGATTAGGAGAAGAACCGAGGACCACGCAAACGCGCTACGATCACTAGCGAGCACCTGATCGAAATCAACATAATGAAAACACGATTAACGACGGGGAGAGAACTTATTTTAGGGTGAGGCAAACACCTAACAGAACTGGTTGGGGCGGGCCGAACTATGTATTATAGGCCACAAAGTCAATACGGATTTTAGCTTTTTGTTGATCATTCAAATTTGTGGTGGTGGTATGGATGCTCCACCTTGGCTTAATGCAGAACCACCACTGTACGCCGCCTCAAGATGAGAACAACATAACCGCGGAGGCAAGAGAGTTCAAAAACAAGTATTGCATCTAAACATGGTCAATTTGGAACCGGCCTGACAGTTCGATCCGAAACTGTATCACCAGTAGAATCAGCAATAACTGAAACCGGTTGAACCAGTCTTGGAACTGGAACCAGAAACCCCTCTATTCGGTTACAGTTCATGATATGTGAAAACCGACCCGAAACCAAAACTGACGGTTTTAAACCTTCGCTAAACATGGTTTCAATATTTTTTTCAAAACCCATTATCACAAGAATTTGATCAAGTGTTTTATTCCTATCATAGTCGATTTTGGCTTAACATTATATGTTTTTAAGTATTTAACGTATAATTGTTTTGAAAAATTTCATGAAAGTATCCTATGATTTCGGTTTAATACTTTAACAAATAAAACTCATGCTCGAGACATGAGGTTTCTGTCATTAATTAGAAAACAGCCTCTAGCATAACAACATCGGTTTTTATTAATATGGTGCCTATTCAGCTTATACTAAAATATTGATTAATGTTAAGTAGTAAACTTAATATTATATAATATTAGTTATAAATATAAATATGTGAAATTAATGTTAAGTTATTAATACATGTTAATTATATAATATAAATAGTATGTAGCTTTTGTTAAATTATTAATTAATATAATAAAATGTCGATTGTAGTATTAATCAAATATAATATTAGATCAATGGAACAGCCTCTTGGGCGAATTTTCGCACATTACATTTAGCTAATGATAATCAACTAAACAATAGAAAGCATTGAGCTCTTATTTTGGTTGTAATTAGAGATGTAAAAATGGGCCTGGTCCAGGACACTGCCCTGCCCATATGGCCCTGAGCTGAAGCGGGTTGGACCGGGTTGGTTCGCAAGACCACATGCTTGTTGGTTATTAGAGCAGGTTTATAAATCTGATCCAAAGCTGCTTGAAATCTAAATCCAACCACAACATTTTAGGCTTCAACAAGACTTGCAATGAAGGTCGAAGCCTGTGCTTTCCCTGGGAACCGAACTCACTACCTTGTCTTGTGAGTTGAGAGCCCTCTCGGATGAGCCAAGACTCTCAGTGCTAAAGAATTGGACTTTTTAGATATGGTAATTTTGATCCAAGCCATAGGACCCCCACCCGATCCGTTCCGAATGAGGTGGATATTACTCTACTTGATTGGATATGGGTTTGGGCTTGGAGAAAACCCGTTATCATCGATTGGGTATGTGGTGGGTACGAGATAACAAGTACCCGGCAAAAGTACTAATTCGACCATCTAAAATAAACCTTATAGATCCGTGTCAACTCAATACCTGTTTGGGCTTTTCGTGATGTCTTTGAATTTCCGTTTTCAATTCGTGTTCAGTTCCTATTCTATGAGGGAGAAGCAGGTAATAAACGGTGAGTTAGTCGGTGTGCAATAAGAGTTACGTTTGCACTGCCGTTTTAATGCACGAGGGGGAGTCTCTTCGATAATCATAAGGATGACAGATCTTTATATTGACTTGCAGCTTGAATGAGCACACTTGACCATGACCTGACCGAGCAGAATGGACCGAACACACCAGTCAATTTCAGACAAAGAGAGAGCAGGTAGATTGTAGAAATTAACTTATTAATCAGCATTATACACATGTATATATATATATATATATATATATATATATATATATATATATATATATATATATATATATATATAGAAAGAGAGAGAAAGAAAGGATAGTTTATGCGCACATCATCTTTGAACAAAAAACAACGACAACTAAGCCTTTTCTCATACTAGACGGGATAGGCTATATGGATTCTTTGTTTCCACATAACTCAATCCTTTGTCATGTTAGCAATTAACTCAGTGTAAGCTAGATCATTCTTTATTGTTTCTTTCTAACACTTTTGTTGTCATCTTCTACTTCTTTTAATACTTTCAAAATCTAGTTTTTCGTACCTTCTTACTTGAGATTTGAACAATAATACATTTATTTTTTTAAATTCAAATTTTATTACACCAATTGAATGGTGAAAATTTTTGAAAATGAATTGATGTGAACATATACCAATTTCTCTCTATATACATACATACATATATATATATATATACATACATATATATATATATATACATATATATATATATATAAAGAATCACAAGGTGCTCGAAGAATGTGTACTCTCAACAAAAACTACCATCTCTTTGTCCTTGCTGGACACGACGTCCAGCTTTGTCCATCAAAGGTGATTAACAGTGAGGATGAGGAAGTTTGTTCAATGGTTAATTAACTCTATCATTCTTTATATATATACATATATATGTGTGTGTACGTGTCTTGTGCACGCATGCACAACCAGCCCGTTGAGTCACCATTAGGGCTCTTTAATGACCATGCGCAGGTAGCCAGTTTGATCAACCTCCCACTATATCCAAAACGAAATGTGTCTGTGTGTGTGAGAGAGAGATAGAAGACGGCCGCTCAAGTTTTACTCTTGAATTAATGGTTTGATTTGTCACCGGTACTAGGTACGTGTTAGGTGGACGCGTTTTGAATGTATACTTTTACGCATCCATAGGGTTGTGCCCGTCGGAGCAGGTACTGTTCCACTGCAGTGCTCTCTGGTCTCTTCTTTATATATATATATATATATATATATATATATATAGAGAGAGAGAGAGAGAGAGAGACAGACAGAAAGGTTCATTTATTTGCTATCACATAAAAAAACTTATAAGGCCAACTGCATATAGGACAATAGGTGCCACAAAGTATGTTGGGACCGAGAAGCAATACAATTCAATGCGTGATATCAAATCTTTTATGTATTTGTCATCTTAAAACAGACTTTAATTAAATTCCCTCTAAAAAAACCTTGTTCTTCTTCATTAGATTTAAATGCTAATGTGACATAAAGTTCAACAACTTAAATATATGTTCCCAACTCGACTTACTGCTGGAAAAAGACTTGCTTGAGAGAGAAAGGTATTGCCACATATATTAGAAATGCTAGGGTTACTTGACAAGCGATAGCTCACTTGGTTAGGGAATCTACTCACAAGTCGAAGGTTATGAGTTTGATACCTGAGCCATGAATGTGGTTTCCAGCCGCACCCTACCACCCTCCTTCAAAATGGTTTACTAAAAGAAAAAAACAACTTTTTGTAGTATTATTTGGTTTCTTAATTTTAGGATGAAATAATAAAAAACATACGGGTAACTGGTGTGTGTATATAATGTACATATATATATATATATATAATGCTAAATTCTTTCAGTACAGAATATTACACAAGCATCTTCACCATTTAATTTTTCAAATCCAAAGTTAAAATTTGAATTACTTTACACATAGTGCATTTATAAAGGTATAACAATACTTTTAATTCAAATCTCTATTATTAATCTCAAAGATTGAACCATGAAGATGTTTATATACTAAAAGATATTATGCATTCAACACGTATGTGTGTGTGTGTTTGTAGACTTGGATCTGGAGAAGGGTCAGTCCAGTTCCAATTCCGGATTTTGTGGAAACAACAACAACAACAAAACTATTGTGTTCATCTTCAAAACCGCAAAAGAAAAAAAACTATTACTTCGTTGGAAAATAACTGAAAAATATCTTTCTTTAATGTCATGCAGCGGAACAAACACGAAATCAGTAATACAAATCGACACTATAAAATTATCACCCTGACCTCAATGCGACTCGTGCCAAAAATATGTATATTTCTATTTACTTAACCGTCCTGTATCAGTATATGAGCTGCCACAAAGTGCAATAGTTGGCCTAGCTTGGAGGTCATGAGTTCGATACCCAAGGTGTGCATCTAGCTTCGGCCTGACCATTGTAAAAAAAAAAGGAACCAAATCAAGACGTGTTGAGGTTGACTGAAATGAAAACTTGATCGCTGGCGAGTCAAACAGAGCAACTTGTCTTGATTTGTGTCCCAAGTGGGGGGCATGGCACTTAGCGATGTCAATGTTTCAGACTTGGGTCCGATCCATGCACTATCTAATTCAATATAATTGGGTCCTGTTTGAATTTATTCAGTCACACATTATGTAAATGGCTAATCAGGTCAAATTATATTTGGATTGAAACTTGCATGCACTCGCATCCCACTTGTTTAGTCTAGTCAACATAAACGCCCGAGCTATAGCATGAATTTGAATTCAGTTAACTTGTGCAAATGAGTGAATTAAAGAGACTTGAAACTCAAGCTGAAGCTCAAACTCAACTTGATTAGCATTTCTACACAACAAAGTTCGAGCCTCATGTGGTTTAGAAATTAGAGCTTCAGATTGAACAATAGCTTTAGACTGACAAAGAGCGATAGATCACCCGGCCAGGGGTTCAACTCACAAGTTGAAGATAGTGGGTTCAACACCTGGGACACGCATCTGGCTTCGATAAGTGTACAGCCTTTGGTGTGGATAGCAGGAGTTCATGATTCATATTGGTCCCTATTACATCACCGTACAACAACAACAACAACTAAGCCTTTTCCCATACTAGACGGGGTCGGCTACATGGATTCTTTGTTTCCACAAATCCCTATCGTGTGCCATGTTAGCAGTTAACTCCCAATAAGCTAGATCATTCTTTATTGTTTCTTTCCAACACTTTTGTGGTCATCCTCTACCTCCTTTAATACTTTCCAAATTTAGTTTTCCTAACCTTTTTACTCTTCTTTTGATCTTCTTTCTTATGTCCAAAACATCTTAAACGATGTTCTCTCATTTTATCCTCTATTGGTGCCACTCCTAATTTGTTTCTAATAAGCTCATTATGTATATGGTCTTTTCTTGTATGACCACTCATCCATCTCAACATCTTCATTTTTGTCACAGAGACCTTTTACACGTTGATGATTAACTACACAACACTCAGAACCATAAAACATGGTAGGCCTAATTGCTGCTCTATAATATTTACCTTTTAACTTTAATGGTATCTTCTTATCACAAAGAATATCTGATGCTCCTCTCCATTTTAACCAACCATCATTAATTCTATGTGTAACTTCTCCATCAATTCTTCCATCACTCTGAAAAATTGACCCAAGGTATTTAAAATTTTCCTTTTGGGGAATGCAATGTGTGCCAATTTTAATTTCCATGTCCTCTGAAGTAACCAAATGATCAAACTTACATTCCATATATTCTATCTTTGTTCTACTAAGTTGGAGGCCTTTGCTTTCTAATATTTCTCTCCATAGTTCCAATTTTCTATTCACTTTTTCCTTAGACTCCTCCACTAATACAATGTCATCTGCAAATAACATACACCAAGGTACTTCATCTTGAATATGTTTTGTTAACTCATCCATCACCATTATAAATAAGTATGGACATAAAGTTGATCCTTGATGTAACCCAATATTAACTTCAAAGAAGTCTGTCGTTCCTTCATGAGTCCTCACACATGTTTACATGTCTCTTATAAGGTTAATATATGTCAATGGGATACCTCTTTTTTCTAAAGTTCTCCAAAGAACCTTCCTCAGTACCCTATCATAAGCTTTTTCTATATCAATAAATATCATGTGAAGGCCTTTCTTTTTTGCTCTAAAATGTTCCATGAATCGCTTCAATAGTAGATCTGCCTGGCATGAATCCAAATTGGTTCTCTGTTGTACTTGATACTTGTCTTAACCTACGTTCGATAATTCTTTCCCATAATTTCATAGTATGACTCATTAACTTGATACCTCGATAATTCGCATAATTTTGAATGTCTCCCTTGTTTTTATATATGGGTATAAGTGTACTTGCTCTCCATTCCTCGGACATCTTTTGGTTTTTCCATATTTCATTAAATAGTCTTGTGAGACAAGTGATTCCTATTTCTCCTAGTATTTTCCCAACTTCTATAGGAATATTATCTAGTCCTACCGAGTTACCACCCTTCATATGTTTAAGCCTCTTTGACTTCATTCTTTTGAATACGTCGGTAGAAATTGTGGTTTATATACTTTTCTGATTTGGCTAACTCTCCTAAGCTAATACTAACATCTTTATTTTCATTAAAAAGATTATCAAAATAGTTTTTTCATCTATTTTTTATATCATCATTTGCCACTAGAATTTTTTCATCCTCATCTTTTATGCATCTAACATAATTAAGATCTTTAGTTTTCTTATCTCTAGCCCTAGCTATCCTAAAAATATCTCTTTCACCCTCTTTTGAGTTGAGTTTTTTATATAAGTCCTCCCAAATTTTAGCTTTTGCTTCACTCATGACCTTTTTCGCTTCTTTCTTTGCTTTCTTATAAGCCTCTAAAGTTTCACTAGTTTTCTTAGTATAATGTAATTTGTAGCATGCCCTCTTTGCCTTGATTTTATTTTGTACTACTTCACTCTATAACCAAGCTTCTTTTTGTGCCGGTACACCTCCCTTAGATACCCCTAACACATCTTTTGCCACTTTCCTAATATGTATAGCCATATTGTTCCACATATCACAGGGTGTACCAACATAATTCCAAACATTTCCTTGATGGACTTTCTGTTTAAATATATCTTCTTTCCCACTTTTGAGGTTCCACCATTTAGTCCGAATAGCTCGATGCACTCTTTTCTTCTTTGTCCATTTTTTTATTTGTAAATCCATAACTAAAAGTCGATGTTGGGTGGTTAAACCTTCTCCTGGAATTACCTTGCAATCTTTACAACACGCTATATCTTTTTTTCTACAAATAAAGTAATCAATTTGTGTTTGTGATAAGCCACTCTTATAAGTAATTAAATGTACATCTCGTTTTTTGAAGATTGTATTGACTATAAAGAGATCAAATGCCATAGCAAAATTTAAAATTTCCCTACCTTTCTCATTTATATCCCCAAAACCAAAGCTTCCATGAATCCCTTGATATCCTAATGCCTCTTTACCGACATCTCCATTTAAGTCAACTCCTAAACGAATCATCTCCCTTTGTGGAATCTTTTGAAACACCTTATCTAACTCTTCTCAAAAAGTTGTCTTTATACTATCTTTTAGTCCTACTTGGGGTGCGTAAGCATAAACTATATTCAAAACCTATGCTCCTAACACTAATTTCAACGTAATGATTCGATCACCATATTGTTGTATGTCTACTACACTCCTTTAAATCTTTATTTATGATAATACCAACTCCATTTCGAGCCTTTTCTTTTCCTGAGTACCATAATTTAAAACATGTATCATCTATCTCCTTTGCTTTTTCTCCAACCCATTTTGTCTCTTGTAAACATAGAATATGAATCTTTCTCTGAATCATAGTATCTACCACCTCCATTAGCTTACCAGATAATGTTCCGATATTCCAAGAACAATACAAATCTTATTATCTAGGACTACCTTTCTTACCCCCCGCATCCGTCCATAATCAAAATGCGGAGACCCTTTCTGAAATTTTTTCACTACATTCGGACGACAATATAGTGGGACTAACTTCTTTACCCACACCTGTCCATGATGTGGGAACTCTTTTTAATTGATTCACTACATTCAGGCAAAAATGTAGTGACCCTTTCTTACTTATTACTGCATTCGGGCTCTGCAGCATATCGCTAGGCGGGGACGCCTCAAAGCAATGCTCATAATTTTTGTAATCCATGTTATAAAATCCGACGAAGTTTTATGCTGACTGTCGGAAGCCTAACACAACCCTCCTCCTTTATCCGAGCTTGGGACCGGCAATGCAGGGATGATCCCTTAAATGGGTGATGTTTTCTCGTACAATTACCAAAGAAAATTTTTGTAATCCATGTTATAAAATCCGATGAAGTTTTACGCTAGCTGTCGAAAGCCTAACACAACCCTCCTCCTTTATTCGGGCTTGGGACTGGCAATGCAAGGGTGATCCCTTACATAGGCAGAGTTTGTTATGAGTTAACTGCTAACATGGCACACGATAGGGATCTGTGGAAACAAAGAATCCATGTAGCCGACCCCATCTAGTATGGGAAAAGGCTTTTGTTGTTGTTGTACAGTTACCAAAGAAAATCCTATTAGCTATAGAAAGCAGCAAATTGTGGTGTAAGAGGCCATACTTCTGCACAAATTTCTCAATCAGCAGCCTCCTCTCTTGTTTTCGCATTTTTTTTCCGCTGCTGCTTAGGCTTAGACAAATCAGAATGGGCAGACAAAGCTACTTCACTCATATTGAAACCATTGACTGCTTTTGCCGTACCTGCAAAAATGGAAAAATCAGGTCAAATTGTTGTTCACTACTATGGCAAGCAATCATGACATGTAGTATCAATATAGGAAGATTTTCTCAACAAATGGGCATGACAGCCAATTTAGTGAAACATGAAAACCTTTCAGCATATCAATGGCCTTTCCTACAACCCAAGCTTGTTACTATTATTGTTCTGCACCAGAGTTCTTAACTAAAAGCAATAACATTTATTTTGAAGAAAAAAAAGGTTGCAACAACCGGTTCAAAATTAATTTTATGAAAAAATAAGTGCTGTATATTGGGATCTTCAACATATCCACTTTGAAGTGGCACTTACACATGCAAGCTTGCACATGATTCCCAAAGACACATGCACTAATGCATGAACCATGTGTTGGTGAAATCAAGCATCAAAGAATCTCGCAAGCATCAAAGGGATATGGAACGACAGTCTGCCCTCCAATGGAGTCGACGGCTCCTTTCTTTTATTCAACTTTTTCCTTAATTTAGCCTAATGGCTTGGATTACACTTATATACACTTTATAACTTAAAAGACTATTGTATCCTTATTTAGTAATATATTCGTTACAACTTAAGTGAAACTTTTCTGGTATCCCTTATATGGATATTGGATCTCCCAAGAGATCTCGGGTCATAACCAGTATTTTTAACAGGCCCCCTCAAGTTGGGACTTGAATGCTCATGATTCCAACTTGTCGAAGCTCTCTTATTCCAGCTGGTTGTAACGGCTTCATAAGGATATCAACCAATTGTTGTTCGGAACGTACATGAGTGAGATCAAATATTCCATATAATAATTTTTTTCTCAAATGAAGTGACAATCCACTTTAATATGTTTAGTACACTCATGATACACTGAATCAGAAGCAATTTGCAGCTGCAGGACAACCATGCTATCTGTATAAAATATTACCTTGAAACCAATTTCACCTATAAGGGACAACACCAATAAACCGTCACACATCCATAAGGCAATTGCTCTATATTCAGCCTCTGCAAAAGATCTAGCAACCACAGATTGTTTCTTACTCTTTCAAGAAAGTGCATTCCCTCCCACACACACAATATATCTTGATGTTGATCTTCTATACTCACTAGAATATGCTCAGTCAGCATCTGAATAAATTTCAATTCCTAGGGAACTATTCTGTGAATATATCAAATCATGAGTAATAGAAGATTTTAAGTATCTAATAATATGAAAAACCGAATTCATATGATGTCATGTAGGAGAATGCATCCATCTGCTCATAGCAAAACTGATATCTAGTCGAGTAATAGTAAGGTATATTAGTTTACCCCACTATTCTTTGATATCTGCCCACACCTTCACAAGGTTCATAAGTTGTCCCAACTTATTCCTTCTTATATTAAATCGGTATGGTACACACAACAATCTTCCATCTTGGTTTCTTTTAACAAGTTCAAGATATACTTCCTCTAGCATAAAAAAAAAGTAGTCATCACTTTGAATAATCTCCATTCCAAGAAAATAATGCAACTTGCCTAGATCTTTCAAATAAAACAAGCAATGTAGTTTCTTCTTTAGAGAGATAATTCCTTTAATATCGTAACATATACAACCAATAAAATCATTTTCTCGTCCTGTTTTATAAATAAAGTGTGATCACTCACACTTCTTTTAAATCCCAAATAAAAAATCCCTTCGCTAAATTTTTCAAACCACGTTGTAGGAAATTATTTTAGCCCATAAAGAGATTTCTTCAATTTGGATACCTTATTCATTGAAGCTCCTTGGTTGTAGCCTGGTGGCATGTTCATATAGATATCCTCTAAAAGGTCACTTTGGAGAAAAACATTCTTAACATTAAGCTACCATAACTCCCACTTCCGATTCACAGCTACACTTAAAATAATTCGTATGGTATTCATCTTAGCCACTGGGATGAACGTCTCATTATAGTTAATTTCATATGATCGACTATAACCCTTAGCCACCAACCTGGCTTTATATGGCTCTATACTTCTATCTACGTTGAATTTAATCGTGTGCACCCACTTGTAGCCCACAGTTTTACTTTTTGGTGGGAGGTCTAAAATAACTCATGTTTGATTCTATTCTAAAGCTGCAATTTCATTATAGTTGCATGCCATGAGGGGCTCTGGTTTGCTTCCTCAAAACTCTTGGGAACCTGAGTACTTTCTGTATTTATCACAAATAATTGATATTCTTTTGAAAAATTAGATTATGATATTATCCGATGTAATGGATACGTGGCAGTCTCGCATTTTTCCTTTCTTAAAACAATAGGTAAATCATCAAAAGTATTAGAAGTGCTAGGGGTTACTTAAGGAGGAGGAATTGTTTCATAGTGAGAATCTTGATTCAGGGTAGCATTCAGATTTTGCATAACAACCTTTCTTTCCCCTCTAGAGTAGGTCTTTCATTCACCTTTTTGTGAAGACCTATTTTCTCCTATTTCTATCTCACTTTTTGAGTATACTTCATAAGGTATTATCGACAACACCATAAAAAGCAAATTGTATTGGTTGTCCTTATTCTCATAAAATGGAATTTACTCATGGAACATCACATCCATATTGACATAATATCTCCTCTTAATTGGGTCATCGCATTTGTTGTATGTAGAGGAGTATTCCAAAAGTATACATTTGATTGCTCTAGCATCAAATTTATCCCTACTACTTTTATGCACATGTATAAAGCAAGTACATCTAAATATTTTCAAATGAACATGAAACTGTCTTTAGTTAGAACACAATAGATGGAAGGGAGAATCCCTATTAAAAACTTCACTAGGCATGCGATTTATAAGATGGTGACTTCTCCCCAATAGACTTTAGGGACACTATAACTGATCAGTAAAGTTTTAGCCACCTCTAATATATACCTATTCTTTCTTTCATAGACACTATTATGTTAGTGGAGAGTAAGAGCATCAAGTTTGATGTAATATGCCCTTACTTAAAAAATATGAATGTAAGGAATTACTCATATACTCTCTCCCATTATCACTTCTAATAATTTTGATAGAATGTTGAAACTGATTCTTAATAAACTCACAATACGAGGGCAAAACATTCCCAACTTTATCTCTTGTTTTCAAAAGGTAAATCATGGTAAACCTAGTGCAATCACCAATAAATGAGACAAAATATCTAGTCATAGTCATGTAAGGATTTAATGGAACATGGACCCCAATTATCTGAATGGACAATTTCAAAGGCTTTAAATATCTAATTTCATTCAATGAAAAGGAAACACGATGATGTTTAGCTCTTTAACAGGTATCATATCTCAAAATAAAATCATTAGAACTCTAAAATTAAGGTAACAAAAATATGATCTTAGAGATAGGAAGATGTTTCAATCATTGATGTCAATGTGACAATTCTATTTTTTGTTTTTTAGCAAGTAATGAGGTTCCTTCTACTATTGTGTAGGCCTCCTCATAAAAGTATAGTCATCTCTTTATGCTACCCTGACCACATATTTTCCTTATCTTATGTTCCTGAAAAATTAAGTGAGCACTATAAGTCTTTAGCTAAAGACTGAATAAAAAGTAAATTCATGTAGAACGTTTTGAAGTCGTCCAACAGATGTAATAATACTTCCTTTCCCAACAATGAGAGTATTTGACCCATCAACCATCTTAATACCAATGTCTCCCTGAATCAAATGATAATCATGAAAGTATTATCTGGTTCCCACCATATGTATTTAACACCGAAGTCAAGAACCCAAATTCGTGTATTAGAAGTGGAAGAGTTACCCTGGGCCATAAACGAAAAAGGGTAAGTGTGGTTTGTGGATCTATGGTAGTTGAAGTGGATGATATATGAGCATCAGCAAGCCTTAATTCCAGCTCTTTTATCTTCCTCTTCATTTCGGCCAAAGAATTCAAACTTGTCTCCATCCCATTATGTTCATTTTGGTCACTCACATAAGCCTTAGATTGCTGATTTTGGTTATAACTTGGTCGACCAATTAGCTACCAACATATCTCTCGAGTATGTTTGGTTTTCCCATAATAAGTGTACGAGAGTGTCTTTCTCATATGAAGAATGTTGTGTTTCGCCTCTTCCTCTTCTACTATGCCATCCTCCTATGCCTCTAAGTCCAGAGGTAGGTTGAAAGTTCTTTCAAACAAAGGCCATGACTTTTGTGATGCTAATTTTCCCTCCTTTCTCAAGATGTCGCGTGTCTTCTTCTCTCAAAAGTAGCGTATAAAATATGATGAGTGAGGGAAGTTCTTCCCTACTTAAAATGTTATTTTTTACTGCCTAGAAATCTAAAGAAATACCACATAACAAATAAAACACTTTTTTTCTTAAAACTATTCATTTTTTTTCTTTCATACAGTTTTGACATTTCATTTTCGAATAAAATTATAGTTCTTCCCATAATCCTCGAAACTCTGCATAATATTCACTTATTATTCTCCCCTTGTCGGTATTTGCGAATCTTATCTATAATTTTGTATTTCTTAGCGATATTTTTCCTCTAAACATAGGCATCATGGACAACCTGCCAAATCTCATGGGTTGATTCCAAGAACATAAAAGTACTCTCGATGGAAGGTATCATTGACTGAATCAACCAAGCACTTCCCAAGGGTGAACTAGCAAATGCCTCGAGGTCAAAACATCCCAATTTTAGTTCAAGGGAATTGAGACTTATAAAGCTTAAAGCCTTAAACGGATACATGTCCAATTGCTTTCCAAACTAAATTTCTCGAATGCACTGGCCCCTAGCAAAATGCAGTTTGATTTTTCATCCAGGTACAGGACCATAAACCAATTGGGTGTCTCCTCAATCTCACTTCCTCTTCTTCTAACCTGATGACAATACTACATAGCCTGTAATATTTTAGAAAAACAAGCAGGTTCCTCTACGGGAGGCAGTAGATACATTTTCAGCTTTTTGAAGGCTTCCAAAAACAAGCATCACTGTTAACCATGGGGCATTTGGAGTTTGGAACCAAATGCAATAGCCCCATATTTTGAACGGCACAATGGGTTTTAGGGCCTGCACACGTCTGGCACTTTGACAGATGTCATTTTCTATACAGCTGCATGAATGATTGTCATGCAACTCTTAACCTTTCCAATTTTAGGGCCATCCATCAATATTTTTCGAGATGGGCACTACATTCATCTGGCACATCTAGAAAACACTTTAGGGTAAGATGAAGTTAAAGCTACGGAAGTTTAAGTCTAGCACAACAACTGAATACAAAAATCTACACAATTCAAAATATGCAAATAAAAACATATGAAGACATATAACGTTTAAGCATTAACAGTGTGGTCAATACTGCATCACCGTGACAGAGCACATCAACTTTATATACATGTGAGAGCAAATTTTAAGAAGATTGCACAAGAATGCTAAGCACTGATCAGAAAAAGAATGATCAAAATAATACTATACGTGTTGAACAAAATTACTGCCTTAAATCCCACACGATCTAAACCAAATGTTTCAAAACAATTTAATAGATCAAAGACCTTCAAATTCTTCAGAACCAATTTAGTTAAAAACAATTAAAGGCACTAACAGATCATAAACACGGCTTACAGGAAATGGCCCATCATATTTAAATCCATCAAATCAGTTGCAAAGAGGCCAAATATCTATTCAAGCATGTTTAAGAGTACATGTACTTTGGGCAAAAAGGAGACCAATCTTCTTAATGAAATGTACATGGTTTGCCTGCACGCCGGAATGAAAAAAACCAAAAAAGAGAACAGGGAAAATCACTGTCAAGAAAACAAAGATTGTCTTGAAATGCAAAGCAAATGAACCAAGACCCACAAAATTTTCTTATGGTAGAAAAGTACCGCCATAGAGCAGCAAGTTGACATGCTATGTTGTTTTATGGTTATGAGTGTTGGGCAGTTAATCATCAATCTGTGCAAAGAATGTCTGTGGTATAAACGAAGATGTTGAGAACTTGAGATGGATGAGCGGTCACACAAGAAAAGATTGTATACATAATGAGGTTATTAAAAACAAAACCCTATACATAATCAGGTTATTAAAAACAAATTGGGAGTAGTTCAATAGAAGATAAAATGAGAAAAAATCGTTTAAGATGATTTGGACATGTAGACGACCCAAGGATGTTCCCGTAAGAAGATATGAAAACTAGAATTTGAAAATGTTAAAAGAGGAAGAGGACAACTTTGTGTTTAGAAAGAAACAATAAAGAAATAAAGAATGATCTAATTTATATTGAATTACCTGCTAGCATTGGCCCGTGATAGGGCTATGTGTAAACAAACAATCCATGTAGCCGACCCCATCTAGTATGGAAAAGGGTTAGTTGTTGTTGTAGTAGAAAAGTACCGCCAACACCATTACTGGTGACAAATCTTTCAACGGATATAAAATTAGATTTTGAAGAACCGTGTAAGTGAAAGTTTTACTGTTGGGATTATCCATGTGGAATGAAGAGGCAAAGGAAAATGATGAGACCCGAATGGCTCTGTTCAACGAATAAATTTGTATGCACCGGAGATAAACTCAAGCAACCAATTCGTCTGCACCAATAAAAGAAAAGCCACACATTAAGCATCTTCTTTGGCAACGCAAAGAGCCCAACGTATTGCATATATAATCTCTCTGACGCATTTCACCGAACAGAAGAGTGCAGTTTGGCAACTGCAACCACTTCACTAGAACAGCCAACTGAAATGCCTTGATCTTATAACCAAATAAGGCTGTAACCGACGCTTGACAGTTTCATAAGCATTCTTGCCTTAAGGAAAAAAACCCAATATGAAAAATAAGAGAGAGAGAGAGAGAGAGAGAGAGAGAGAGAGAGAGAGAGAGAGAGAGAGAGAGAGAGAAACTGGGTGCATTATGCACCCATCTACCCTGAGAGAGAGAGAGACATACCAGGACGGAAAACAATGGTCAGAGAAGAAGGCTCTCTCTATCACCGTCGTTGCATTACAGCGCGTGCGTTTCGGGACTGCATGGAAGAGCACGAGATGGAGGAGCTGAAGGGGAAATTGGGGCTGGGGAGAGAACACGTCGAGGCCCCGATCTGGGCTAGGGCCTTGTACCGGTTTGGGTCTTTGGACTATCCAACTGAACTAAATTTTAAAAACTAAATACTGAAAATTGGAAGTTTCAAGTGGGCTCTTTCATTTTCTCAAATTTATATGAGGCGGCTTAATTTTCCAGAATCACAAATTACTTTTTTTTGTTATGTGAGTTGGTTAGGGATGGCAATGGGGTTTTTACCTATACCCAACCACACATACCACAAATTTGTGCCTTGTACACGCTCCATTAAACATGGCTGGTTCGGAATCGGTTCGGTAGTTTGAACCGAAACCAAACCACTGATAATTGGAAATGGAGATTTCTCGATTCAGTTGCAGTTCAAGACATATAAGAACCAATCTGGAACCGAAACCGACATTTTGGTTCCAATTCAAACTGCTGGTTCGACCTCTCAGTTCCCGCCCCTCCTTCCTATGCTCTAAGAGGTTGTCAAACAGCCTCATGATAGATGTTGTCTGTCAAATGGTCTAATAATAGAGGTTTAACAACATCGTGATAGAGGTTGTCAGCATTGTTTAGCATGAGATTGATTGTTGTTTACTTTTAGATGTATATATAATATTATACTTTTTTAATTTTATACTTTTATTAATTAGCTGGAGCAATTCCAGATTTAAATCAAAACCGTTCTGAAACAGCCGGTTCTCGGAACCGTAACTGTAATCGGCCTTGGACCAGTTCAATTAAGGTTTAAGGTTTTGAGAGAACCATAACCGAACATGTCTACTTGTAGTGGCATGTAGAGTTAGGGTTTTTTTACCCCATGGGTAATGGGGTGAGTATAGTGCATCGTTACACGATTTTATTCTCAACAAAGTTGTTAAATTTTGAATAAAAACTGATGTAGATATCATTCTTCGCATAATATTAGCTGATATTACCATATGAATATGTATTAGAAGTGATATTATTTCTTTATAATTTTCTATGCTTGTCTTAGCATTTTGTATTAATCCCAAGTGGGATGTCTATTTATTGAGTAAGAAGTTTCTTATCCATCTAGAAGGTCTTCTATCAAGTAGACTTTGCATAATAAAGTATCTACTTTGTTATGAGAAAACAATCTAATTTTTTTAATAATCTTTTGATTAGAAGGGCAAGACAATAGCATTTAGTAACTTATGAACAATAAGAACAACGAAAATATGACCTACATTAACTAGTTCCTCAGGAACAGGAGGATCGATTGTCGATTTTTTGAAACACCAACCGAGTGGCTTCCGATTACGGTTTTGAGACGGGTCTGGACGATTCCTATTTCAGGACTGACCTGATTCGGGTTTGAACCGACAAATCGGTCCCAAACATGCCATATCTAGGTCTCACTCTCACCTATGTAAGGAACTAACTTGGCTCTCCTTTGCACACACAAAAAAAGAACTAACCTACGTTTAAAAGAAGAAATAAAATGAAGTACCAATATCCAATAAATACATAGTTTGATATAAAGAGGTGACCTGTTCATTGTTCAAAACCTTTTAAAACAGGCAGCAATGTGGAAAGTGAAGCTAATAAGCCGTAATTACAAATTTATGATAGATTAAAAGGTTGTACGTAAAAAAAAATCATTACTAGACCCGGGTATTTTGAATAATTAGACCCATATCCGACTCATTTCCACAGCCAGTGCAGCGGGTTTAAGGTTTTGCGACGTTTTGGTTCTTCAGATCGCTGTAATCGTCTTTCACTCTTTTGCTGCGTTTTACTCACATTTCCTCAACGATGGCTTCTAAATCCTCAGCTTTACTTCTCATCCGTCGATTCCTGAATCCCCTTCAATCTCCTTCATCGCGCATCGTTCATCCTTCTCTGTCATCTCTTCGTCTCCATGATGCGTCGTTTGCTACCAATCCAGACTCTGAATACAATCTTTCCGGATGCATCGGAGCTCTTTCCCTCTCGAATATGAACGTTTTCGGCGGTACTCACAAAGATTCCGACTACCCAAATCGTGTTTCTCAGACGGGGGCCGCGTCTCCGGCGGTTGAGGCTCTTCTTCACCCGTGTGGTGTTCCAGAATTGCGCTTCTTCCTGAACGAGGAAGGTCGGTGATTGATTCATCTCTTATTTTTATTCTTTGGGCAGGATCGTTTTGTTAGGTTGGCACTTCCGGAATGGAATTTGTTCAAGTCTTATTCTTCTAGTCGTCAAGCAGATATTTACATTTTAGCCAATCTTTCGGTTTGGGTAGAGTTTCGAACAATGATTTCATAAGTCAGTACTTTGAGATAGGTGCCGCTGGTCTAGAAGCAAACACTGGCATTTATTTCGTCCATCAATGGGTCGGGTTCGAATCTGTTTCTCGATTTGGGGAAACATGGCCCGGTTAAAGGTCATAATTTGCAGATTCTGGTGAAGCCTGCGATATAATTCTCGGAAAAACTCGGTAGAAGGATGAGTTTGGTTGCGATGAATTTCTTTTCTCTTTTGGTCTTTCTGATAAGTTGCATGATGAATGCTTTGTCTGACTACAACCTCCTCCACGTTTCTTTTCTTGAATAAGGAAAGTGGCAGTGTCCTTAGGGCATTTGATATCTATCTTTAGCATGATTTATATATACATCATGCACATTTCTTTATTGTTTTCTTTAACTCTAACACTTGAAACTATTTTCCCTATGTCCTATTTGTGTTTTGCATTTTCTTTTTGCCCCCATTGTTCAATACAGAATAATGTGAGATAATTTTATGTTATGTACTGATACTACTTGGGTACTGTTTTAAGTTACACCGTACGTGATATTTCCTCTCTATATAATATGTATGACTAGTAATAGGTATCTAAAAGCTTGTTTACATGGAAAACATGAAATTGTCTGGCCAGAATTAATCTCGAATGAAGGTATTAGGATCCCATAACTCAAAACATGAAAACCTATGTTTTCAAAGTTCTTTAATGGACAACATTCATGATCTAGGTAGGATTGTCAAATATAACAAATAATTTCATGAATCACCACAAACTCATAATATTAAAGGCCTTGGTATACCAACTCCGCCCATGTAAGGGATCACCCTTGCATGGCCGGTCCCAAGCTTGGATAAAGGAGGAGGGTTGTGTTAGCGTAAAATTTTATTGGACTTATTTATCATGGATTCTACAAATATGGTAGGGCTTTGTGAAAACAAAGAATCCATATAGCCAACCCCATCTAATATGGAAAAAGGCTTAGTTGTTGTTATTATACCAAACAATCTTTAAGGGTAAGCTCAAAGTCGAGTTTTAAGGACAAACTCGAACCCAAACAAGCTTTAAGGCTAAGCTCAAACCATCCAAATCAAGCAAGCGCCAAGGGCTTTAAATAACTCACAATCTCAAACGTGATTATATGATTCCAAGGATATGATAATCCACCAAGATGATCAAAATAAATTTTAAATATATACGAAAAGATTTATAATCAACTTAATATTTTCCAATATAAAATGTTTGTTTCAAAAAACAAAATTTCTTTGAATGCAATTTTTTTAAATACGGTTATGAGTGTTGGGTTACACAAATTATGAGCATTGCGTTGGGGCATCCCCTCTTAACGACGCGTTGCAGAGTCCAAATACAGTGAAAAGTAAGCAAGGGTCACTACATTTTCGCTCGGATATAGTGAATCAATTACATAGAGGGTCTCCGCATTTTTAATATGGACGAATGTGGAGGTAAGGAAGCTAATCATAGATAATAAGATTCGTATTGGTTCTTGGAATATCGGAATATTGTCCGATAAGCTAATGGAGGTGGTAGATACTATGATTCGGAGAAAGATTCATATCCTATGTTTACAAGAGACAAAATGAGTTAGAGAAAAAGCAAAAAAGGATTGAGGATATAGGTTTTAAATTATGGTATTCAGGTAAGGAAAAGACTCAAAACAGAGTTGGTATTATCATAAATAAAGACTTAAAGAATAGTCTAATAGACATACAACGATATGGTGACAGAATCATGACGTTGAAATTTGTGTTAGGAGCAGAGATTTTGAATATAATTTGTGCTTATGCACCCCAAGTAGCACTAGAAGATAGTATAAAGATGGCTTTTGGGAAGAGTTATACAAGGTGATTCAAAGAATTCCACAAAAGAAGATGATTTGTTTAGGAGGAGACTTAAATGGACATGTCGGCAGTGTTATCCGTATCGCACCGTACGATACCATGCGATACATTAACCTGTATCGTATGATATGCCAAAAAAAATCATTTTTTTTTCAATTTCTTTTTTCAAAATTTTTTTGCAGGTTTTTGGTCTCTCTTCACCTCTCTTCACTTCCCTCTAAGGCATCCTCCGATATGCTTGTAATTTGGGTTTATAATTTTATTTATTGAATAAGAATAATTTATGAACAAATAAAAATTGTGACAAAATCATTTCCCTTTCTGTTGCCAACTTTTAGGTATATTTCTGCTAGCAGTTTCTAATTTCATGAGATCGCAAACAATTAAAAACATTTGGTTGTCTCGGTTCATTGAGTGGGCATTTCACAACTTCACTATTTTAGGGTTCACCTTACGTGACTTCCATTGAGTTGAACATAATCAACGTGTGTGAGGCTTAACTCAGTCCGTGAAGTGAGAAATGAAGCTCAAGCATTAGTTAAAAAGCTAATCTCTAGTAAGAGAAAAAGGGGATATCATCAAGTAATAATATCACATCACTGAGGTGTCATAGAGTAAATAATCAAAGAAATTGAGCTCATTGTTTTGCTCACATATGAAAATTAGCAAATATGACAACTACATGTACAAAGATAGCAGTTTGTTAATTTTGATATATTAGATGAGTGGATTATGGAAGATAACGAAGAAAATGCACTCCTAACCGAAGAAGACATTGCATGAATTAATTTGAAGTGCAACAACATCATGAAGGAGATGAAGATTTTCATTTTAAAGCAGAAGGTGATGAGAAACTTTGAATCTTTATCAAGGAGAAGATAGAAGATTATTTAGTTAATGATCCTGATACAAATTTACAATATGTAAAATGTAAATGTATTTCATTTTTTGCTTCAAAATATGTAATTTTGGATGCAATTGTTCAATGTGAATGTTTAATTTGTGCTAAACTTTGCATTATATGAATTTAAAGCAATTACCAGATTTTTCTAGATTTTTTTCGGATTTTTACTAATTTTCTATATTTTTTAAATATTTTTGTATTATTTTAATATTAAAGTACGATACAATACGCCTGTATCATGGATCCCAATGATATGCGATACGATATGCGTCAGACAACACTGCATGTCGGTAAAGAGGCATTAGGATATCAAGATATTCATGGAAACTTTGGTTTTGGAGATATAAACGAGGAAGGTAGGGAGATTTTAAATTTTGCTATGGCATTTGATCTCTTTATAGTCAATACAATCTTCAAAAAATGAGATGAACATTTAATTACTTATAAGAGTGACTTATCACAAACACAAATTGATTATTTTATTTGTAGGAAAAAAGATAGTGTGTTGTAAAGGTTGCAAGGTAATTCCAAGAGAAAGCTTAACCGCCCAACATCGACTTTTAGTTATGGATTTACAGGTAAAAAAGTGGACAAAGAAGAAAAGAGTGCATCGAGCTATTCAGACTAAATGGTGGAACCTCAAAAGCAAGAAAGAAGGTATATTTAAACAAAAAGTCATTGATGCTTGGAATTATGTTGGTACACCTTATAATTCGTGGGACAATATGACTATACATATTAGGAAAGTGGTGAAAGATGTGTTAGGTGAATCTAAGGGAGGTGTACCGGCACAAAAAGAAGCTTGGTGGTGGAGTAAAGTAATGCAAAATAAAATCAAGGGAAAGAGGGCATGTTACAAATTACATTATACTAAGAAAACTAGTGAAACTTTAGAGACTTAAAAAAAGTGAAGAAAGAAGCAAAAAAGGCCGGTCGTAAAGCAAAAGCTAAAATGTGGGAGGATTTGTATAAGAAAACTCAACTCAAAAGATGGTGAAAGAGATATTTTTAGGATAGTTAGTGCTAGAGATAAAAAAACTAAGGATCTTAATTTTATTAGATGCATCAAAGACGAGCATGAGAAAATTCTAAGGGCAAATGATGATATAAAAAATAGATGAAAAAACTATTTTTATAAGCTTTTTAATAAAAATAAATATGTTAATATTAATTTAGGAGAGTTGGGCAAATTGAAAAAGTATATAAACCATAATTTCTACTGACGTATTCAAAAGAATGAAGTCAAAGATGTTCTTAAACATATGAAGGCTTGTAAATCGGTAGGACTAGACAATATTCCTATAGAAGTTTAGAAAATCCTAGGAGAAACAGGAATCACTTGGCTCATAAGACTATTTAATGAAATATGGAAAAACTAAAAGATGTCTGAGGAATATGAAGCGAGTACACTTATACCCATATATAAGAACAAGGGAGACATTCAAAATTGTGCAAATTATCGAGGTATAAGTTAATGAGCCATACTATGAAATTATAGGAAAGAATTATCGAACGTAGGTTATGACAAGTATCGAGTACAACGGAGAACGAATTTGGATTCATAAGGTAGATCTACTATTGAAGCGATTCACCTTTTGAGACGTCTTATGGAACATTTTAGGGCAAAAAAAGAAAGACCTTTACATGATATTTATTGATGTTGGAAAAGCTTACGATAAGGTACCGAGGGAGGTTCTTTGGAAAACCTTGAAAAAAAGAGGTATCCCATTGACATACATCAACCTTATAAGAGACATGTACGATTGTGCAAAAATATGTGTGAGGAAACTTCTTTGAAGTTAATATTGGGTTAAATCAAGGAACTTTAAGTCCATACTTATTTATAATAGTGATTGATGAGTTAGCAAAACATATTCAAGATTAAGTACCTTAGTGTATGTTATTTGTGGATGACATTGTGTTAGTGGAGCGGAGGAGTGTAAGGAAAAAGTTAATAGAAAATTGGAACTATGGAGAGAAACATTACAAAGTAAAGGCTTCTGACTTAGTAGAACAAAGACAGAACATATAGAATGTAAGTTTGATCATTTGGTTACTTTAGAGGACATAGAAATTAAAATTGACACACATTGTATCTTCCAAAAGGAAAGTTTTAAATAACTACGATTTCAGAGTGATAAGAGTTGATAGAGATGTTACACATAGAATTAATGTTGGTTGGTTAGAATGGAGAGGAGAACAAGGTATTCTTTGTGATAAAAAGATATTGTTAAAGTTAAAAGGTAAATATTATAGAGCAGCATTTAGACTTATCATGTTTTATGGTTCCGAATGTTGGGTAGTTAATCATCAACATGTAAAAAAGATGTCTGTGATAGAAATGAAGATGTTCAGATGGATGAGTGGTCATATAAGAAAAGACCATATACATAATGAGATTATTAGAAATAAATTAAGAGTAGCACCAATAGAGGACAAAATGAGAGAATATCGTTTAAGATGGTTTGGACATATAGAAAGAAGAACAAAAGAAAAACATGTAAGAAGGTATGAAAAACTAGATTTTGAAAGAATTAAAAGAGGTAGAGGACGACCGTAAAAGTGTTGGAAAGAAACAATAAAAAATGATCTAGCTTATTGTGAATTAACTGGTAACATACACATGATAGGGCTCAGTGGAAACAAAGAATCCATGTAGCCAACCCCGTCTAGTATGGGAAAAGGCTTAGTTGTTGTTGTATGATCATGACTTTCTCCATTGTGATAGTAGCTTGTGATTTCTTGCAGGGGATGGTGATTCAGATGAGCATCTATTGATGCCAAAGAGAACATACCAGCCTAGCAACATTAAGCGCAAGAGGACTCATGGATTCTTTGCACGGTATATGTCTGAAAACCAATGATTTTTTCTGTAGTAACATTCGCATTAACGTGCTGCTTTCGGTACTCAGAAAGGAGACAAAAGGAGGCCGGAGAGTCATTTCAAGGCGGTTGGCAAAAGGCCGCTACAGAATCACTCATTGACCGCACTGTAAGAAGGCAACGTTCTATATGAATGTTGGTGTCAACATTTTTCCTAATGGAACAACTTTTCTTATTGGTAGTTTCTGGCAGTTCAAATTGGCAAGAGAAATTATATCCCGCCACTCTATTGAGCTACAACGTTGTCAAGCTGCTAATTTTACTTTACCATCGACAATGCCAGCAGCCCTGCTTGCTAGTTCCTTCTTTTTGCTGTGGTCCATCATGCTCAACTTAGGTTTAATTGCTTAAATTTATAGCTGATCATTAAAGAGCTCTCTTTGGTGTCCTGTTTGTGTGTGTGAGAGAGAGGGGCGGGAAGGGGGTGGTTCTAATAGTGCCTTGAGGATACCTTAGCTGACTTTACCAGATAAATACTATGATGGCATGATTTTCAGAAGTTGGTAACTGACTTTGGTTCTTCTTGTAAAGGAGGTTTCATTCAGTTGAAGTCTTAATAAAAAAAAACAGGGTTCTAAAGCAGCACTGTGCACTAGGGAAAGGTGATGTTAATGCATTGGGTTCTTTCTGAACGAGCTGAGCTACTTGTCCGTCTTGCAAATCATGTTAGGCTTCTCCTATATAAACTACATTGACATTGGGAGGAGTCCAACTGCACTATACTAAAGTTGTTGAATGCCACCCGCACAAAGAGCAGTAGCTCATCTGGCTAGGGGTTGACTCTCAAGTCGAAGCTTATGAGTTCAATACCTGGGGCATGCATCTGGCTTCAGCCTCCCCGTTGTACCCAAAAGAAAATGAGTCCCACCCATCAAATGATTTCATGGGAAAAGCATGTGGCAGATGTCCATGTGTTGATTTCAGGTTCCCCTCGACATATAATGTGGTTCATTATGCTGTAGTTAAACATAAGGTAGTTCATTTGTGAACCTTTATTATTGTGTACAGATAAGAGAACCTGTCCTTATCAAGTTGTCATCTCCGTCAATGGCCGTTTATAGCACAATTCTGAATCGTGAGTAAAATTCTGTCTATGACTAACAAAGTTTTAGCAACAATGGCCGTGGAAAAACGAGGAGGTATAGGCCTTGGGTTGGGCACTGATCAGTAAGTCGAGTCTGATGGAGTTTGATGGTAAAGAGAAGTTTAGTCTCCAGCGCATGGATGGAACATGGAGCTTCCTTGACCATGCTTATGATATGGAGGGACGGCATCCGGTGATCGTTTGTGCTGTATTATAATTGAATGAATGCTTGCTTGGCAATTTGGGAGAACATTTTCAATTTTTAGATTTGCCAAACTCTTCTTCCTATGCATTTCTCTCTCTCTCTCTCTCTCTCTCTCTCTCTCTCGTGCTATGACGCACGTATGCACCACAAATTTATAAGTCAATCAGTTCGCCCCTGTCAATTACCAACTTATCAGAGATTCAGGCTTAAGAACAAATTAGTACAGCTGCAGTATGAAAATCTGTACGTGAGATGAACATCCGGTAAAACGGTCCCCCTGGGTTTTGCTCTGCTCGTTGGCTATCTAATGCTACCCTCCTTTCGTATTCAGGCTTCGAACTGGCAACAGAAGAGTTTGGTCTGTGGATGAACATCCAATCAAATTTTCGAAGGGTTTCATGTACCAAACATGGGGAATTCATGGCTTCGACTGGTATCAGCCAAAACCCGGTGAGATCGAGGTGAAACAAAGCAACGCTCAACTTCAATTCAGTAGAAATTGGCGTGACAAAATCAGAACCAAACTCTCTGTTAGAGCTCGATGCTTTACAAAACCTTTGAAGAGTTGAATGACTAGGTTTGGGTCATCCATGGGTCAGGTTTAAAATTGATACCTATAATATCCTAAAACCGTAAATGACCCCATGTCCACCATCATCAATAAATGGGAGTATGTCGCTAATGTTCTTTATTTTGGTTACAAAGGGAGGCCAAAGTTGCACACACACACACACACACACACACACACACACACATGTACCCCTCGTGGTTTGAACTCCGCACCAGCAGAAGGGCGTCAAGCACCTGGCCGGAGGAGCTAACGCTCTAGGTGCAACTATGTTGCTAATGTTAATCATGAGGGATGTCATAGATGACATGCCAGCCAGAAATGTAAAATTTTACTGCCACTATTATACATATAAACCCAAAGTTTCTTTGGGCCCAACAATACTTTTGCAAGGTCCCTAACCTTACAAGAGTCTCAAACACATACAACACACTATTTTATAGAAGCTATAACACCTGGTATACAAGTTGCCTCATATGCGGAGTTTGCTAGTCATCTATGTTCTACACAGAGTGTAGCTTAGTTCATCGACGGGACAATCTAGGCCGTCCACGTTCAGTGGCTGGGGATGATGAAGATAATGATATTGCAGACCTATCATATGCTTTCTTGTCTTCAGTGAAAGCTTTTGATAGTTGCTCTTGGAGTTCTATGTATCTTTTTTTCTTCCTCAACTGTTCCTCTGTTGTCGCGGCCGACAGCAAAGCTAGCTCACCCAAGTCATCATCATCCATGATATTGTTGAGGACCTCGGAGCATCTCGGGAAGAAGCGCTTCCCCAACTCAACTGTTGGATTACCACCCCAGTAAATATAAAAGAAATCGGATCTAGTATCTAAAATCACAAAAGCAAAACACTAACATGCATCAAAGCAAGTGAATTAAAAACAGGCCCATTTGTGCAAGTGCACACACACCTACATACGCTGGTACATGCACATGGAGGCCGAAGCAAGATGCACGCCACAGGTATTAAACTGATGGTAATCTATACCCACCCTGTTGGTCCCCGATCAGCTCCACCTCGCCTCATTGCCATCCATAACCAAAATTGCAGGATTGTAGCCAGGGTTAAGCTGATGGAACTGATCTCTGTAGCTAAGCCATGCTTTAGGCAAAGGGTTTATAACTAATGACTGTTTTAACACACTGAACCAATCCTTGCATCAATACCAATTTTTAGCACCACATTCTTTCTCGAGAGCATTGTTTGACCACGTATCAAGCTTATTAAAAGTGGTCGTACATATGAAGTCTGCTAGAAGCAAAATTTGCCAGCAAAGACCAAGGGTGCAACAGATCCCCTTCGTACACGATAAGCTATTTGAACCATCATGTTAGAATGCAGATAGTTATTTCAATGTAAATATACCGTCATTATAAATATTTATATTTAATTTTGTACTATAATTCACTTACATTTAGTTTCCTTTGGTAGGCTTAGGTTTCATAGGCAAGTTTCTCTTGCGCTAACTAGTTAGTGTTTAGTTTTCCTAATCTTTGAGTGTTGGGCAATCAAATTATCAGGACATGAAGACCTGTAAAAAATGAAGATGTAGAGGATGTGTGGGGACACAAGAAAAGGAGGTTCCACTAAAAGGCTATTAAGGAAAAAATAGTAACACCAATCAAAGATGAAATGAGGGACACAATTAAGGAAGTTTAGTCATTTGAAGAGTCGGCCAAGTGAAACTGTTGTGCAAAGGCACAGTATTAGAGGATGTACACTAAACAAGAAACCAAGCAAGGCCCAAAAAGTACTATAAGAACCTACCTATTCTTTCCTAAGCCTTAAATGCATGAATAAACCAAGATGGATCACTGAAAGAGGTTCTGTTTTGACATAAGCTTCCATTGTTTTTGCTTTTCTTTGAAATACAAGTTTACTTTTTCTTTTCTTTTTTTATTTATCTTACATTAGGTTGGCAAAGAATTATCGAAGTATCAAGTTAATAGTCACACTATAAAATTATGATAAAGAATTATTAAATGTAAGTTAATTTTTGTTGGCTTGAGTATCTCCCTAATGTTTGATACCAAGTTTTTGACGGCCTTTCAAAGGTGCCGCAACCACCTATATTTTTCAGACCAGAGTAGATCAGAGCAGCGGATAGTCCTAAGACTAAACTATTTATACTCGCCCATACGAGTTTCATTTCTAGATCGGCTAGAGTTTTTCTATGATCTTCAATCATTCTCTTGTTCTACTGAACCTTCTGTGTATATGTCTTTTACAAGTCAGGGCTAGCTCTTCTGACTGTAAGGATCTATAGGCTTCGTCCTATGTCTCATACTTCCTAATTCCTACTTTAGAATTTCAGTTTATCAAATTCCCTACCTTGCTCGTATATCCTGCATTGACTCCTCTTACTAGAATTAACACTAACCAAGCCACAACGTCTGCAACAATCCCTTCACGGCCTCCTGCCTACGGGAACAACAACGACGCTATTCAGCAGCCTCCAGGTTTCATGTTACCTTCTATAGTCTAGAGTTTACAGAATTTCTCAGCGGAGCAATCCTCCAACACAATCCTCAGGAACTTAATAAGGACACCAAATCTAAAGCATAGAATTTATTGAAATATGAAACATATGGACTTACCCCCGAAGGGTGCCTACATACCTTACATCGTCAGAGCATTGCCTGACCTTGCTTACCCCCGAGGGGTGATAGACATCACAGCCAAAGGCTTCAGGAAGAGAAGAGAGAGAGAAAGAAAGACTCTTCAAAACCGAATGAGGACTGAATGCCTCTTACATCCCAATTTATAGAGATTGGGTCCATCTCTTTATCTCCTGGACTGCCATGGCCCAGTCTTTTTCCGTGCTTTTAAAGTTTGGAATATATTCTTTCTTACTCTCGAAGTAAGGAATATATTCTTCCTTAGTGCTCCGGAATCTGCTAAAGCAAAAAGCTAAAGCAATCCTTATCTTCCAAGCTGCTGCTTTCTGGAAGATTCTCCACTGAGCAGTCCTGTGCTGGACCATTAACTTTGTCGGCACGCTGCTTTTTCGCTTTCTGTAGCGCTTTCTTATCTGTGCTTCTTGAAGACGAATTTCTGGATTCTTCCGTCTTAATCTTCTGCGCAGATTTATATGCTCTCTGTTTTGAGCATAGTAGGCTTTTTCTTTTCCGTCTTCCCGGAACTTCTGCCTAGCTTGTGCGTCCTGTGCTCGTTTCTTGAGGCGGCAGGCACAATGCTTAATCTTCTCCATCTGAAGAAGATTTTGAGGAGGAACTCTTTGTATCACTCCCTGGCTGTTTTCCAATAACAGCTTTACCAAATAGTTTATCCACTATTGGTTTTAATATTGGCTTTAATAACTTGTCAACATTATATGTTTCTTCTTCAAAGATCTCTCTGAACTGAAGGAAATTGTTTGTATCCTTCTCTGAAATTTTTCGAGGATACCAACTTGTTGTTAATAAATAAGAACTAGCAAAATTCACTTTAATTTTGCTTTCCTCATTTATTTTCCTGAGTTTCATAACCAAACTCCTGAAACTACTGACTTTTATTTCAGTCAGTTTATCGTAAAGGAAAGCTTCCTTTACCTTGGATGGCTCGAACTGTTTTCGGTCTGAGGCCACTCCTAGCTCTGCATAATGGTATGCAGGATAGCAGTTTCCATTTTCCCAGCTGGGAATGGTGGATTGGAAATTAATAAAAATTGTTTTTTCCTTTCCAACTGCCTCTCTGAAGTGTCCAACTTCTTTCTTGAAGTTCTTAGGGAAAAATTTCAATACCTGAAGATTTTCTCCTATGAACACTGTCTTTAATAGACCTGCTCGGAAAGCCGTCCATACTAATTGCGGATCGCAATTTGTCATACAGCAGAATCTGCTTGTAAGCTGCTTGTCTTCAGTGAAATAACTTTCTTTCTGAAGAGTTTCTTCTGAACTTTGTCTTGCCTTATTGAAAGTTCTGACAAAGTCTTCAAATGAGATGTTTAAGTTAACATCTTCTTTCTTCTCCTTTGCTTCAGTCTGTTTAGGAACTGATAGGAACCTTCTTTGTTTGGGAGACGAAGTCTTCACCTTGGGTTCTTTTAGCAATGTTTTTTGGAAGTCTTGAAGGATATCAATTCTTCTTATATGTAGTTCGGCTTCCTTACGGGATTCGAACCTCTTGACTGGAATTGGCACTCCAGCTCCTGTTATTCTGGCTGAGACTTCATGCCAGTTGCTGTAGATCCCTTTGTTAGGACCTGTTTCAATGGTGTACCATCGTTCCTTAGGAGACTGTTCAGCCGCCATTTTGTACGAGGTGACCTTTGTGTTTGAAGTACTTCCATACGGAACTAACTTCTTTGTGCCTGAAGATTTTTCAGGACTAAGGTTTTTCATCGGTGATGAAACTGCCTTTGTCAGTTTTATGAAACTTTTATCCTTTACAGGACTTGGAGGTTTCTTCTCCGTAACAATTTTAGGTAAATTGTCAACCTTCTGGCTTTCTAGACTTTCGTCTAAGGTTACCAGTGGAACCATATCATTGAGCTGTTTGAATTGCTCAATTATTTGAATCTTCTCTCGAAGATTTTGTAACTCCAAAGAAAGGAGTTTTTCCTTCAGCCGAAGCTGAGCTAGATCTTCCATTCTATCCGCCAACGGATAGGGTTGCTCTATTTTCGCGAAAGGCGAAGTTACCGAGAAAGTCGATAACTGTCTCACCGGAAATTCCTTTAAGATCAGAAATTTTCCGTTTCTCACAATTCCCCCCCCCCCTCAAAAGAAGAAGAGATGGGTCTTCTGTGCTGCTTGTAGTACTGATAAATCAGTGAACCGAAATCCATGTTCTTATAGAACTTGGATGAATCTAAAAAAGCTGCACAAAAAGCTTTATTAGTGTATATCGTGCTAGAAAGCACAGATTGCTCGATTCCTTTTTATCGGAATGTCCTCGCAAAATTGTTCTGGTTTTGTCCTTATCGGACTCACAGCTGTATTTATCGACATTGCAGTCGCTGAATTCTTGACACCTGTAATCCATTAAGGAAATTAGTGGAAGAATTATAAATAAAGCAAAACAGAACGATGCTTTACCTGTGAAATTCCCTTGTCAGAAAATCTGCAAGGCAATTTTCTGTTCCTTTGAGATATTCTACCTCAAAATTGTAGTGTGACAGCTTTATCTGCCACCGTACCGCGCGTCCGTGTGTCGAATCACCGGCTATCTTGGTTCGTCTAAAATGAACCAAATTTTTGCTATCTGTTCTTAAAAATAAGTCAGATATCAAGTAAATTGAAAACTTTTCAATTGTCTGAATTACCGCAAGTAGTTCTTTCTCACTACTGTGATAATTACACTTGGCTTGTTTAAAACTACCAGATCCATATCTACAGATACGTTCTTCTGGATGTTTTAAATCATCAGTAGGTTTTTGCCTACACTTGAGGACACCTCCCCAGAACTGATCTGAAGCATCAGTTTCTATGATCATCTGATCATCTGGATTTGGAAGATCCAGTTTTGGAAAAGATGTAAATCTTTTCTTTAGTTTCTTGATGTAATCCGTATCAGACGGAGTCCATGACCAAGAAACCTCTTTCTTCAGTTTAGCCTGTAAAGGCTTCCTGATTTCTGCAAGTTTTGGGATATATGCCTCAGCATATGTCAGTATACCCAAGAACCTTTGCAGTTGAGTTCTATCTTCAATTACCTCTGGAAAGGTTTGAAGATGATCTAGAATATGGGGTTGCAATGTATGCTTCCCATGTTCTATTTCTAATCCAAGAAAATCAATCTTTGTTTGAAAAAGCCTTGATTTCTTCTTACTTAAAATTATACCATAAATTTTTAAGCATGGATAACACCTTAGCAACATGCGTAAAGTGCATTTCTTCAGTTTCAGAGAAGACAAGTATGTCATCTATGTAAACTGTACAGAACTTCCTAAATGGATTTAGGATAGTCTGCATATGTCTTTGGAATATAGCAGGAGCCTGCTTCAATCCAAATGGCATTACAATCCATTCAAAATGTCCTTCAGGACAAGTGAATGCTGTTAACGGAATGGTTTCCTTATCCGCTAAAACTTGCCAATAGCCTGATTTACAATCAAAACTACTGAACACTTTCTTTCCACGAATGAGAGTTAATAACTCATGCATCGTCGGAAGTGTATGACCATCTCTATATTAACATACAGACGATTTATTTCAAGGATTTCTCCTTTATCAATTACTTTCGGGGCAATGTTAGTGCCTGGAACTGTAATTGATCTATCTGTTCCTTTCTTCATATTAGGAAGAAAGTTAGGTGTACTAAAGCGATAGGCTCTAGTAACCTTAGCTAGTAACACTCTTACTCCATTCAGAGTGAAACTAATTCTGTCTATCCATTGTACAAATGGTCCATATAGGAGACAGAAGTTATTGCCAAGAATTAAGTCTATACCAGACTCAATTTGGAATATCGTGGGGATATGAAAATGCTTACCTCCCAACCTTAATGTAAGATCTCTGCAGACCTTAGTGATCTTGAGAAGGTTGCCGTCTGCTATCTTGACTTGAATAGCTTGTGGCGCATTTTCCCAATGCTCTTCAGGTATGATATACCTGCTTGCTGTGCAGAGGCTTGCACCTGTATCAACATAACAATGTATGTTAAGCAATTTATAGCCTTTAAACTTGAGTTGTCCCTCAAAATAAATGCTATTTGGGTTGGTTCTATTTCTGATCATTGTGAATCAGAGAACTGACCTAGGGCTGACTCTAAAAATTAGATTTCAGTCGGTCAATCTGGCTAATCCAGACCAGTTCCACTCATCCTTAACACACGCAAGCGTGGGTTCGGTTGAGCTTTGATGTCTGACCGAGGCCATTTCTGCCTGCAGAAAGGCTTAACTGAAAGATCTCAACTGAGATACTAGTCAGAAAACTGCCAATCATAATCCTCTACTGGGTAGGGATCATATACTTCGGGATAAGGATCTTCTTCTATCCCTGACCATGCAATTCTAGTTCTGTTGGCTAGAATGCGTAACTTGATGATAAAATATATGATGAACATATATTTTATACATTCTTGCTGATAGGAGAAGTATGGTCTTCCCATCAGGACTGATCTGAATCCCCTGATTCAGATTCTGTATCAGATTCTGACTGTGTATCAGAATCATACTGAACAGTTAAAGAGTATACCTGTTCCTTGTCTGGGTACTGTACCTCGATTGGTTCAAACCCATCTTCATCTGCTTCAATCAGAAGTCTTACCTTGTCTGGGAATTGCTTCCTGTTTGGACATTCATTTGCATAGTGTCCTTCTTCACTGCAGACCCAACACCTGCAACTTTTCTTGCCTTTTGGGCAAAACTTTTCTTTTGAAACCTTAGAAGATTTCTTCTTTTGGAAATATTTCCCTGGAGAAAATCGTTGTTTTCTTCCAAAACTTATGTTTTTTCAAAGATTTTGATTTGGAAACTCCCCCCCTCTTAAAAGAGCGGCGCTTTCCTTTTTCTGGTTTACAACCAAACATATATTGAGACTCTATGAGCTCTGGACAACATTTTTTAGAAAATGTTTTCATCATTCTTTGAGTTTTGCCAAGGTTGCAAATCTCTTCTATATGATCCTTTAGCACACGATATGCTAAAGCAAATGCATACTGAGAAAGAGAATTCTTTCCAGTTTTCCAACGGTTGTAGACATTTATTCCTACTACCGGGATTTTTATGAGAAAATCATCTATATACTTTGGAACTTCTTCCTGTGGCGAAGTATATAAGAGTTTTTCATACTGACATGCAAAGTTGTGCAAATCACAGATATTGCATAACTGCATCTTTGAAAGAGTTTCACGAGCTTTCGCTTGTTCTTTTTCTCTTTCAGTGTTTGCGTTAGTAATGTAATCTAAACCCAAAAATATCAGGTAGATTGCAGCTAACACCATTTCAAAGAGGTCAACGGGATGCAAATCCTCATTCCACTTTGTTGCTTTGATCATTTTCTGTACATTACCTGCTGTTAGGTTTTCTATCAATAGAAGAACCAATCTGCCTGTATTGTACTTCTCTTCTTCACTTCGAAGAATGAGACTGACTTCTGCGGACCATCGATCCACAATCTTTTGTCTCTGACTAAAAGTCATAACACAATCTAGATCTAAAATTTCTGAAATTTTTAGATCTGCAAATCTAAAGTTTTGTTCAAACTTTGATCTTGAGGTTCCATGGCTAGAAGAAGCCTTGGATCCTGGATAAACGCCTGACTTACCACTTGTTGATGGTTTGTCTTCGTCCATCTTTCCTTTTCCTTTATCTTGAGGGTCATCAATATTGACTCTAAGATTGAAAGGAAGTTGTTCTTCCTCTGAACTTGAATCTTCTGATTCAGTTTCAGGGACTTGGTCGTTGATATTCATTGTCTGAATATCTCGACTTAAGTTGAAAATATCCCAAAGACTGTCATCTTTAGCAAATTTTTCAACTATTTCTTCCTCTGGAAGTTCAGTCATGACTAAGAGTTGTTCAAACTCTTGATAGTCAAATTCAGATTCATCTCTCAGAAGTAGAGAGTGAAATCTCTTATTTAGTTCGTCGGAAAACGTCATCTTATTTTTCCGTCAGAACCAAATGGCCATGTGAGACCTTGGGATTTTCCTGTTCCCAAGTCTTCATTTCCTGCTCCAAAGTTGGGCCAAGTATACTTCCATCTTGAAGTATCTTTGGTCGAAGTGGAGACTTCTGATTTATCCTGTTTAGACTCATCCTCTTGGATTTTGTCTAACTTGTCAGATAAATCTTTAATAACCTTAGCTGAAGATGCTTCAATGATCTCGCTAAGTTTATTAATCTTCTCTTCAAGAAGCACGAGCTTCTCAAGGATCTGGGTTAAGGACGGCGATATGGGATTCGTCATCTTTAACCTGTCAATTGGGCTAACTGTCGTCCAATTGAGTCTATCCGTGTGGATAGGTCTTGGAGATCAACTGCCGAAGTTGATGCTCTGGGGACAATACTTGTTGTAGAAGGGCTGCCTTCTATAACTAAGGTATTGTTTTGTCTAGAGATTGTTGGTCTTTGACCAAAATATCTCTTGTTCCTGGCTAGATCTATAGCCCAAGAATCTGTTAGAGGTGTAAGTTCACAGAACTTATTTTCCTCTATTTTTTCTATATCAGAGAAGATCTTGTCTATCTCGATATATTCTTCTTTCAAATAATCAACAGAATGATGACTGTTTGAAAGTGCATAACTTACTAAGTAAGTTACTGAAAAAGGCTTATTACCCTTTTCCATTAAATCTGTTCTTTCGAATTTGTGTATAAGGCTCAGCACCTTATCCAAATCCGCAGATTGCAGACTTATTCCAAATTTGGGATAAACGGAGAACATGAATTTCCCGTATGCCAAATTTCCTCTCGCTGCTCCTAATAAGCAGTCTACTCTATCAATGATTCTATTGTCTACAATAGCCATCTTGATAGGTGTATCAATTCCTTCTCGGAATTGTGACTTCAATAAAATCTTTATTCCACCGAAATGGATCATAGAGATTTTACTGGCGATTTCTGGATGCTTTGCAGCTATCTCAGAAATTCTCTTGTTTATTTCTCCTCTTGTCACCAAGGGCAAAAAAACTGTACCTGTAGTATCCTTAATACATCTCATGTGCAGAAGTAACACTTCATTTTTTCTTTTCAAAAGTTTTTGGAAAACCGAACTAGGTATTTCAAAAACAGTTTTCTTTTGTAGGTCTAGGTTGGATTTCCTAACCTTTCTGAGTGTATCTATGTGTAGTAGATACTCACTATGGAAACCTGAATTGGTTTCTTCCTTGAAACTATGAATGGTTTCAAGTTCTTCTGATTTCTCAGAGGTTGTTGAAGTTTATACTTCATTACTCATGGTATTTACCAGGTTTTCTACTTCATTACTCACTATAGGCTTAGTCTTTTTCCAAAACTTTCTTTTGGATTTCTTTTTCTTGGAAAACTTCTTTTCTGGTTTACAACCAAAAAGATATTGTGATTCTATAAGTTCAGGACAACACTTCTTTGAAAATGTTTTCATCATTTTCTGTGTTTTTCCTAAATTACAAATCTGTTCTATTGTATCTTTCAACAATAGAAGACAAGTGCAATTAGCAAAGCATGAAAACATAGGACAAGGCCTATAGATCCTTACAGTCAGAAGAGCTAGCCCTGACTGCTACAAGACATATACATACAAGATTCTTAGGAACAAGAAGAATGATCAAAGATCATAAGGAAAACTCTAGCCAAGCTAGAAATAGAACTCGTATGGGCGAGTATAAACAGTTTAGTCTTAGGACTATCCGCTTTCAGATCTATTCTGGTCTGGAAAATAGGTGGTCTGAGGCACCTTTAAAAGGCCGTCAAAAACTTGGTATCAGAGCCATGAATAAAAAATTTTTAAAAATTTTTAGGTTAAAACCAAGTCAGGAACCGTTGTTCCAAGCTCAGAGCAAGGAATGTCTCCAGATAGACAATTCCAAGCTTCACATCAAAGGGCAACCGACCCCTCTCGCAAGAGAGTGCTAAGGGAGTCTGGCACTGGCTTCAGCATAACTTGGCACTGAAGTTTAGCAGCTGAGCATCTCAGAATAGCTGAGAAACTTAGAGTCAGGATGACTGAACCTAGAGCAATTTCGTCAGAAGACGAAAAGCACATAGAACAGGAAATAGTAGAAACCCTACATAATTTCCAGGAAGAAACCAATACAGGTTTTATAAGTGATGTTCTTATACATAGAGACACACTAAAAAACATTCAGAAAGCTGAATTGAAGTTAAATAATAAGACAATTTTCCAAACACCAAACATTTGGAATTCCTTATTAAAACGAAAGAATGAAGTGTTCTTTTATGCATCTGCAAAGGAAATGTCTATAGATATTAAAGATATTGCAGGAACAGTTTACCTTCCAATGGTAACAAGAGCTGAAATCAATCAGCACATTTCAAGGATTGCAGCAAAGCATCCTGAAGTAGCAAGTAAGATTTCTATGATTCATTTTGGAGCCATAAAAATCTTATTAAAGTCTCAATACAAAACAGGTATTGATATACCAGTAAAGATGGCGATTGTAGACAATCGTATCATCAACAGAAAAGACTGTCTCTTAGGAGCAGCACAAGGAAACTTGGTATACGGAAAATTTATGTTTTCAGTATACCCAAAGTTCGGAGTAAGCCTTCAAACAGAAGGATTAGATAAGGTCTTAAGCTTTATCCATAAGTTCGAAAGAACTGATCTTATGGAAAAAGGCAACAAACCTTTCTCACTAACTTATATAGTTAGTTATGCACTTTCAAATAGTCATCATTCAGTTGAATATTTGAAACAAGACTATATTGAGATAGACAAAATCTTCTCAGATATAGGAAGAATAGAAGAAGTGAAGTTTGAAGAACTTACACCTCTTGAAAATTCTTGGGCTATAGATTTGGCCAGGAATAAGAGATATTTTGGACAGAAACCCAGAATATCAAACCAAAGAAATACCTTGATAATAGAAGAACAACCTTCTAGAACAAGTATTTCAGAAATAGGATCAACATCCAACCAACATGTTGATCTAAGACATCTATCAGAAAGAATAGATGATTTGGGTATGCAACTATCCAAAATAACAGGTTAAGATGACGACAGTACCATCCTTAACACAAATCTTAGAGAAGTTAGCACTTCTTGAAGAAAAGATAGATAAACTTAGTGAGATCATAGAAGCATCTTCAGCTAAGATTATCAAAGACCTATCTGAAAAGATAGACAAGATTCAGACCAACAAACCTGAATCAGATATCTCCAAACAGACAAAGGATACTTCAAAATGGAAGTATACTTGGCCTAATTTTGGAGCAGGCAATGAAGACTTAGGGACAGGAAAGTCTCAAGGACTGAGTTGGCCTTTTGGTTCTGACGGAAAGATCAGATGACCTTTTTCGAAGAACTTAACAAGAAATTTGTTTCACTACTTAGTGAAGAAATAACAGATTATGAGTATTTTGAAAAACTCTTAATCATGTCAGAACTTCCCGAGGAAGTTTTGGAGGATAAGTTTTCAAAAGACGAAAGTCTTTGGGATACTTATAATTTAAGTCGTAATATTCAGACGGTGAATATTAACGATACAATTTCTGAACCACAGACAGAATCAGGGGATTCTAGTTCAGAAGAAGAAAAACCTTCCTATAATTTTAAGGTTCATATAAATGATCCTCAAGATAAGGGAAAAGGTAAGATGGACGAAGATGAGCCACAACATAGTGGTAAGTCGGGTGTCTATGAAGCTTCTAGCAGTACAAAAACTGCCAGAACAAGATTTGAGCAAGATCTCAAATTCAACAAGCTAAAATCTTCAGAGATTTTAGATTTAGACGGTGTCATGACTTTTGAACAAAGACAAAAGTTGATTGACAAATGGTCTGCTGAAATAAGTCTTATTCTTCGGGCTGAAGAAGATAAGTATAATTCAGGAAAGTTAGTTCTTCTTTTAGTAGAAAATCTAACTTCAGGAAATGTTCAAAAAATGATCAAAGCTACGCAGTGGCGAGAGGATCTACATCCTTTTGATCTTTTTGAAACAATCTTGGCAGCAATATATCTAATCTTTCTTGGCTTAGATTATATTACAGCACCAGGAGTTGAGAAGGAAAAAGAGCAAGCTAAGGCTCGAGAAACCCTCTCAAAGATGCAACTTTGTAACATCTGTGATTTACAAAGATTTGCTAGTCAATATGAAAAACTCTTATATATTTTGCCACAAGAAGAAGTACCAAAATATATAGATGATTTTCTCATAAAAATTCCAGTTGTAGGTAAAGATGTTTACCAACAATGGAGAAGTGGTAAGACCTCTCTTACTCAGTATGCATTTGCACTTGCATATAGATTGTTGAAAGATACAATAGAACAGATTTGTAATTTAGGAAAAACACAGAAAATGATGAAAACATTTTCAAAGAAGTGTTGTCCTGAACTTATAGAATCACAATATCTTTTTGGTTGTAAACCAGAAAAGAAGTTTTCCAAGAAAAAGAAATCCAAAAGAAAGTTTTGGAAAAAGACTAGGAAAAGATTTTCCCCAGGAAAATACTTTCAAAAGAAAAAATCTTCGAAACAGATTTCGAAAGCAAAGTTTTGTCCTAAGGGAAAGAAAAACTGTAGATGTTGGGTCTGCAGCGAAGAAGGCCACTATGCAAATGAGTGTCCTAACAGGAAACAATATCCTGATAAAGTCAGACTGCTTATTGAAGCAGAAGAGGAAGGATATGATCCTATAGAAGATGAATATCCAGATAAAGAATCGGTTTATCTTCTAACCGTTCTTTCAGACGACTCGGATATCGAGTCGGATACATCAGTTTCGACTGACAACTCTTTTAAATAAGGGGGATGGGTAGAAAAACCTATCATCAGTTTGAAAAAATTCATTATTATTTAATGATAATTTATTTTTTCATACAACTCAACAGGCTTAGACTTCAAAGACAGAGCGTTGATGAAGACTATGAAGACTACCAATACACATCCGATCAAGACTTCAATCTTGATGAAGAATGGTACCAAGGTAGAGATGGATGGGATTAGATATGAGTCGAAATAGGACTAACCCTAATTCCATATACATAGAAGGTATGCTTAAGTTTAAAGGCTACAGAAATATCAACATACATTGTTTCGTTGATACTGGCGCAAGCCTCTGTACAGCCAGCAAATATATCATACCAGAAGAACATTGGGAAAACTCACCACATACCATACAGGTAAAGATTGCCAATGGTATGGTACACCCAATACAAAAGGTTTGCAAAAACCTTACAATAGGATTAGCTGGAAAACCTTTCCACATTCCTACAGTATTCCAGTTAGAATCAGGTATAGATTTTATACTTGGAAACAATTTCATCCAGCTTTATGGGCCTTTCACCCAATATCTGGATAGAATAGCCTTTTATGTAGAACATCAAAAGGTTATAGTTACAAAGGTTACTAGAGCTTATAGCCTAGCAAGTCCTGAATTTCTCTCTTCAATGAAGAAGAATTCAAAACAAATTCCTATTCCAGGAGTAAACATCACTCCAAAAAGGATTGAGGAAGAAGAACAGATAAATCTCCTATTCTTGAATATGGAAATTTATAGCAAGATCGAGAAGTTACTCGATGAACTCTGTAGTGAAAATCCTCTTGATCCAGAAAAGAACAAGAGAAGAATGACCTACAGCATAAAGTTATCTGATCCAAATACCATCATTAGGGTAAAACCTATGAAGTATTCTCCATCAGATAGAGAAGAATTCGCTAGACAGATTGACGAGTTGCTGAAACTCAAAGTCATACGTCCTAGTAAGTCACCTCATATGAGTCCAGCATTCATGGTTATGAATCATGCTGAACAAAAACGAGGTAAAGCAAGAATGGTCATAAACTATAAAGCTTTGAACAAAGCTACTATAGGTGATGGTCATACTCTTCCTACAATGCATGAGTTGATAACACTCATCAGAGGAAAGAAAATATTCTCTAGCTTTGATTGTAAATCAGGCTATTGGCAAGTGTTAGCAGATGAAAAAACCATCCCGCTAACTGCATTCACTTGTCCAGAGGGACATTTTGAATGGATAGTTATGCCGTTTGGATTAAAGCAGGTACCTGCTATATTCCAACGACACATGCAGTCTATTCTGAACCCATTCAGAAAATTCTGTACAGTCTACATTGATGACATACTTGTCTTCAGTGAAGATGAAGAGCAACACTATCAGCATGTCGCTAAGGTGTTAGCTATGATTAAGATCTATGGTATAGTCTTAAGTAAGAAGAAATCTAAGTTGTTCAAAACAAAAATAGATTTCTTAGGTCTAGAGTTGGAAGAAGGTACACATACCCTTCAACCACATATTTTAGAGCATCTTCAAGCATTTCCAGATGCTATAGAAGATCAAAAACAGTTGCAGAGATTTTTGGGAACATTGACATATGCAGAGGCATACATCCCAAAATTAGCTGAAATCAGGAAGCCCTTACAGGCTAAACTGAGAAAAGATGTAGCTTGGTCTTGGACAGATCAAGACACTACATACATAGCCAAGATTAAGAAGAGGTATAGGATTTTTCCTAAACTTGCACTTCCTAATCCAGGTGAACAACTGATCATCGAAACAGATGCTTCAGATCAGTTTTGGGGAGGAGTCCTCAAATGTAGAGATAAATCTACAGAAGAAATAAAACATCCACAGGAACGTATATGCAGATATACTTCTGGAAGTTTTAAACAAGCTGAAAAGAATTACCATAGTAACGAAAAAGAGTTATTAGCGGTAATAAGGGTAATAGAAAAATTTTCTATTTATCTCATTTCAGAACATTTCATTGTTCGTACTGATAATAAGAATTTAACTTATTTCAGAAGAACAGAAATAAAAGGAGATTCTACACATGGTAGACATGTTAGATGGCAAATGAAATTGTCGCATTATTCTTTTGATATAGAACATATTGAAGGAATAAAAAACTGTATTGCAGACTTTCTAACTCGTGAGTTCAGGCAGTCTACAGGGACGAACAGATGAAGACAAAAGAGACGTCATCTGACAACGACTGCAATGTCGATAAATACAGCTGTGAGTCCGACAAGGACAACATCAAAACAATTTTGCCAGGACATTCCGATAAAAAGGAATCGAGCAATCTGTGCTTTACAGCACGATATACACTAATAAAGTTTTTGTGCAGCTTTTTTAGATTCGTCCAGCGTTCTATAAGAACATGGATTTCGGTTCACTGATTCATCAGTATTACCAGCAGCACAGAAGACCCATCTCTTCTTCTTTTGAAGGGGGGGGATTTGAGAGAAACGGAAAATTTTCAATTCTAAAGGAAATTCCGGTGAGAAAATTATCGACTTTCTCGATAAATTCGCATTTCGCGAAAAGAGTGCAATCCAATCCGTTGACGGATATGGAAGACCTAGCTCAGCTTCGGCTGAAAGAAAGACTCCTTTCTTTGGAGTTACAAAATCTTCGAGAGAAGATTCAAATAATTGAGCAATTCAAACAGCTCAATGATATGGTTCCACTGGTAACCTTAGACGAAAGTCTAGAAAGCCAGAAGGTTGACAATTTACCTAAAATTGTTAAGGAGAAGAAACCTCCAAGTCCTGTAAAGGATGAAAGTTTCACAAGACTGACAAAGGCAGTTTCATCACCGATGAAAAACCTTAGTCCTGAAAAACCTTCAGGCATAAAGAAGTTAGTTCCATATGGAAGTACTTCAGACACAAAGGTCACCTCGTACAAAATGGCGATTGAAAAATCTCCTAAGGAACGATGGTACACCATTGAAGCAGGTCCTAACAAGGGGATCTATAGCAGCTGGCAGGAAGTCTCAGCCAGAATAATAGGAGCTGGAGTGCCAATTCCAGTCAAGAAGTTCGAATCCCGCAAGGAAGCCGAACTACACATGAGAAGAATTGATATTCTTCAAGACTTTCAAAAGACTTTGCTGAAAGAACCTAAGGTGAAGACTCCGTCTCCCAAACAAAGAAGGTTTCTATCAGTTCCTAAACAGACTGAAGCTCAGGAAGATAAATGAAGAAAGCAAAATTAAGGTAAATTTTGCCAGTTCTTATCTTCTAACAACAAGTTGGTATCCTCGAAAAATTTCGGAAAAGGATACAGATAAGTTCCTTCAGTTCAGAGAAATCTTTGAAAATGGAACATATAATGTTGGTGAATTATTAAAGCCAATATTAAAACCAATAGTGGATAAACTATTTGGTAAAGCTGTTATTAAACAGCCAGGGAGTAATTCGAAGAATTCCTCCACAAAATCTTCGTCAGATGGAGAAGATTAAGCATTGTGTCTGTTGCTCCAAGAAAAAAGCACGAGACATACAAGCTAGGCGAAAGTTCCGGGAAGACGGAAAAGAAAAAGCCTATTATGCTCAAAACAAAGAGCATATAAATCTGCGCAGAAGACTAAGACGGAAGAATCCAGAAATTCGTCTTAAAGAAGCACAGATAAGAAAGCGCTACAGAGAGCGAAAAAAGCAGCATGCCGACAAAGCTAAAGGTCCAGGACAGGACAGCTTAGTGGAGAATCTTCCAGAAAGCAGCAGCGTGGAAGATAAGGACTGCTTTAGCTTTTTTGCTTTAGCAGATGCCGAAAGCAATAAAGTAGGATATATTCCTTACTTCGAGAGCAAGGGAGAATATATTCTAAACTTTAAAGGCATGAAAGAAGACTGGGCCCTGGCAGTCCAGGAGATAGAGAGATGGACCCAATCTCTATAAATTGGGATGTAAGAGGCATTCAGTCCTCATTCCGTTTTCGAGAGTCATTCCTTCTTCTCTCTCTTCTCTTCTTAAGCCTCTGGCTGTGATGTCCATCACCCCTCGGGGGTAAGCAAGGTCAGGCAATGCTCTGACGATGTAAGGTATGTAGGCACCCTTCGGGGGTAAGTCCATATGTTTTTATGCTTTCAATAAAATTGCATGTTTACTTCTTCATAAGTTGTTATGGTTTGGATGTAAAACCTGGAGCCGTTTTGAGTTGCGTTGTTAGGCAGGTGGCCGTTGTTACGCTGAAACTCTATAGGTTGGTCCCTTACAGTTCAAAACCAATAACAATAGAAGACAAGTGCAATTAGCAAAGTATGAAAACATAGGACAAGGCCTATAGATCCTTACAGTCAGAAGAGCTAGCCCTGACTGCTACAAGACATATACATACAAGGTTCTTAGGAACAAGAAGAATGATCAAAGATCATAAGGAAAACTCTAGCCAAGCTAGAAATAGAACTCGTATGGGCGAGTATAAACAGTTTAGTCTTAGGACTATCCGCTTTCAGATCTATTCTGGTCTGGAAAATAGGTGGTCTGAGGCACCTTTAAAAGGCCGTCAGAAACTTGGTATCAGAGCCATGAATAAAAAAATTTTAAAAAAACCTATCATTAGTTTGAAAAAATTCATTATTATTTAATGATAATTTATTTTTTCATACAACTCAACAGGCTTAGACTTCAAAGACAGAGCGTTGATGAAGACTATGAAGACTATTCTATTGAGCCTATAGAATAGCTGAGATTGACTCCCAAGTTTCTGACGGCCTTTTAAAGGTGCCTCAGACCACCTATTTTCCAGACCAGAATAGATCTGAAAGCGGATAGTCCTAAGACTAAACTGTTTATACTCGCCCATACGAGTTCTATTTCTAGCTTGGCTAGAGTTTTCCTTATGATCTTTGATCATTCTTCTTGTTCCTAAGAACCTTGTATGTATATGTCTTGTAGCAGTCAGGGCTAGCTCTTCTGACTGTAAGGATCTATAGGCCTTGTCCTATGTTTTCATACTTTGCTAATTGCACTTGTCTTCTATTGTTATTGGTTTTGAACTGTAAGGGACCAACCTATAGAGTTTCAGCGTAACAACGGCCACCTGCCTAACAACGCAACTCAAAACGGCTCCAGGTTTTACATCCAAACCATAACAACTTATGAAGAAGTAAACATGCAATTTTATTGAAAGCATAAAAACATATGGACTTACCCCCGAAGGGTGCCTACATACCTTACATCGTCAGAGCATTGCCTGACCTTGCTTACCCCCGAGGGGTGATGGACATCACAGCCAGAGGCTTAAGAAGAGAAGAGAGAGAAGAAGGAATGACTCTCGAAAACGGAATGAGGACTGAATGCCTCTTACATCCCAATTTATAGAGATTGGGTCCATCTCTCTATCTCCTGGACTGCCAGGGCCCAGTCTTCTTTCATGCCTTTAAAGTTTAGAATATATTCTCCCTTGCTCTCGAAGTAAGGAATATATCCTACTTTATTGCTTTCGGCATCTGCTAAAGCAAAAAAGCTAAAGCAGTCCTTATCTTCCACGCTGCTGCTTTCTGGAAGATTCTCCACTAAGTTGTCCTGTCCTGGACCTTTAGCTTTGTCGGCATGCTGCTTTTTTCGCTCTCTGTAGCGCTTTCTTATCTGTGCTTCTTTAAGACGAATTTCTGGATTCTTCCGTCTTAGTCTTCTGCGCAGATTTATATGCTCTTTGTTTTGAGCATAATAGGCTTTTTCTTTTCCGTCTTCCCGGAACTTTCGCCTAGCTTGTATGTCTCGTGCTTTTTTCTTGGAGCAACAGACACAATGCTTAATCTTCTCCATCTGACGAAGATTTTGTGGAGGAATTCTTCGAATTACTCCCTGGCTGTTTAATAACAGCTTTACCAAATAGTTTATCCACTATTGGTTTTAATATTGGCTTTAATAATTCACCAACATTATATGTTCCATTTTCAAAGATTTCTCTGAACTGAAGGAACTTATCTGTATCCTTTTCCGAAATTTTTCGAGGATACCAACTTGTTGTTAGAAGATAAGAACTGGCAAAATTTACCTTAATTTTGCTTTCTTCATTTATCTTCCTGAGCTTCATAATCAAGCTCCTGAAACTACTGATTTTTATTTCAGTTAGTTTATCGTAAAGGAAGGCTTCCTTTACCTTGGATGGCTCGAACTGTTTCTTGTCTGAAGCCACTCCTAACTCTGCATAATGGTATGCAGGATAGCAGTTCCCATTTTCCCAGCTGGGAATGGTGGATTGGAAATTAATAAAAATTGATTTTTCCTTTCCAACTGCTTCTTTGAAGTGTCCAACTTCTTTCTTAAAATCCTTAGGAAAGAATTTCAGTACCTGAAGATTTTCTCCTATGAACACTGTTTTTAACAGCCCTGCTCGGAAAGCTGTCCATACTAATTGCGGATTGCAATCTGTCATACAGCAGAATCTGCTTGTTAACTGCTTGTCTTCAGTGAAATATCTTTCTTCCTGAAGAGTTTCTTCTGAGCTTTGTCTTGCCTTATTGAAAGTTTTGACAAAGTCTTCAAATGAGATGTTGAGGTTAACATCTTCTTTCTTTTCCTTTGCTTCAGTCTGTTTAGGAACTGATAGAAACCTTCTTTGTTTGGGAGACGGAGTCTTCACCTTCGGTTCTTTCAGCAAAGTCTTTTGAAAGTCTTGAAGAATATCAATTCTTCTCATGTGTAGTTCGGCTTCCTTGCGGGATTCGAACTTCTTGACTGGAATTGGCACTCCAGCTCCTATTATTCTGGCTGAGACTTCCTGCCAGCTGCTATAGATCCCCTTGTTAGGACCTGCTTCAATGGTGTACCATCGTTCCTTAGGAGATTTTTCAATCGCCATTTTGTACGAGGTGACCTTTGTGTCTGAAGTACTTCCATATGGAACTAACTTCTTTATGCCTGAAGGTTTTTCAGGACTAAGGTTTTTCATCGGTGATGAAACTGCCTTTGTCAGTCTTGTGAAACTTTCATCCTTTACAGGACTTGGAGGTTTCTTCTCCTTAACAATTTTAGGTAAATTGTCAACCTTCTGGCTTTCTAGACTTTCGTCTAAGGTTACCAGTGGAACCATATCATTGAGCTGTTTGAATTGCTCAATTATTTGAATCTTCTCTCGAAGATTTTGTAACTCCAAAGAAAGGAGTCTTTCTTTCAGCCGAAGCTGAGCTAGGTCTTCCATATCCGTCAACGGATTGGATTGCACTCTTTTCGCGAAATGCGAATTTATCGAGAAAGTCGATAATTTTCTCACCGGAATTTCCTTTAGAATTGAAAATTTTCCGTTTCTCTCAAATCCCCCCCCTTCAAAAGAAGAAGAGATGGGTCTTCTGTGCTGCTGGTAATACTGATGAATCAGTGAACCGAAATCCATGTTCTTATAGAACGCTGGACGAATCTAAAAAAGCTGCACAAAAACTTTATTAGTGTATATCGTGCTGTAAAGCACAGATTGCTCGATTCCTTTTTATCGGAATGTCCTGGCAAAATTGTTTTGATGTTGTCCTTGTCGGACTCACAGCTGTATTTATCGACATTGCAGTCGTTGTCAGATGACGTCTCTTTTGTCTTCATCTGTTCGTCCCTGTAGACTGCCTGAACTCACGAGTTAGAAAGTCTGCAATACAGTTTTTTATTCCTTCAATATGTTCTATATCAAAAGAATAATGCGACAATTTCATTTGCCATCTAACATGTCTACCATGTGTAGAATCTCCTTTTATTTCTGTTCTTCTGAAATAAGTTAAATTCTTATTATCAGTACGAACAATGAAATGTTCTGAAATGAGATAAATAGAAAATTTTTCTATTACCCTTATTACCGCTAATAACTCTTTTTCGTTACTATGGTAATTCTTTTCAGCTTGTTTAAAACTTCCAGAAGTATATCTGCATATACGTTCCTGTGGATGTTTTATTTCTTCTGTAGATTTATCTCTACATTTGAGGACTCCTCCCCAAAACTGATCTGAAGCATCTGTTTCGATGATCAGTTGTTCACCTGGATTAGGAAGTGCAAGTTTAGGAAAAATCCTATACCTCTTCTTAATCTTGGCTATGTATGTAGTGTCTTGATCTGTCCAAGACCAAGCTACATCTTTTCTCAGTTTAGCCTGTAAGGGCTTCCTGATTTCAGCTAATTTTGGGATGTATGCCTCTGCATATGTCAATGTTCCCAAAAATCTCTGCAACTGTTTTTGATCTTCTATAGCATCTGGAAATGCTTGAAGATGCTCTAAAATATGTGGTTGAAGGGTATGTGTACCTTCTTCCAACTCTAGACCTAAGAAATCTATTTTTGTTTTGAACAACTTAGATTTCTTCTTACTTAAGACTATACCATAGATCTTAATCATAGCTAACACCTTAGCGACATGCTGATAGTGTTGCTCTTCATCTTCACTGAAGACAAGTATGTCATCAATGTAGACTGTACAGAATTTTCTGAATGGGTTCAGAATAGACTGCATGTGTCGTTGGAATATAGCAGGTACCTGCTTTAATCCAAACGGCATAACTATCCATTCAAAATGTCCCTCTGGACAAGTGAATGCAGTTAGCGGGATGGTTTTTTCATCTGCTAACACTTGCCAATAGCCTGATTTACAATCAAAGCTAGAGAATATTTTCTTTCCTCTGATGAGTGTTATCAACTCATGCATTGTAGGAAGAGTATGACCATCACCTATAGTAGCTTTGTTCAAAGCTTTATAGTTTATGACCATTCTTGCTTTACCTCGTTTTTGTTCAGCATGATTCATAACCATGAATGCTGGACTCATATGAGGTGACTTACTAGGACGTATGACTTTGAGTTTCAGCAACTCGTCAATCTGTCTAGCGAATTCTTCTCTATCTGATGGAGAATACTTCATAGGTTTTACCCTAATGATGGTATTTGGATCAGATAACTTTATGCTGTAGGTCATTCTTCTCTTGTTCTTTTCTGGATCAAGAGGATTTTCACTACAGAGTTCATCGAGTAACTTCTCGATCTTGCTATAAATTTCCATATTCAAGAATAGGAGATTTATCTGTTCTTCTTCCTCAATCCTTTTTGGAGTGATGTTTACTCCTGGAATAGGAATTTGTTTTGAATTCTTCTTCATTGAAGAGAGAAATTCAGGACTTGCTAGGCTATAAGCTCTAGTAACCTTTGTAACTATAACCTTTTGATGTTCTACATAAAAGGCTATTCTATCCAGATATTGGGTGAAAGGCCCATAAAGCTGGATGAAATTGTTTCCAAGTATAAAATCTATACCTGATTCTAACTGGAATACTGTAGGAATGTGGAAAGGTTTTCCAGCTAATCCTATTGTAAGGTTTTTGCAAACCTTTTGTATTGGGTGTACCGTACCATTGGCAATCTTTACCTGTATGGTATGTGGTGAGTTTTCCCAATGTTCTTCTGGTATGATATATTTGCTGGCTGTACAGAGGCTTGCGCCAGTATCAACGAAACAATGTATGTTGATATTTCTGTAGCCTTTAAACTTAAGCATACCTTCTATGTATATGGAATTAGGGTTAGTCCTATTTCGACTCATATCTAATCCCATCCATCTCTACCTTGGTACCATTCTTCATCAAGATTGAAGTCTTGATCGGATGTGTATTGGTAGTCTTCATAGTCTTCATCAACGCTCTGTCTTTGAAGTCTAAGCCTGTTGAGTTGTATGAAAAAATAAATTATCATTAAATAATAATGAATTTTTTCAAACTGATGATAGGTTTTTCTACCCATCCCCCTTATTTAAAAGAGTTGTCAGTCGAAAACTGATGTATCCGACTCGATATCCGAGTCGTCTGAAAGAACGGTTAGAAGATAAACCGATTCTTTATCTGGATATTCATCTTCTATAGGATCATATCCTTCCTCTTCTGCTTCAATAAGCAGTCTGACTTTATCAGGATATTGTTTCCTGTTAGGACACTCATTTGCATAGTGGCCTTCTTCGCTGCAGACCCAACATCTACAGTTTTTCTTTCCCTTAGGACAAAACTTTGCTTTCGAAATCTGTTTCGAAGATTTTTTCTTTTGAAAGTATTTTCCTGGGGAAAATCTTTTCCTAGTCTTTTTCCAAAACTTTCTTTTGGATTTCTTTTTCTTGGAAAACTTCTTTTCTGGTTTACAACCAAAAAGATATTGTGATTCTATAAGTTCAGGACAACACTTCTTTGAAAATGTTTTCATCATTTTCTGTGTTTTTCCTAAATTACAAATCTGTTCTATTGTATCTTTCAACAATCTATATGCAAGTGCAAATGCATACTGAGTAAGAGAGGTCTTACCACTTCTCCATTGTTGGTAAACATCTTTACCTACAACTGGAATTTTTATGAGAAAATCATCTATATATTTTGGTACTTCTTCTTGTGGCAAAATATATAAGAGTTTTTCATATTGACTAGCAAATCTTTGTAAATCACAGATGTTACAAAGTTGCATCTTTGAGAGGGTTTCTCGAGCCTTAGCTTGCTCTTTTTCCTTCTCAACTCCTGGTGCTGTAATATAATCTAAGCCAAGAAAGATTAGATATATTGCTGCCAAGATTGTTTCAAAAAGATCAAAAGGATGTAGATCCTCTCGCCACTGCGTAGCTTTGATCATTTTTTGAACATTTCCTGAAGTTAGATTTTCTACTAAAAGAAGAACTAACTTTCCTGAATTATACTTATCTTCTTCAGCCCGAAGAATAAGACTTATTTCAGCAGACCATTTGTCAATCAACTTTTGTCTTTGTTCAAAAGTCATGACACCGTCTAAATCTAAAATCTCTGAAGATTTTAGCTTGTTGAATTTGAGATCTTGCTCAAATCTTGTTCTGGCAGTTTTTGTACTGCTAGAAGCTTCATAGACACCCGACTTACCACTATGTTGTGGCTCATCTTCGTCCATCTTACCTTTTCCCTTATCTTGAGGATCATTTATATGAACCTTAAAATTATAGGAAGGTTTTTCTTCTTCTGAACTAGAATCCCCTGATTCTGTCTGTGGTTCAGAAATTGTATCGTTAATATTCACCGTCTGAATATTACGACTTAAATTATAAGTATCCCAAAGACTTTCGTCTTTTGAAAACTTATCCTCCAAAACTTCCTCGGGAAGTTCTGACATGATTAAGAGTTTTTCAAAATACTCATAATCTGTTATTTCTTCACTAAGTAGTGAAACAAATTTCTTGTTAAGTTCTTCGGAAAAGGTCATCTGATCTTTCCGTCAGAACCAAAAGGCCAACTCAGTCCTTGAGACTTTCCTGTCCCTAAGTCTTCATTGCCTGCTCCAAAATTAGGCCAAGTATACTTCCATTTTGAAGTATCCTTTGTCTGTTTGGAGATATCTGATTCAGGTTTGTTGGTCTGAATCTTGTCTATCTTTTCAGATAGGTCTTTGATAATCTTAGCTGAAGATGCTTCTATGATCTCACTAAGTTTATCTATCTTTTCTTCAAGAAGTGCTAACTTCTCTAAGATTTGTGTTAAGGATGGTACTGTCGTCATCTTAACCTGTTATTTTGGATAGTTGCATACCCAAATCATCTATTCTTTCTGATAGATGTCTTAGATCAACATGTTGGTTGGATGTTGATCTTATTTCTGAAATACTTGTTCTAGAAGGTTGTTCTTCTATTATCAAGGTATTTCTTTGGTTTGATATTCTGGGTTTCTGTCCAAAATATCTCTTATTCCTGGCCAAATCTATAGCCCAAGAATTTTCAAGAGGTGTAAGTTCTTCAAACTTCACTTCTTCTATTCTTCCTATATCTGAGAAGATTTTGTCTATCTCAATATAGTCTTGTTTCAAATATTCAACTGAATGATGACTATTTGAAAGTGCATAACTAACTATATAAGTTAGTGAGAAAGGTTTGTTGCCTTTTTCCATAAGATCAGTTCTTTCGAACTTATGGATAAAGCTTAAGACCTTATCTAATCCTTCTGTTTGAAGGCTTACTCCGAACTTTGGGTATACTGAAAACATAAATTTTCCGTATGCCAAGTTTCCTTGTGCTGCTCCTAAGAGACAGTCTTTTCTGTTGATGATACGATTGTCTACAATCGCCATCTTTACTGGTGTATCAATACCTGTTTTGTATTGAGACTTTAATAAGATTTTTATGGCTCCAAAATGAATCATAGAAATCTTACTTGCTACTTCAGGATGCTTTGCTGCAATCCTTGAAATGTGCTGATTGATTTCAGCTCTTGTTACCATTGGAAGGTAAACTGTTCCTGCAATATCTTTAATATCTATAGACATTTCCTTTGCAGATGCATAAAAGAACACTTCATTCTTTCGTTTTAATAAGGAATTCCAAATGTTTGGTGTTTGGAAAATTGTCTTATTATTTAACTTCAATTCAGCTTTCTGAATATTTTTTAGTGTGTCTCTATGTATAAGAACATCACTTATAAAACCTGTATTGGTTTCTTCCTGGAAATTATGTAGGGTTTCTACTATTTCCTGTTCTATGTGAATTATTAAATGTAAGTTAATACAAGTACCGAGTACAACATAGAACTAATTATATTCATGTCCATAAGATCTACTATTGAAGCGATTCACCTATAAGACATCTTATGAAATATTTTAGAGTAGAAAAAAGAACCTTCATATGATATTTATTGATATAGAAAAGTTTACAATAGGGTGCCAAGAGATTTTTTTGGAGAACCTTGGAAAAAAGAGGTATCCTATTGACATACATAAATGTTATAGGAAACATGTATGATGATACAAAAATATGTGCAAGGACTCCTGAAGGGATGACAAACTCCTTTGAAGTTAATATTTGGTTACATAAAGGATCAACTTTAAGTCCATATTTACTTATATTGGTCATTCATTTAAGATCAAGGACCTTGGGTGTATGCTATTTGCAAATGACATTGTGTTAGTGGATAAGTTCAAAGAAAAAGTTGATAAGAAATTGGAACTATGGAGAGAAACATTAGAAAGTAAAGGCTTCTGACTTAGTAGAACAAAGATATAATATATGAAATGCAAGTTTTATCATTTGAGTATTTAAGAGGACATAAAAATTAAGATTGACATACATTACATCCCTGACAAGGGAAGTTTTAAATACCTAAGGTCAATTTTTCAAAGTGATGAAAAAATTGATAGATATGTTACACATAGAATTAATGTTAGTTGGTTAAAATGGAGAGGGGTATCATGTATTCTATGTAATAATAAGATACCGCTAAAGTTAAAGGTAAATATTATAGGGTAACAATTAGACCAGCTACGTTTTATGGTTCTGAGTGTTGGGCAGTTAATAATCAACATGTGCAAAAGATGTCCATAACAAAAATTAAGATGTTGAATTGGATGAGCGGTCACATAAGGAAAGCCCGTATACATAATGAGGTTATTAGAAATAAATTGGGAGTAGTACTAACTAGTTAGCACTAAAATGAGGAAAAATAGTTTAAGATGGTTTGGACATGTAGAAAGATGACCTAAGGACGCTCCCGTAAGATGATATGAAAAACTAAATTGTGAAATTATTAAAGAGAAAGAGGACAACCACAAAAGTGTTAGAAAGAAATAATAAAGAATGATCTAGTTTATATTGAGTTAACTACTGTTATGATACATGATAGGGCTATGTGGAAATAAAGAATCCATGTAGCCAACTTCATCAAGTATGAGAAAAGGCTTAGTTGTAGTTGTTATATTAGGTTGGCAAAGAATCACCGAAACTTTTTGTTAATGTAATAGGGGCACGGACCATTAGGGCCCGTGGAGCCCCTTTTTGAAACAAGGGCCAGGGCCAGCATGGCCATTTAATGTTGGGAGCCCTACCCAACGGCTAGTGCTGGCCAACTAACACTAGTCCACTTCCTTCTTCATTTTGTTGTTTATTTTCACACGTAATGTACATCTTGTAAAATCTATAAATACTACTTCAAACCATGAATAAATTATACTGTCTTGGCACAACTTTTGACTTGGTTTTGTATGCTTCCGCTCTCTTGTTTGATATACTTGAAGTTTGGCATCCATACTCGGATGCCGTTTGATTCTTGGCGATTTGGTGGATTTGATTCGTGAAGCATCAACCTTCGACTATCGACAAATATTCACATGGTATCAGAGCTTCAGATTGAAGAAATCAAGTGCATTGGGAAACATGCCACAAGTGTAAATTTTGAAGAATCATATCAAGCTTAAGGTTAGTTCAAAAAATTTTATTTTGCACAAAATGGAAGGCAAAAATGAGGCGTTTAGATGTATCCTAGACCCAAAATATTACCAAAGTTGGGCTAGGACTATGAAAAAGTACTTTTTGTCAGATTTTTGGGACTACATCGATGGAATCATAAAAGAACCAACTTTGAATATTGATGGTTTAGATGACGATGAAATTGTCAAAGCTCACGAAAAATACAAGCAAGATTTGAAATTGTGAGAAAAAATAAATGCAAAGATTACATGGATTATTTGTCAAAATGTGGATGAAAAGCTTAGAAATAGAATTAATATTTTTGAAAATGCTTTTGAAACTTGGGAATACTTAAAGAAACTTCGTTCCCAAGATGATTTTGTTTTCCAAATTGATTTAATGGAAAGAATGATTATGCTTAAACAAGGAAATCTAAGCATTAGAGACTATCACAATAAATTTTAAGAGTTATGGACTCAATTAAGAAGTTTTGATAAATTTGAAAATCTTCACAAACTAGATGAATTTCAAGAATTCCTAGACAACCAATATTTCTTTTTGTTTATGCGTGGGTTAAGAGACGAGTTTGAAAATATTAGATCAAACCTTATACATAGAAAACCTAGACCTAGAGGGGATTCCTTTTTGGTCGATCTTGTTATGGAGGAAGCAAGATTGAAGAATATGAATGTTGCCAAAGAAGTCGTACTTGCCGCATCAAAATTGGGAACCAATTTGAAGACTTACAAGCCTCCACATGCAAAGAATAATGAAGGCATGTCAAAGAAGCCCATTGGACCGTGGCCCAACAAAGACATCATTTGTCATTATTACAAGAAAAGTGGGCATATTAAAACTACTTGTCCTCTGCTTCAGAAAAGGAGAGTGGAAACGTGGGAGCCGTAGAAGAAGGAGGGGCCTTGTCCAACAACATCAAAGCGTATATAGAAGAAATTTTCAAGGAAAAGGCAAGCATCTTCGGGAATGCTCTTTCCACTTCTCAAGTTATGTCTTGGTTTTTAGATTCTGGTGCATCTTTTCATATGACACATAGTGAAGATTCTTTCACTGATTCTTGTGAAACCATTGGAAAACATGTGTTTACGGCCGATGGAACAAAACTCCAAATCAAGAAAATAGGAAATTTTGAAAAAGAAAATTTTAAAATTCAAAATGTAAGTCTTATACCTAAACTTAACTTCAACCTACTTTTGATTGCTCAAATATGTGATAACAATTATATAGTCACTTTCTCATCCAAACATTGTGTGGTGCAGGATTACCTATCGAGGAAGGTGATTGGTCAAGGCCATAGAGAAAGTGGACTATACAAAATGGACTATCTTGTTATGCCAAGTTCTGAGATTTGTAATGTAGCCCAAGATGTTATGGTTTGGCACAAAAGACTTGGACACTTGGATTCTCAAAAATTATGTAATATTCTCTTGATGAAAACAATTAGAGAAAAAAAATTTAAATATAAAGATTGTATTCTTGAGAAAATGCATTATCTTCCTTTTAAAGAAAAAAACTATGTACCAAACAAAGCTTTTGATCTAATACATTCGGATGTTTAGGGCCTCGCGCCCGTTGTCTGTAAAGGAGGAGTTCAAGAGTATGTTTGGGGCCTCGCGCCCGTTGTTTTGGTCCATTGTGCATAAATTTATTCTTACTCAATTCAATGCTTCCGTGAAAATCCTTCGGTCAAATAATGGTGGAGAATATCTTGGCAATCAACTACAAGAGTATTTACGATCATAGGGCATTATTTATCAGACATCTTGTTCTTATACACCTCAGCAAAATGGCATTGCTGAAAGGAAAAATCGTCATATTCTAGAGATAGCTAAAACTCTATTACTTCAAAATAATGTTCCTAAATTTTACTGGGGAGAAGTTGTCCTTACTGCTGTTCATCTAATCAATTGAATGCTGAGTAATACACTCCAAGGTGCAAGTCCTATGCAATGTCTTGATAAAGAATCAAAACCCTTCCATATAGTACCTCGTATCTTTGGTTGTACCTGTTTTGTGCATATACATCTTCCTAATCGTGATAAACTTGATGCAAAGTCCGTTAAACGTATTTTTCTCGGCTATTCAAACTCACAAAAAGGGTATAAATGTTATGACCCTCTTCTTAAAAAACTATATGTTTCCATGGATATCGCTTTCTCAGAATCTACTCCCTATTACTCTTCTCCAAAAGAATCAACTACACCTCCATCCAATAGTACTTCTGTCCTTCCACTAGTTCCTAGTGAGGGAGAGTATAATGCAGAATCAAAGGAGATACTGATGTACAAGAAAGGACCGAGAAAGATTGTTTATTCTCAAGAAGAACCATGTGCTAAAGAAATTTTCCCTGGATCAGAGCCTCAATTGCAAGTGGAAGAAGACATGGAGATTCCTATTGTCATTCCTAAAGGTAAAGGCACATGTGCACGGTATCCTATCTTCGATTGTGTGTCATATGAAAACACTTTTGAGAATTAACAGTATTTTATTATGAATGTTGAGAAACATAAAGTTCCTAAGACATTTGAAGAGGCAGATAAATGTCCTTTATGGAAAGCTGCAATAGAGGAGGAACTGAAGGCTCTTGTAAAAAACAACACTTAGATTGTCACAAAGCTACCTTCTGACAAGAAACATTTGCTCCTATGGCAAAGATGAATACAAATTCCAAGTCCTATCTAGCTCATGTTGTCCACTTTAACTCGGTCCTTACTCCAATTTGATGTAAAAAACGCACCCTCGCATGGTGATTTAGAAGAAGTGTGGTGTACATGGAGCCACCACTTGACTCAACACAAATTTTGGTAAAGACAAAGTTTGCAAACTTAAAAAGGCTCTTTATGGACTAAAACAACCACCTAGAGCTTGGTTTGAAAATTACTCATTTGTGAATCAAGGTTATACAAAGGGGATAGCGGATCATCACATGTTTGTAAGATATCGATCGAGGGAAAAATTGTTGTACTAATTGTTTATATAGATGACATAAATATCCAAATTGAAAAGGAATCTTCACAAGTTGTTTGATCTTAAGGATTTGGGCCGACTTCACTATTTCCTGGGTATAGAAGTGTTGCATTCTACCCAAGGACTGTTCCTGACTCGGAGAAAATATATCATGGATCTCCTTTAAGAAACAAACATGATATATTGTAAACCTAGTGACATTCCTATGAAAGTAAATCAAAAATTGTTCAGTGGTGATAGTGAAGAGTTTAGAGATATTCAAAGATATCAGACATTGGTTAGTAAACTTATATATGTAACAATTACTCGTCCAGACATTACTTATGCAGTTGGCATTGTGAGCAGATATATGCATTCACCTACCAAGAACCATATGGATGCAGTGTATAGAATTCTTCGATATCTCAAATCAACATCCGGCATGGGTATGCTCTATACTAAATCCTCTGATATGTTTAATTGAACTTTATTCTGATGCAGACTGGGCATGCTCTCATGATGATAATAAATCAACCACAGGTTATGTCACATTACTTGGTAGAAATATTATATCGTAGAAAAGCAAAAAACAAACAGTTGTTACCAGATCTACAGCTGAAATAGAATACAGAGCAATAGCACAAGCAATGTGTGAAGGAAAATGGGTATATTCATTAATATTGTTCAACCAATACCACTATATTGTGATAGTGGTGCAGCAATTCAGATGGCATCCAATCCTGTATACCACGAAAGAACCAAACATATAGAAATTGATTGCCACTTCATTAGAGAAAAATTTTTCAATCAAGAATTCAAGTTGGAGTATGTTCAGTCATCAAAACAAAGAGCTTATTTCTTGACTAAAGCTACTACCAAGCAAACAACTGAAGGACACTTTGTCCAAGTTGGGTGTTCTCAATATCTTTCACCCAACTTGAGAGGGAGTGTTAAAAGATTATTCACTTAGTTATGTAAATGTTAAGTTATGTAAATGTCGTTAATGTTAAGTCGTAAATGTCATGTTTTTTGGTCTTAGTTTAGGTTATGTTTATTTAGTAATAGTTAATTAGTCTTAGGGGTAATTTAGTCATTCAAGTTAGGTAGATTATATATATCTAGATTAGGGCTAATCGTGAGTTAAGGAGAATAAGGGTTGGACGGTAGCCAGAGTGGAGTCTTCTTGAAGTTTGGGACAGATTGAAGGCATGTCTTCAATCTGTCAAATTTTGTAAGTATGCTTCCCGTTATTGAATGGTTATATTTTATCAGAATGATCATATATGTGTATTCAAAAACTGATGATTGTTCTACTGACACTTAATGCCATATTTACCTATTAACTGACCTTTACTCATTGCAGTAAAGAATGAATAAAGTTGTTTGCCCCCAAGTATGAGCCACTAATGAAGTTGATTAACAATAGATGGTGCTAGACAAATGATCATTGTGTAGCCTGCACGAAATCAAAGGAATCCAAGGTAACTGATTATTGAGTGGTGATATCGACCTTCCTGCTGGTAGCAAAGGTGGGACTAATAACTAACAAAGATGCATAGCTCTAAATTTCTGAGTTTTTGGAGTTGATACTGAAGTTCTTTGAAGATTGTGAAAAGAACCTTTTGTGAAGATGCTACTTAGGTGAAATTCTAGTCTAGATACTAAGGTGCGCATTGCTTATGGATGTCTAAGTGAAGAAGACACTCAGAGTCAAAATGATGTGCTTAAAGTGAACAGTTACACTTTGATAAAGTGAATAAATATGTTTTTCATATTGATTTAAAAACCTTGTGATATTGCCAACAAATAAAACTCCCGTGCAGTCCACGAAGGTAAATTTTTGCATGGTGGTTTTCATTTTCCCCCTACACCTCGTTTGTACTTTAAAGACTCCACAACATGCCCATATCATCTCCGAGAATTTCTTATTTCCAATCCTTATCCACTTCTATTTTGTTCCACTAGCCCATCCATGAGGGAAGAGAAGGCCAAATATGGAAACAAAACATTCTGAATAGGACATTACTTCGCTACCAATAAGACAGTATTCAAATCAATTACCTGTTTTTGAAAGTGCTTTCATCCTTGCAAGATGTTCCTCTTTCATTATAAAAGGCGATTCGTTCAAGTCCACCTTAGATAATGAGAACTCTGGTGTACCTTCTACGTTTGCTATGTCCATGGCAACTTTGGCTTCTGCGGGAAATAATAGCCTTGCAAGGCCAACTGTTGCAGAGAAGTCTAAGTGAGAGATGAGCGATAGAAGTAACTGTTAGTTCAAGTTATCTTCAGATTGAGAAAAACTTTGTTATTTCTGGCAACGCATTAGAAAAATATGCTTAATTTGCTTATCACCGGTTCCTATTATAGCTCCAATGAGAATCTAACTTTCAACTCATACACCACAAGGGACCCACTATAATCTCACGAAACACAACGTTTTTGTCCGATTTTTCAGGCTCAGGATATAGGCACTTTCAAGAACACAGGGAACCACATCAAATAACCGTCGGCATCCAAGATGGAATATGAACTAATCTCAAAGGAAACTGGTATAAGAGTTGAAAATACCTTGATGAAGAGTCGGAAAAAATGAAAATTGCAAAAGAGAAGCTGGGACAGAAAAACTGTTCAGCAGCTTCTTACTCTATAAAATGCTCCCAAAAAAAAATCCAAGTGTGCATTCCATTGTTGCAACTATACAGTACTTAGATAGAAAATTGTGCAGGGAAAGTAAATCAATTTAGAATATTGTTGTAACATGTCGGGCATATGGCTCAATACATATCAACCTACAGAGCCCTTTGATATGATGGACGAGTATCATAAGAGACCCCTTCCTGTCACACTGTATCATGCAACCCAGTAGGATAAAAGGGTGTATAGAATCGTAAGGACTTTACGGTACACACGATGTACCCCCAACCCAAAATTTTTATTAATCGGAGTATTTCTGTTTACCTTTTTAGAACTTATAGTGATTTTGGTTAATTCAGGATTTTTAAATTCTTTTAGATTTTTTAGAGGTTTTGACCCTTTCGAAAATACATGTGGCCGATAAGGACTGCTTCACAATTGATGTATCATATTGTTGGGGGTGAATGATATGGCCTCTGTCTCGACACTTAAGCCATTGGTTCAGAATATGTGCCTAAAGGGAACAATCATTTTGATTTAGCATCTAAGGAAAATGGTCATTTTAGCACAATTATATGTTCCAGATTGTTTAGGTAAAAACTCACCTCTATTTTCAAGGTATAGCAATCTAGAGCGCAAATCCTCGCCTGCCATTGCAAGAGAAACTGAAGCCTCTCCAAGCAGGGGGTCTCTCCTTTCTGCCTGCTCCAATATCTCTATACATAGCCTTTCCTTGGGAGAAGCGTTCCCTTCTTCAGTCATCCTAAAGTAGTTAACAGATTTGGTAAGCCTTTTTGATATTTGAAGGGCTTTCCTTCCATCCGGTGTAAGCTCAGTTGGTCGAGCGCCCTTAGTTAAAAGGGAGACTATAATCTTCGGTTCTTTCCGCATCGCAGCAATATGAAGCACAGTGTACCCTCTGGGATTTCTCCGGTTTACATCAGCAAGACCGATATCCAATAGCTCGGTTGTTGTCTTGGCATCACAGTAAGCTACTGCATGATGAAGTGCATATGCATCGTCCAGAGTTGTATGCCCTTCTTTTAGCAACAATCTTATGAGTTCAACATCATCAGACTCAAGGGCTCGATGTATTCTTTTCACATGTTTATTAGGTGATAAATTGTTCTCCAGAGTAACTAACCCCAACTTTTCTCGCATATCTGTAATTACCTTGACAACATCTTGTGGCAATGCCTTTTCAAGGGTTGTAATATCGATATCTGACCTAACAATACTGTCAATGCACTTGGTGAGCAACCTCCTATTTTCTTTATCACAAATGTTGGCCATTGCTAAGATGATTAGTATGTCATCCTTGTCAACCTTATCCAGAATTTCAAGCAGATGAAACTGCAGATAAAGAAAAAACCGAAATGCTTAAAGATACTGCATCAATGTGCATATGATTAATGAAAGACTATATAATTAATATCAAAAGTAAAAGCTACTGATCCAAGGCTCACGTTGACACTTCTTCCAGGGTGTCACACCTGTTTCGGATAATCCAACACTCAATAATTGTACTGTTCCCGTGTCCAACTCAACTTTATTGATGTTAATTATTTTTAGTGCTATGACACTAAGATCCGTAATGAATATCAACTAATTATTACTTTATTATTGAAGTAACTTATTAAAACAATCTCTAATGTTCAAGTTGAATGAAATATTATCAATCATAAATAATAAGTATGTAAGTTATACTTATTTACAACCTGCCTTGTACCAAATTTTTTTTAAAATCATGCAGATATTTTCAGCTCTAAGAGAATTCTGGAACTTGGATCAGGATATGGACTAGGTGGACTAGCTGTAGCTGCAAGCACTGATGCAAATAAAGTTAACATATCCAACGGCAACCCTCAAGTTGTAGACTGTATCCACTGAATTGATTCGTATTGGTAGATATTTTATAATATTTTATTATGAATCAAATTAGATTCTATTTCATATTGGTTGACTATAAGGGATCACCTTTGCATAGTTGTCCCAAGCTCGGATAAAGAAGGAGGGTTGCGTTAGGTTTCTGACATCTATGTCACACTGGTGCGGGTGCGGGATACGGCAAATTTCAAAAATTTTGGTTGCGGCAACACAGCTAGGGTATATAATATTATATATTATATATAATATTCAAGCTACATAAATCAATCATAATACAACTAGTATTTGCTAATTTTGGGTGCACATAGGTATCAATTAGCAAGTTCCCTCATAATGATCTGAAACTTACAATGATTTTACGAGCTGAAAAATATCCAAGTTATGGCAATGATCTTTTGTAGGATATAACATATACTAGTATTTGTGCTAGGATCCACTAGTAATGTCATACTCTTGTGTTCTATTGATCTGGCAATGTTCCTGGTCTTTAAATGTGTTTGGTAACAGGGATTATTCTGTGCAAAGGCATGCAGTATGGAGTCAAGAATCCAATCAGATTGAGTAATAAGAAACCAATTGTTCGCACCCAAATCATTCACGCTAATATTGTATAAAGCTACAATAGCAAGTACACAACTTTATATTAAAGCAAAACATATAAATGGTAAACAACTACTAATTTCATCATAATACACAAATCAATCTTCATTATCCGAACCCATTTATCCGTGAGTTAAAAAAAAAATTGCAAATTTTTTTTTTTGGCTATGTCGCACCGACACGTATTGGTGTCGCACCAGTGTCGAGGTCGACACTCCATCCCTTAGAAGTGTCTGTGTGACTTAGTCTAACATCAAACATAAAACTTTATCAGATTTATCTATCATAGATTACATAAATTATGAGTATTATATTGGGGTGTCCTCTCTTAGTAATGCACTATAAAGCCCAAATGTAGTGGAAAGTAAGCAAATGCATCTATATTTTCACCCGGATGTAGTGAATCAATTGTAGAGAGGATTCTCACATCATGCACGGGTATGAGTAAATAAGTTAGTCTCGCTACACTATCGTCCGAACGTAGTGAAAAATTGTAGAGAGGGTCTCCACAGTTTTAGCATGGATGTCGAGAGGGCATAAAGAAGTTAATTCTTGATAATAGGATTCGTATTGGTACTTGAAATATCATAATATTGACCAACAAGCTGATGAAAATGCAAGATATTATGATTAGGAGAAAGATTTATAATGTTTTACAAGAGACAAAGTAGTTTAGAAAAAAGCAAAAGAGATTGAAAATAAATGTTTTAAATTATGGTACTGAGAAAAAGAAAAAGTTCAAAATTAAATTGGTATTATTATAAATAAAGATTTAATAGATAGTGTAGTGGATACACAATGATATGAGAACTCATTATAATAGTGAAATTAGTGTTAAGAGTAGAGTCTTTTAATATAGTTTGTACATATGCACCCCAAATAAGACTAGACGATAGTATAAAGAAGGTATTTTAGGAGTTAGATATGGTAATTCAAAGAATTATACAAAAGGACATGATTTGTTTGGGAGGAGATTTAAATGGATATGTCGGTAAAGAGGGATTATGAGATCGAGGTATTCATAAAAACTATGATTTTAGAGATTTAAATGAGGAAGGAAAGGAGATTTTAAATTTTGTTATGGCATATGATCTCTTTATAGTCAATACGATTTTTAAAAACGAGATAAATATTTAATTATTTATAGGAGTGGTTTGTCAAAAACACAATAACAACAACTAAGCCTTTTCCCATACTAGACGAGGTCGGCTATATGGATTCTTTGTTTCCGCATAGCATTATCATGTGTCATGTCAGCAGTTAACTCACAATAAGCTAGATCATTCTTTATTGTTTCTTTCCAATACTTTTGTGGTCATCCTCTACCTCTTTTAATACTTTCCAAATTTAGTTTTTCATACCTTCTTATAGGTTCTTCTTCTGATCTTCTTTCTATGTATCCAAACCATCTTAAACGATATTCTCTCATTTTATCCTCTATTGGTGTCACTCCTAATTTGTTTCTAATAGCCTCATTATGTCTACGGTCTTTTCTTGTATGACCACTCATCCATCTCAACATCTTAATTTCTATCACATACATCTTTTTTTCTTGTATGACCACTCATCCATCTCAACATCTTAATTTCTGTCACAGACATCTTTTGTATATGTTGATGGTTAACTACCCAACACTTAGAACTATAATACATGGCAAATCTAATTGTTGCTCTATAATATTTACCTTTTAACTTTAATGGCATCTTCTTATCACAAAGAATACCTGATGCTCCTCTCTATTTTAATCAACCAGCATTAATTCTATGTGTAACATCTCCATGAATTCTTCTATCACTCTGAAAAATTGACCATAAGTATTTAAAACTTTCCTTTTGGGAGATGCAATGTGTGCCAATTTTAATTTTTATGTTCTCTGAGGTAACCAAATGATTAAACTTACATTCCATATATCCTGTCTTTGTTCTACTAAGTCAGAGGCTTTGCTTTCTAATGCTTCTCTCTATGGTTCCAATTTTCTATTAACTTTTTCCTTAGACTCTTCCACTAATACAATGTCATATGCAAATAACATACACCAAGGCACTTCATCTTGAATATGTTTTGTTAACTCATCAATCGCCATTATAAATAAGTATGGACTTAAAGTTGATCCTTGATGTAACCCAATATTAACTTCAAAGAAGTATGTCATTCCTTCATGAGTCCTCACACATGTTTTTATACCATTGTACATGTCTCTTATAAGGTTAATGTATGTCATTAACCACCATTATAAATATGGACTTAAAGTTGATCCTTGATGTAACCCAATATTAACTTCAAAGAAGTTTGTCATTCCTTCATGAGTCCTCACACATGTTTTTGCACCATCGTACATGCCTCTTATAAGGTCAATGTATGTTAGTGAGATATCTCTTTTTTCTAAGGTTCTCCAAAAAACCTCCCTCGGTACCCTACCATAAGCTTTTTCTAGATTAATAAATATCATGTGAAGGTCTTTCTTTTTTCCTCTAAAATATTCTATAAGATGTCTCCAAAGGTAAATCGCTTCAATAGTAGATCTGCCTGGCATAAATCCAAATTTGTTCTCTATTATACTTATACTTGTCTTAACCTACGTTCGATAATTCTTTCTCACAATTTCATAGTATGGCTCATTAAATTGATACCTCGATAATTCACACAATTATGAATATCTCTCTTGTTCTTATATATGAGTATAAGTGTACTCGCTCTCTATTCCTCGAGCATCTTTTGGTTTCTCCATATTTCATTAAGTAGTCTTGTGAGACAAGTGATTCCTATTTTTCTAGTATTTTCTGAACTTCTATAGGAATATTGTCTGGTCCTACCGATTTACTACCATTCATATGTTTAAGAGCCTCTTTGACTTCATTCTTTTAAATATGTCGATATAAATTATGGTTTATATATACTTTTCTGATTTGGCTAACTCTCCTAAGCTAATACTAACATCTTTATTTTCATTAAAAAGATTATCAAAATAGTTTCCCCATCTTTTTCTTATATCATCATTTGCCACTATAATTTTTTCATCCATGTCTTTGATGCATCTAACATAATTAAGATCTTTAGCTTTTTATCTCTAGCCCTGGCTATCCTAAAAATATCTCTTTCACCCTCTTTTGAGTTCAGTTTTTTATATAAATCCTCCCAAATTTTAGCTTTTGCTTCATTGACAACCTTTTTCGCTTTCTTCTTTGCTTTCTTATAAGCCTCTAAAGTTTCAATAGTTTTCTTCGTATAATGTAATTTGTAACATGCTCTCTTTGCCTTGATTTTATTTTGGACTACTTCACTCCACCACCAAGCTTCTTATTGTGCCGGTACACCTCCCTTAGATTCACCTAACACATCTTTCACCACTTTCCTAATATGTATAGCCATATTGTTTCACATATCACAAGGTGTACCAACATAGTTCCAAGCAGCTCTTTGAAGAACTTTCTATTAAATATATCTTCTTTCTCGCTTTTGAGGTTCTACCATTTAGTCTGAATAGCTCGATGCACTTTTTCTTCTTTGTCCATTTTTTTATTTGTAAATCCATAACTAAAAGTCAATGTTGGGTGGTTAAACTTTCCCCTAAAATTACCTTCAATCTTTAAAATACGCTCTATCTTTTTTTCTACAAATAAAGTAATCAATTTGTGTTTCTGATAAGCTACTCTTATAAGTAATTAAATGTTCATCTTGTTTTTTGAAGATTGTATTGACTATAAAGAGATCAAATGCCATAACAAAATTTAAAATCTCCTTACCTTCCTCATTTATATCCCCAAAACCAAAGTTTCTATGAATACCTTGATATCCTAATGCCTCTTTACCGACATGTCCATTTAAGTCTCCTCCTAAACAAATCATCTCCTTTTGTGGAATCCTTTGAATCACCTTATCTAATTTTTCTCAAAAAGTTGTCTTTATATTATCTTATATGCCTACTTGGGGTGCGTAAGCACAAACTATATTCAAAACTTCTGCTCCTAACACTAATTTCAACGTCATGATTCAGTCACCATATCGTTGTATGTCTACTACACTATCCTTTAAATCTTTGTTATGATAATACCAACTCCGTTTCGAGCATTTTCCTTACTTGAGTATCATAATATAAAACCTTTATCCTCTATCTCCTTTGTTTTTTCTCCAACCCACTTTGTCTCATATAAACATAGAATATGAATATTTCTCCGAATCATAATATCTATCACCTCTATTAGCTTACCAGATAATGTTTCGATATTCCAAGAACCAATACGAATCTTATTATCTATAACTAGATTCCTTACCCCCTACATCCATCCATATTGAAAATGCGGAGACCCTCTCTTTAAATTATTCACTACATTCGGGCCACAATGTAGTGGGACTAACTTCTTTACCCACACCCGTCCATGATGTGGGAACCCTCTCTGCAATTGATTCACTACATTCGGGCGAAAATGTATCAGCCCTTGCTTACTTATTACTGCATTCGGGATCTGCAGCGCGTCCCTAGGCGTGAACGTCCCAAAGCGATGCTCATAATTTATGGAATACATGGTTTGTTAAAGACACAAAGTGATTATTTTGTTTGTAGGAAAAAAAGATAAATCATGTTTAAAGATTGCAAGGTAATTATAAGAGAAAACTTAACTACCCAAGCTCGACTTTTAGTTATGGATTTTTTGGTAAAAAAGTAGATACATAAGAAAAGAGTATATAGAGCTATTCAAACTCCAAAGTAAAATGTGGAACCTCAAAGGTGAGAAGGAAGATATTTAACGTGATTGTTGGAATTATGTAGGTACACCTTCTCATACATGTAACAATATAACTATATATATTATGAAAGTGGCAAAAAATGTGTTAAGTGAATTTAAGAGAGGTGTACTGGTACAAAACGAAGCATGGTGGTGGAGTGAAGTGGTGCCAACTAAAATTAAGGTAAAGAGGGCATATTACAAATTACATTACGCTAAGAATACTAGCGAAACTTAGGAGGCTTATAAGAAAGCAAAGAAAAAAGCGAAAAAGAGTGTTAGTGAAGCAAAAGCTAAAATTTGAAAGGATTTATATAAAAAACTTAAATCAAAAGAAGGTGAAAGAAATATTTTTAGAACAACTAAGACTAGAAATAAAACTAACGATCTTACTTTTGTTAGATGCATCAATGATGAGGATGAGAAGATTCTAGTGGTAAATGTTGATATAAAAATAGATAAAAAGAATATTTCTATAAGCTTTTTAATGAAAATATAGATGTTAGTATTAATTTAGGAAAATTAACTAAATCAAAAGAATGAAGTCAAAGATGCTCTTAAACATATAAAAGTTATAAATATGTAGAACCAGATAATAGTCATATAGAAGTATAGAAAATTATTTTCTAATATAGACGAGGATCATTTGGCTCACAAGACTATCTAATGAAATACGGAGATACCAAAAGATCCTTAGAAAATGGAAATCGAGTACACTTATACCCCATATACAATAACAAAAGAGACATGCATAATTGTGTGAATTATCACAGTATCAGGTTAATGAGCCATACTATGAAATTATGAGAAAAATTATTGAGCATAAGTTAAGACAAGTTAAGTATTGAGTACAACAAAGAACCAATTTGGATTTATACTATGCATATCTACTATTGAAGCAATTCACCTTTTAAGACATTTTATAAAATCTTTTAGAGAAAAAAGAAAAACCTTACCATGATATTTATTGATCTAGAAAAAGCTAATGATAGGGTGCAAAGTGATGTTTTCTGAAAAACCTTGAAAAGAAGAGGTATCTCATTTACATATGTAATCTTATAAGAGACATGTATGATGCTCCAAAAACATCTGCATATAAAGAATATGCAGCTATGAGGATGAAGGAACCTAGATCAACTTAAGCGTGAACATCTGCATCTTTGACTAATTAAAAACAATAAAAAAAACTGAAGGTTTTTCGAATTACCCCACAAAAATTTCCAATAACTCAAATGACCCAAAATTAAAGTAACAGCCAGAGTATCCAGAAAGTTTGGCGGTACAATTCTTTGTGTTATCACACTAGAAGATTATGACCGTGCTATTGTGCAGTTTACTCGGCAACTGAAGAATTTATCATCCTCATCTACTTCAAATGACTAACTAGCACTTCGAATTGTCAACCATCACATTTGCTTAGCATGGTTAATCCTCTCTCTATCTCTCTCTCACACACACACGAGACAAAGATGAATCTAGGAAGATAACAGTTCAACTAACAGCAGATATCCACTCAAAATTCAAGAATAGTTAGGCTATGTTCAATGCCCTAAGTAAAACCCCAACTTTGGCAGTTCTCCTTAAATAATGACAGAACCAAATCAGGAAAGAAAAGAAATTTCCAAATGTCGGTTGGGGTTACCTTCCAAACCTCAATCAGATCAGCAATCTGGAAAGTATATGATGCATAAAGAACCTCAAGACAGAAATCAACGACCGGCCTGCACGCTTCGTGAGGGCACTCCTCGTCCACACACACGCCAATATGTGAAGGAATTGATTTCACCTTTCCACAGTAAACATACTCCAAAACAGACATCAGAGCATCATAACCAACATCAAAATCCTTAGCAAGTTTCTTCAATTCATACTTATTCTTCTCTTTCTCGGCGAAAATTTGCCGGAAAAACGGGCTCCTCGCCGCAAGCACACACTTGTGAACGTGAGCTTCCCGGCCATCATTGGCGACGATCTTGGCATCGCTGTAGAGACCAAAATCGGGTGATTGGAGAAGAGAACCGAGGTTATCACTGAGCTTCTTGAATGACGAGAGTTCAGGGGGTGTAAATTCTGGGAAAACTGTGTCACCATTTGAGATACAAGAGCTACCATTTGGGGATGAATCAGGATATAACAAGATGGGTTCCGTAGAATCTATCATGGTAGATTGGAAGCAAGAAATTTGCTCAAATGGGTACCTTAAGGAGGTGTCAAAAACCCCATGATGAAAGGGAGAGAGAGAGAGAGAGATGGCTTCGAGGTGAGATCACGGCATTTATGTGAAGAAGATAGGCCTTGCAGCATCTGCCATGGAAGATTAGAAGCAGGGAATTTGCTGAACTGGGTAACTCAAGGAGGTGCGAAAAACTCCATGTAGAGAGAGAGAGAGAGAGAGAGAGATGAGTTCAAGGTGAGATCATAGCATTTAGGTGAAGAAGATGACAAGCTGGACTAACATCTGTACTAACATCATGATCGGCATCAGCAAAGAGCAATTTGGGGCCAAAGATGACAAACCGATAAGCACAAATCAATAAAGAAACACACAAAATTGGAGATCCATATAGCCGACGGAAGCTGGAGAGTTGGCTCTCTCTCCCTCTATCTAATGATTTCACAATAAATCTTATCTACCTACTCTCCAGATAATCCATCAATACGTTCAATTTCCCTCATAGATACAGGAGAAGAGATCCGCTAAACGTTGGTTTTACCCAAAAGAGGAGCCAGTTGTCAGCTTCTTGATACAATCGGTAACATGGAAACTGTGGTGCCGTTGAAAATTTTGCTCTTTGTCGTTTGTCATCTCTAACCCTGCACGAGTTTGGCTGTAGCGTCGTAAGCGGATCGGATAGGGATGGTACCCAACCCGACTAATCAGATAATTGGATTTGGATTTGCAACTCCATAACCAAATCTCATATCACATTGTTTGATTGTATAATTGCAAAAGAAGAATCCATGTTCAATCAGTTCGATATGGTTTCGGATACTGAACTTGATTAGTTGAATTCGGAGTCAGGATCATATATAGGATCAACTTTCCCAACCACAATCAAGTTAGACATGGCCAGTTCCTGTTTTTCCTAAACCAGGAACTGGGATGGGACCCTACCGAACTGGTTCCAGTCTAAGGTTGAGTCCTAAACCATGTAGAACAAATCAAAATCATGAAAGAATTTGAGAAACATATAGAACCAGCAGTTTTAGTTCCATAGAAGGTGGAATTAGAATCTAACTGGGTGGTTCGCGATTCCAACTTCACTTCTGGTTCTAGCCGGTTCTAGACTCGGTTTGGTTGTGGTTGGAACCTTCGAGACGGTTCCAAACCAGCTGCGTCTAGTTCAATTGGTTTGACAGTTGTGCTCCCTAAGCAAGGTCTTGACTTCGAATATGGGAATGGAGAAAAACCAGTGCTAGGAGAGCCTTACCCCAATATTGAACCGAGTAGGATTGAACCGGCTTAGCGGGGTCCTTGTGGGCTTCGAGAATACCTTTGGTTTGGACCAAAAGAAATAGCCAGGTAGGGTTCTACCATGTCCTGTGTATTATATACCCTCTGAATTGAACTTAGGGTTGGAATAGTGCAAATGTGTTATGGTCCACTTATTCAATTATTCACTGTATCATTGTTTCCGGACCTCCAACTTTAGGGGCACAGACCCCACCTCGCATCAATGTAGATCTGCCACTGTTAAGCCATTTTGGCCATCTTTGACTCTCACACACCACTCTGTTCCGCCTCTTCAAGCTGAACGCAGTGGCCGCATTGTTTTGGAGGAAGGGTGCAAGCAGCCATGAACATCAAGTGGCGCAGGCCTGGCGCAAACACCTCCCTAGGGATGGTAATTACATCAAGCAACTGGAAGCATAGGGTGAATTTGCTCCATTAGTTACTGGAATTAGTTGAAAGTATTTTTCTTTCATCCCTTTTTGGGGCTTAAATGATATCATCATATACATCCTAATTAAAGACTATTAATGAAGTTTGTTGGTCAATCTATTCCTCTAAGGAGGGGGTTTTCATTTCCATTTTCCCATAAATGAGTATAGGTTTTCCGCGAGCCCTTAATTAAGGTAAGAATCATCCAACTGAAACCGAGCCAAGCCAAGCCAAGAACCGGTTAAACCCATAACCGGAACTAGGAACCACTCAGTTCGGTTCTGATTTCACCTTTTATAAAACTGGATCCAGAATTAACGATTCTAAACGGTTGAATCCAGTTTACTCGAAACCAAACATGTCTACCTGTCATTGTATATACATACATATATACATATATACATATATATATATATATGTGTGTGTGTGTGTGTGTGTGTGTGGAAAGAGAGATGCCATTAGAATATCCTGGCGACATTATTATGTTTGATTACCTCATTTAGCTATCGTGAAAGCTAGTATTAGGAGAGTTTTCTACTGCACCCTGTTGAGCTTTGTGTTGGTGAACTGGTTCTATCATGCAGTATATGAAAGGCTATGAAGGGTCTTTTTGATTTGGCTGAACCAACCTTTTTTATTCAATTCTAAAGCATATCATTTGCAACATGTGTATCCATGCATACATATATATATACATATATATATATACAATACATATATACATATACATACATACATATACATATATACATATACATACATACATATACATACATACATACATACATACATATACATACATACATACATATATATACATACATATATATATGTGTGTGTGTGGAGAGAGAGATGCCATTAGAATATCCTGGCGACATTATTATGTTTGATTACCTCATACGTTAGAAAAGGAGGAAGAAAGATAGACAGGATGAGCAAAGAGGATCAGAGTTTCCTGGATACTGCCGTCCCACTTCTCAGGGAAAGGATATCCGAATTCACCTGGACTGTTTGATCCATTCTTTTGTTGACCCGAAACAGGTTCAGTTATTGATCCAACTTCTCTCCAGAGAGATAAGGTGGGGTCACAGAAAATGTGACAGCTAGATTGGAAGGTGGTGGAACGCTCGGTGTGATTCTTATCCAAACGTATAGAACAAGTCGGCATTTAATGCACATGTAACTAAGTACGGAAAAGCCTGTAAGCCTTTTGAGCATTAATTTTCCAAACAACAGTACGGCCGATCTTATTTGCTTGAAAAGCTGTTAACAATTTATGAATAAATAAATTGTCCCATCTCTCTCTTATATACAGAGAGAGTCGTCAAAGTGTAAAATATAACTTTTATTTTTACTTAAATCTACATTATCATCTCAATCATTTAATCTTTAAGATAATCGATTGAAGTGATAAAATAAAAAACATTTAATACATATTAAATATAAACTATAGAAATGCAATCAACAACAACAAAGCCTTTTCCCATACTAGACAGGGTAAACTATAGAAATACAATGATGCTTTTAATTTAAACTTCATAATTGATCTCAATCAAATGATAAAAATACTTTTATAGATTTAAACGTAGATGAGTTTAAGTATTTACCGCTATCTATATATAGTCTTAAATACATAATGTCTTCTAGTGTATAATCTTGTATAAACACCTCCAATGTTTTATCTTTGAGATCAATAACCAATATTTAAATGACTTTACATTTAATGTATATTGATACTTTAATTAAAATCTTTACCTTGATCTAAAAGATCAAACATTAAAAGTATTTATAGGTGATTATGCACCGAAAGATATTATATACTTAAGATACCTTATATACATGACTTGGCCATCCTTGAAAATCTCAATCACTTATCATTATTGAGTTTAAAAGTAAAAAGTACGTACTTAAATCTATTAGTGTAATGTTTCATAAGTGTCGATCAACATGACATAGGGTCTATTCAAGCCACGTGTTGAAATCTATTTGTTAATTTTCACATGTTTAAAGACAACTGTGTGATTCAATGAGATGATATTTGGTAAGTTTGACAAATAGCATATTGTAATTTAACCGAATACCTGAGGGCAAAACAAACCTTTTAGTATGCTGCCTGAGGTAATTTCCGTAAAATCGTTGTTCTAGGTAGTTTACTGGTCACATTATTACAAAACCGCAGTAGATATAAATAGATGAGAGAGATCCATAGAGAAAGGGAGAGAGAGATGTCTTCACACATAGGAAGGGAATGACTCCCTTAGCCTCTGGCCTTTGATGGGCCTCTTTGCCACCATCTTTGTGGCTTTTAAGTCTTCACTCGGCCTCTGTCTTTGTCTTTTTGGCTTCTTGGCCGGTGCTCTACCTTTTCAAGCTTGTGTTGAGCTTTTTGGCCTTCACTTCTTCCAGCTTTCTAGCCTATGCTCAGCCTTTGGCTTTCACTTTTTTTGGTTTTTTGGTTTGCGCTTAGCTTTTTGGCTTTCGCCTCTTCTAGTTTTCTAGTATATGTTCAACCTTTTGGCCTCCGCCTTTTCTGATTTTGTGGTATGTGCTTAGCCTTTGGCCTCACTTTCTAAAAAACAAACCAAGGAGAGATCGGTCCTCTTTGTTTTTGGTTCTAAAAATGTTTTAGAAAAAGATTTGTTATGCCGATTTTTTTTTTCGACCTCTTCCTTATTTTCTCCTATATTTAATGCATACATGTTTTTCTTGCAGAGACTTGTGAACTTGGTCTTGATACCAATGTTCGACCTAAAAGTGAAATCGGGGATCGCAAAGGAGCTATAAGCGATTCAGAAGTAAAAAATGCTCTGATAAGGAGTAAAGAGTGGAGAAAGAAGAGGAGTTACAGAGTTAACCAGTTTTTTCCTTTATCCGAGGATCCTTGTATCTTTTTCAAAAAGCGAAAATAATTTTTATATGTAAACTTTATTTTTATAAAGCAACTCATGATTTTTGTTATTGGGCCAACCACCAACAACCAACAACTCACTTGTGGTGCAAAAGTCAAAGAATAACAGCCGCTAATGATTGAGTTTGATAAAAAATAGTCCCAAATTCTTTCAATTGAACGGAGACAGATAGTGCCACAGCACAGCACGAAGATCAGATCGAAACCCAAAGCAGTTCTTTCTATGATTTGGAATCTCAATCATTCATAAGATACATCAGCATCATTCATTGGTTAAATGGCAAACAATATCACAATAACAGGATGGTGGTCTTATTATTGCTAAATCTACTGTAATCTTTTCTGATGGACCGTCACTAAAAGGGCGAAATTGCGTCAGAAAAAGCACAAAGCGTACGCCTAGTAATGTACCCAATATGGCCTTAAACCGCCAACGGTTCTTCCTCAGAGTCATCCGCTCATTTCATTAATCGCTTACTCCTGCGACACACGACGGATGGTTTTCCTTTGATCCTTTCTTCCTGTTCAGCATCGTCAGATTCCTCATTTTCATCCTGAGTCATCTTCGTTTTCCTCTTCTTCGCTTTCCACTTCGTCTTGATCGGGATCTTCCGATTCTTCATTCTCTTCTTCTGACTCGCTTTCCTCTTCCGAGCCATCGCCATCTTCGTCGTCTTCAGATTCTTCCTTTTCCTCTGATTCCTTTCGCTTTTCCACGCGATCGGTTTCTTTGTTTGATCGCTTCCTCTTCTTGTTCCTCTCCACCTCTTCTTCTTCCTCCGCCTCGGTCTCGTCTCTGAGCCTCCTCATGCTTCCCTCGATCCTTCCTTGCATCCGTCGATGGGCCAAGTTGAGACCTCCCATAGTCCACTTCGCCTCGTTCGCCCACGAGAGGAACGGATCGGCATCAGCTGCCGGCGAGTCGTTCTTTTGGTTCCCGAGCTTGACGTCGTTGCGGAGGTAAGGCCTTAACATGCTGTTGCCGCCGAATTTCGCCGGAGAAACCGACGGGAAATACTTCCCTGAATAAGGCGCAGCCGTGGTTCCCGTTTCTTCTTCTTCACCTTTATCGCCTTGTCGAGCGATCAGATTTCCGCCGTTTGAAGGGAAATGTTTTGGCGCCAAAATTTGAAGTTTGGAACCCGAAACGGTTCGATACCGAACCGGTCGATCCGGACGGCGTCCACACGGCGCCACGTCTCTCTCTCTCTCTCTCTCTCTCTGCGGGCGAAAGGAGGCAAGATGAGTAACGGCGGAGGGACGACGAAAACTCCGGCGGAGTTCCTCAAGTCAATACGAGGGCGTCCGGTCGTCGTCAAGCTCAATTCTGGCGTTGATTACAGAGGTTCGTCGCACTCCCTCTCTCTCTCTCTACTTCTGTTTGATTTTAGGAGAAGGATTTCCATGTCAAGATCACTATTTGATTATTGTTGGGGGTTTCCCTTTTCTGTATGCTTTTGATCTTCGAAATTTTGGGTGTTTATAGGATTTCGGCTGCTCAGTAGAAGGCGGAGTGATTCATACGAGTTGGCTTCGTAAGGCTTTCATTCAGGGTTTATGTGTTTGTGAGAAGTGAGGGGATTGATGGTAGTGGGAATTTTTTTTATGGGGGAATAATAGCGGGATTCTACTTGGATCAATGTGACATTGTTTCTGTTATTACGCAGCAGTAATCTGTAGTTTTGAGGAATTGAGATGTAAATTGCCCCCAAATCTTTAGCGATTCAGAGTCGGAAATTGTCGATTTGGGTGTTATGCGTGTTGATGAATTATTGGTTTTGGCTTGACACGAAGAATATTAAGAGTATGACTTAGGGTTTAGCTGTCAAGGGCAATGATTTGTTGCAAGCAGGACGGGTCGCTGGGAAAAGGAGTAGTGAGTTCCTGCCTGAGATATTGTGGACAGCGTGAGGATTAATGCGTTGGAGTGATTTAGTGTTGCTTTAGTTGGTCCTCAATATAAAGCGCGCTTCTTGTTCAATTTGCGTACTTTGAATGAAAAAGGAGAAGCAGTTAAAGTCTCAATATAGTGAATAATTTACAGAGGGGGTCTCCGTATTTTGACTATAGACGGATGCGGGAGGTAAGGAAACTAGTCATAGATAATAAGATTCGAATTGGTTCTTAGAATATCGGAACATTATCCGGTAAGCTAATGGAGGTGGTAGATATTATGATTCGGAGAAAGATTCATATTCTATGTTTACAAGAGACAAAATGGGTTGGAGAAAAAGCAAAGGAGATAGATGCCGTGCACTCCTTTTCCGCTATCAATAGACGTTATGTTTTAAAGATGGTTTTTGTGCGTCAAGTGCCTATCTCTTAAGTGATTTTCAAGCTAAGTGGGGTGAGTCGAACGGGTGTTTTTGCATGCATTGCCTTAAACGTTTCCAAGGATTTTCAAACACATTGCCTCTTTGCCTTTGCCGTTTTGAGTGAGTGAGTCTCTGAGTGCTAAGGCGTCGGCACACTTACACTCGGGAGAGGGACTCTCACGCGCCATTTTGGGAGACGGTGGTCAAACTCCAACACCAAAGTGAAATCCGCTAAGGCTTGCTTGCCCCGAGGCCAAGCGCCGGTCCCGGGAGAGCCCGTCAGCGCGCCCCGGCGCGCCTGGCGACGGTTTACCCGTGACAAAATTGGTTAATATGTTTTAAATTATAGTACTTAGGTAAAAAAAAATGCTCGAAATGGAGTTAGTATTATCATAAATAAAGATTTAAAGGATAGTGTAGTAGACATACAACAATATGGTGACCGAATCATTACGTTGAAATTAGTTTTAGGAGTAGAGGTTTTGAATATAGTTTGTGCTTACGCACCCCAAGTAAGACTAGAAGATAGTATAAAGACAACTTTTTGGGAAGAGTTAGATAAGGTGATTCAAAAGATTCCACAAATGGAGATGATTTGTTTAGGAGGAGACTTAAATGGACATGTCGGTAAAGAGGCATTAGGATATCAAGGTATTCATGGAAACTTTGGTTTTGGGGATATAAATGAGGAAGGTAGGAAGATTTTAAATTTTGCTATGGCATTTGATCTTTTATAGTAATATAATCTTCAAAAAATGAGATGAACATTTAGTTACTTATAAGAGTGGCTTATCACAAACACAAATTGATTACTTTATTTGTAGAAAAAAAGATAGAGCATGTTGTAAAGATTGCAAGGTAATTCCAGGAGAAAGCTTAACCACCCAATATCAACTTTTAGTTATGGATTTACAAATAAAAAAATGGATAAAGAAGAAAATAGTGTATCGAGCTATTCAAACTAAATGGTGGAACCTCAAAAGCGAGAAAGAAGATATATTTAAACAGAAAGTCCTTCAAGGAGATGTTTTGAATTATGTTGGTACACCATGTGATATGTGGAACAATATGACTATACATATTAGGAAAGTGGTGAAAGATGTGTTAGGTATATGTAAGAAAGGTGTACCGGCACAAAAAGAAGCTTGGTGGTGGAGTGAAGTAATGCAAAATAAAATCAAGACAAAGAGGGTATGTTACAAATTACATTATGCTACGAAAACTAGTGAAACTTTAGAGGCTTATAAGAAAGCAAAGAAGGAAGCGAAAAAGGTTGTCAGTGAAGCAAAAACTAAAATTTGGGAGGATTTACATAAAAAAACTCAACTCAAAAGAGAGTCAAAGAGATATTTTTAGGATAGTCAGGGCTAGAGATAAGAAAACTAAAGGTCTTAATTATGTTAGATGCATCAAAGATGTGGATGAAAAAATTCTAGTGGCAAATGATGATATAAGAAATAGATGGGGAAACTATTTTTATAAGCTTTTTAATGAAAATAAAGATGTTAGTATTAGCTTAAGAGAGTTAGCCAAATCACAAAAGTATATAGATCACAATTTTGACTGACGTATTCCAAAGAATGAAGTCACAGATGCTCTTAAACATATGAAGGGTGGTAAATCGGTAGGACCAGATAATATTCCTATAGAAGTTTAGAAAATACTAGGAGAAATAGGAATCACTTGGCTCACAAGACTATTTAATGAAATATGAAAAAACCAATAGATGCCCGAGGAATGGAGAGCAAGTATACTTATACCCATATATAAGAACAAGGTAGACATTCAAAATTGTGCGAATTATCAAGGTATCAAGTTAATGAGTCATACTATAAAATTGTGGGAAAGAATTATCGAACGTAGGTTAAGACAAGTATCAAGTACAATAGAGAACCAATTTGGATTTATGCCAGGCATATCTAGTGTTGAAGCGATTTACCTTTTGAGACGTCTTATGGAACATTTTAGAGAAAAAAAGACCTTCACATGATATTTATTGATCTAGAAAAAACTTATGATAGAGTACCGAGGAAGGTTCTTTGGAGAACTTTGGAAAAAAGAGGTATACCATTGACATACATTAACCTTATAAGAGACATTAATGATGGTGCAAAAACAAGTGTCAGGACTCATGAAGGAATGGCAGACTTCTTTGAAGTTAATAATGGGTTACATCCAGGATCAACTTTAAGTCTATACTTATTTATAATGGTGATTGATGAGTTAACAAAACATATTCAAGATGAAGTACCTTGGTGTATGTTATTTGCAGATGACATTGTATTAGTGGAGGAGTCTAAGGAAAAAGTTAATAGAAAATTGGAACTATGAAGAGAAACATTAGAAAGCAAAGGCCTTCGACTTAGTAGAACAAAGACAGAATATATGGAATGCAAGTTTGATCATTTGGTTACCTGAGAGGACATAGAAATTAAAATTGGCACACATTGCATCCCTCAAAAGAAAGTTTTAAATACCTAGGGTAATTTTTTAGAGTGATGGAAGAATTGATGGAGATGTTACACATAGAATTAGTGTTGGTTGGTTAAAATGGAGAGGAGCATGAGGTATTCTTTGTGATAAGAAGATACCATTAAAGTTAAAAGGTAAATATTATAGAGCAACAATTAGGCCTGCCATGTTTTATGGATCATCAACATGTAAAAAAGATGTGCGTGACAGAAATGAAGATGTTGAGATAGATGAGCGGTCATACAAGAAAAGACCGTATGGATAATGAGGTTATTAGAAACAAATTAGGAGTGACACCAATAGAGGATAAAATGAGAGAATATCATTTAAGATGGTTTGGACATATAGAAAGAAATCAAAAGAAGAACCTGTAAGAAGGTATGAAAAACTAAGAGGATGACCAAAAAAGTATTGGAAAGAAACAATAAAAATGATCTAGCTTATTGTGAGTTAACTGCTAACATGACACATGATAGGGATCTGTGGAAACAAAGAATCCATGTAGTTGACCCCATTTAGTATGGGAAAAGGCTTAGTTGTTGTTGGTTTGTTGTATTCACTGTCCAGCACTGATATCTGTATTAGCACAATCCAGCTGATCCTACCTAGTGTGGGAAAAACGATTAAGGAAGCATACGTTTATGTATATAGCATGGAAATTGTCTTTTATGTTCTATCTTGCTTCTCTTCATTCTTTCCCGAAGTTAAAGGTTGACCATTTAGCATTGCCGTCATGAAGATGGGAAACCCACAAAGATGATCCGGAAAAGTATGGCTCTGTTGACTAGACTAGACAAACAAAATTAAGTAATTAATTGTGCTGATAATGATAGTTATTATTTTGTTTGACGAGGAACTCTTTTGAGATAGTTTTATCTTAGATCTTTGAGTTCCACTATTGTATTTATAATTGGTAAGCTATCTTGTTTGACACAGCAAGAGAGATGATTGTGGTGTATGGTTACTATGGTATGTTGGTGGATGTGGAGCCTGCTTTACTCTTTCGTATTGATTCGGTTATTCATAGATTTCTACCAATCAACCTAGATATAAAGCGGCTCCACATCTCGTAATTTTGATTATGGACTTCCAATTGTACCCCACCTGGATAGTGTATCACTGTAATGTTTCTCAGTTTTGAGGGATGCCATAGATATATGAACTGGTTTCCATCTTGTAGTTTGTGATTGATTATAGTGGAATTTTCTGTGGCAGCCGTGGAGTAGGAGGCAAGAAAGAAATAACTTTCTCTGAATAACATAAATTTTATTTCTTATAGTTTGTGGGACTGCTTCCATGTTTCATCGTTCCACATTGCTCTTCGTTTTCCCTGTGGTAACACTAAGTGATGTGGTGTGTAGGGGTGTAAGTGAACTCAGTTGTTCACAAACTACTTGAGTCTTATAAATCTTGATGATAAGTCGGACTCGGTTGGGTGGAGCCAAGTTCGACCTGGGCTTAGCTCAAGCTTGAAGGCTCAACTGAGTCAAATGACAAGCTACCTGAGCTCAAGCTCACTAGTACTTGACTCTACCACGAGATGTTTAGCAAATTGATATAGGAAATAAGCCATAAACCAGTACTAGAACCAAACAGAGAAAGTTCGCTCATACCTTCTTCATTCTGGTTTTGATTTCGGATTTCCTAGTTTTATTGTAAACGCTCCTCTTCTCCGCTTGACGAGCTCTCTTGGCTGCCGAATCCGGTTTCTTTTTCGAACCCGCTTCGCAAACAACAGACATACTTATTCCTCTACACAAGCCTAAAGAAGAAGACGACGGAGATGTATCAACCATCGAGCTAATTCACTGAAGATATCGAATTGGAAGATAGAAAAACCAGGAACTTTTCGTACTATACGTCATGATAGATCGATTTGGGGAGTGGGTACGACAAGAGGAGGGAAATGGGATTCACCTTGATGAAATGGATTGCTGTGAAGGTTAACGGCGAAGGTGAACGATGGAAGAGGGAGGAATTTTGCGGAGAACGCATTGAAGACACTCCACCAAGAAGCTTAGGCTTCATTGGGAGCGCAAAACATGATGGAAGGAGTTGCAGAGCCATCTCTCACCCTCTCTCTCTCTGGGTTTATCCTCAGACTAGAGGCAGAGTTCGCTCCGAGTACCGGTTATGCCCGGGCGACGGTCTAAGAGTCTATCTAACCGGGGTACGTACGGGTACCGACGCTGTTGCAGGTACGGCCATTTTCAGAGAATCGGTGCAGCAGTGAACAATCATACGCTCCTTCGAGTCTCTAAACGGAAAACCGCTCCTTGAAGAAGTTTTGTGTTGGTTTTAGCTCATAATTCAAAACAATATTTTGGTGCATGAAGGGGAATCACTCCCATAGCTCGGGGGTCGGCTTAACAAGTTGAATATGAGGAACATGCACTGGCTTCAACCTCCTCATTATACATGAAACAATATTTTGCTGCTTCGTAGAAGAACATGTACATTGGCCTATAAATATTCTATTGCAAGTTTATAACCTTAGAAGAACTATTGGTGTGACTGGCTTATTAAAAAATCTATTTTCTAAACATAGAAATAATTAGTGTATGAAAAAAGAGATTAGAGAAATGTATAAGGTTATTCACTGTCACCGGTATCAAATACTATACATGTGTTAACTTTGGCAAACACCTTCAAAATAAAATTAACTTCGACTCATCTTACAAAAATCAACCGTCGTATTGACAAGATCGGCTTATATCAAAATGAAAGGTACATTACAACACCTTTTGCACACAAAGAATGGTAATACGAAAAGGAAGACAAGGTTTCGAATAGCTAGGTGGGTTGGAAAGTATAGGATAAACCAGATTGGTAAGAGACTGCCTTTTTAGACTTTGACAAGTACCATGCATCACTAGAACCACCCCCAACTTAAATATGATATGAGGAGTCATATCTCATAAGGCATTAAATGAAGATTCAACCAATTTTCCCTCTTTTTTCTTTTGTTGTTAAGGCAAGCTAACAGATGGAATTAGGCAGAAGCCCAGTAGACGCATATATGGGCGTGGAACTACTTATGTAAGAACCTGATGACCTCAGCCAATGGTTACTGGTAGAGGTAGCAAAGTTCAGGTTTGGCTTGAACTCGACCATATGAAACCCATTAAAATAGGGTTTGAACAAGAATGGATCCATTGAATATCTGAATGAGGCATGCAAGTTATGGATAACACTCGGAGGTAAGAAATTATACAAAACCTGATTCAATCCTGAATTCTGGTTACGACCATAAAGTTTCATGTTTGCCTTGTGCATAGGCATGATACTGAGAGTCGATCCTTGTCGACTAGGGCCTGCACCTACTATGCCTTGACACCAGCAGGACAGCTCTGAAGTGGAAGACAACATGAAAGCCTAGTGTTTTTACATTTCAGCAACAGAATTTTGTGACTCTTAGTACTATCTTGCAATCCAACCAAACGTTAGACGCACATTGCATTCATTTGCACCCACACATACACATAGAACACACACACACAGATTAATTTGATGTCTGCACAATCTAATATAAAAGTTAACACTGGTAGGGCTTACAGAAAACTCCCTGTGGTGAAACCGACGAGCAATGCCTAGAAACCTAATTTTCTTAAATGTTTTCTTGAGCTGAAGTTTGCATGTAAGCTTACAGGATTGTCCCACAAGACTTATCAAATCAAGTTGCGGGCCCACATTCTTCTGATGGAACATCAAAACCAAATAAAACAGAGAAGATCAAAATCATATGCAACATGTCATGTCTTTAACGGAGCCTTTTTCTCACGATCTGATATCCGAGAAGGAGCTGTTGAATGTGACTTGAATCTCCCTCTTGCTCCATCTTCCTTCTCCTGAATAGCACAAACACAACTTCAACAACTTTGATACACGTTCATTGTAAGGAAGCTTCTAGAAATAACTTGTTTAAGAAGTAGCAACATGTCCAAGAGTCAGACCACTGAATGAACTCCTTTACAAACATCAGATTATACAATTAACACATTGCAGTACAGATGATGATGGTTATGCAAACTATTATGCGAGACAAAATCGGCTCTCACAAATGAGTTCAACAGATGAATTGAACAAGTTTCCCTGGTTAATCAGTGTACAATTATTAAGTATACTGTTAGCTCATGTGAACATGCAAGATGACCCTTCCTATGAGGGCTCCAACCACGTTTTGGTCTCAGACATCAATCACAAAGTTGAGAATTAGAAAGCCAAAAGCATGAGCAAATTTTATAGGGAAACTGATACTGACAAGGAACATTGAGCTAAGACTTACATATGGAAAGAGAGTTAAGTTACCTTCTTCTTTACGATTTGAACCACATCCTCATCATGAAGAACATGGGAAGTCCCACAATGTTGTGGATAATGCCTTGCACTAGTGCCCCACACGAGCAAATATTTGACATCCTTCAAAAGGTTTCTGTGTATATGATTGATAAAGTCCTCTACAGTGCAGCCTCCTCTATCCTGAAAAGTATTGCAGGGCAAATAAACAAGAATACTAATGATTCTTTAAATCAAATGCAGATTTTAATGAAGATAAAATGGAACCACAATAATCAATCAACCTACAGTAGACAAGACAAAAGGGTCTGCAAAATCAGGCTGCTGTCCTTGAGGCTTTGAGTACACTCTGACGAGCCCCATAGCCTCCCACATTTTGGCGAGCAATCTGTCTAAGTTGAGCTGCAACAAGAAAAACCAAGACACAACAAGCATGTGAGGAAAGACCCAAACATCTGTGTGCAATCCAAAGTAAAGCATAAAGATTGAGACACTTTTCTATTTCATTCGGCTATCTTAAATATCAACATCAGTATGATTTAGTTCTATAATACCGAACGCTTAGTGGTCCACTATATCCTGCATATAGGGAACATAATTACTATGAAGTTATGAACTCCATACTTTGAAGAGCACGGAAAGAGCATACCTTCAAGTTGCAACTGATGACAACAGAATTTGGCTGTCGGGCTAGTTTGTTGACATCATCAATACCAATCACATCGATTTTGTTGTAGACGTAAATACATTTCATATATTTTCGATTTCCCTCAATGACATCGATAAAATCATCAACAGTTGCATTTTCTCTGAACAGCACCTATAAACGTGATAAAATAAAAATACATAATATGTAAGAATGTAACACCTAATAGAATACAAAAAAACACTCCGGGAAAGAAATTAAAGGGCTTTGAATAGCAGATTGGAGCAGCTGACTTACCAAGAAACAGCTTAATTCAAAAGAAAATTCTAGTTATTTTTGTTCCACCAACTAACCTTTTAGATCATCAGAATAGTTTATGAATGTTCACAAATATGGCAAATTGTATGAAAGCAAAACAATTGGTCCATCAACTAATCCTCCCTTAATTCCCTCAAGAAAGCTGCTACTAGATACTAGATAAAACCAACTTATGCCAGGTAACTTTTACTCAAGCAACTTATTTGCTGCAAACATACCAAGCCTATGAACATACTAAGCAATAAAATTGATACTTCTGCTTTTAAGTTCCCAAGTGTGAGGATATAGGAAAAGTTTATTGAACTAAATAAAACTTAGTTACCTCAGCATTGTGAATCTTGTACTCATGAAGAATTTGGTAACACAGTTTCTCATCAATATGAGTTAAAGCCATGGTGGTGTTAAAGGAGATTCCACCAGTCTTTTTCCTTTTGAAATATATCTGCAAAATCCAGAAAAATACAATAGCTGATGCAAGGCATCCAAGAAATTAGGATCACCTCTAAGCCAATGCACAAACTTCATGACTTGCAATGGTCAAGAACTAACGCACATATATTTCAGAACTAACACACACCGTGTTTGTCATGTCCCCAGGAAGAATTGGTCCATCTAAACCCAATTTTAAAATGAAATCCACAAAAAGGTGCAACACCCAATAAAGTGAAGGCTGGTGTTCTAATACATTTGATTCATCTAAAAAAGGTTATGTTGTGTTAGACAAAATACATCATTGCATCATGGTAAAGTCTAGGGAATTGTAATATAAATTTTATAATGAACGAATCTGAGGAATCTTTGACCAATTTTCAGGCAAGAATGGACGACATAGTATGAATAAATATTGCTAAATACTCAGGAAGAATTTAGATTGTGAATGTTTCTTATTGAGCTGTAGCTTTTAGGGCAATTTTCATATTTCCATCTTAGGAGGCACAACCACAAAAAAGATTTCCATGTCAATCTTACTGATGTAACTTTAACGGCAACCCCAATATTTCAAAGTTAGGAGGGACAACCACGGGAAACAATTAAATCTTTAATCTTATCTTAATAAAGATTATTTCACCAGAACAACCTACAGAGTATAAAGGAAACATACTTGAGGAGGCCTCTTGTTTAGGCGCAGACCCACAGCTTCTAGCTCCTTGGTTAAGATCTGGCGATGGCCTTCACTCTGCATGTACGTAGTAATTACAAACAAGTGCATACTGTCAGCACTAAACAAAAAAAACTGAAGTACCTCTCGGCATCTACAGATAAAAAAGAAACCTGAAGCATAAATAGAGACATATTTTGCATTGGCGGCAAAAAAGATTCAATTTCTAAAGGCCACACGAATAAAAGGAAATACACAAGCAGTCAGGGCTGTTATGAATTCCCAAAATCGCCTCAGCACAAGGTAGTAGATGATTGATACTTTCAAGAAACCAAAGTCACAAAATACCATTATTTTGCCAATAGGAGGTAGCAAAGAATGACAATGTAAGAAAAGAAACAACAACAAAAAACAACAACAACTAAGCCTTTTCCCATACTAGACGGGGTCGGCTACATGGATTCTTTGTTTCCATAGAGCCCTATCATGTGCCATATTAGCAGTTAACTCACAATAAGCTACAATGTAAGAAAAGAAATGTGACATCTAATTCACATAGTCAAATATGGAAGAATAGAAGCAGACAAATTTTATTTAGATCTTCAGGGTATGTTGAAGTAGGAGAGACTTACTTTTGAAGCATCAAGAACCATCAGCACAATGTCCGATGACTTAGCAACTGCTATCACCTTAAAAAATAGTGACAAATTAGAGATCCAACCAACCAAGTTACCATTAGATGAAGACGTACTTCAATTGAATACACAATCACACAAGAAAAAAAAGGAAAACAAAGGATAGGATTAAAACAGAACAACCTAAACATAACATAGAGAGGAATTCTTCCCAATCCAAAAATACAAGATCAGACCATAAGATGAAACAGGTTGTAAAAGACAAGTCTTAAATGAGCACCGAGTCGAATAGATAAATATCTACCTTGTCTAAAAGTTTATCAAACTAGACATTTTACATGTTGAAAACGTGGTTGCGCAGCGGATAATCAAAAGTAAAAAACATGAACAAAAGATCAAGAGGAAAAATGGAGATCGGAGGAGGGGGCGGACCTCCAATGGAGGCCACCCCCCTTCTTTCTCTCTCTTTCTTAATCCCAGCCACTTAAATCCTAATACAACCTATCAGCCCTTATATAAGGAGCTGTAAAACATAAAATAACCAAAATACCCCTAGTACAGAAAATTACCAAAAATGCCCTTACAACTTCGGATAATTACAATAATACCTAAAACATCAAATTTACTGTCCTAAGACATCAAATGTACTAAAACTGACTCTAAACTCATATTCTTCAACAGTACATAAGCATGGAAAGTTCCCTTAACAACATTGCACAATGCAAATAAGAGTACAGTGTAGACATGGTCATATCGCTGGTTCAGAACCGGCCCGACAGTTCCAACCGAAACCGAACCAGCCTAAAAACTGTTGAGAACCAGAATCGAGGACCTTCTAGTTTGTTTACTGTTCACGAATTTAAAAAATAGTCTCGAAACTGGAACCAAAATCGGCAGTTTCAAACTGTTATTATATATATATATATAATATTTTTTAACATATATATAGCCAGTTCAGTTATGGTTCTAGGTTTCGGGAACAGACATGTCTAATACCGTGAATGCCACTTTAGCATTTAAAACCATATATCCTAATCCTTAAAGCAGTTGCTGGTATGACCGCACAATTACATCCAAAGCAATCCCTTAGTAGCAAGCAAGCAAAAAATAGCAAAAAAGCATGACCTGCACAAGTATTTATTAAAAGCTAAGAAGGCCAGAATTAGACATGTGGCATTTTAGATAAAAAGAGAAATATGTATTTCCTCATTGGTTGATCAAAGAAGACATGACAAGTAGCATTTGTGTATTAAAATGTTGGTTTTCCTCATGGACCGGCAATAGGAAAGTAAGAAGGTATCCAATGCTTTACTGACAAAAGTTGCAAAGCATGAATACCTTATGCAAGGAACTCACATAGCTCGGGCATTATACTATCGATAGGTGTATTGTTTCAGAACTGAGGAACAACAGGTTTTCATTTGTATTTTCCTTGCTCTACTGGAACAACATCTTCTCACTAAGCTACTTTAACCGTACAAAACCCTGTTTTAAATCTGCAAGTCCATTCCCATCATGGTGATTGTCCATCCAACAAGAAGAAGCCTAATTTTCTGCTAAAATAATACACCCCTTTTTAGAAACTTTAGGGTCACTTAAACAATTTGTGTGCAGGACATAAGGAACTGTCAAATATCACAAAGCATTCAGCATATACTGCTTTTTCTTATACGTGATGTCCAGTTAACATTACAGGCATTATCTTGTATGAACACATAGTGGTTAAGCAACGAATTCTAAATTATTTGAATCCTAAATTAATACCGATCACAAACTTTATCTGTCACAAATACGTTAACCAACTTCAGAGAAAAAGCCAACTTATCAATAGTCACCACAACACTATTTCCAAATTCCAGTCACTTTTGCCATACAGTATCTTCACTAGGCCCACAGAAAAGTTGAACACACAGAAATTCTTCACAGAGTGCACTGCTAGACAGAAACTTGCCATGTTAACCACCATAGTTAATCTAGGTACTAGAAAAGGAAGAACAGATCTTATATAGGGTTTTCAACAGAAGACATGTAAAGAGAAAGATGGCGAACAGTTGCACTCAAAAAGAGGATCTTTATTCTGTCATAATGAGAGTAGCATTAACTCCAAGAATGCGGCAGGAGTCTAATACAATAACAGAATGAACTTGATACAAATTGATATACCTGCCTTCCACGACCTTTTCCTTCAGACGCACCTTCAATGATTCCAGGAAGATCAAGAAGCTGTATCTTAGCATCATTGTAGTGAATAATACCTGGAATGCACGTAAGTGTTGTAAACTCATATGATGCTGCTTCTGATTGGGTTCCCGTCAACAAAGTTAGGAGTGTTGATTTTCCCACGCTATCACAAGAAACAAAGTATTTTTAATTTGATAGGCCGAAAGTTAATGCACCAAAAAATTCACGCAACAATGGACACAGTAGATGACAAGTTTAAGTAACAACACAGCTAGAAATAGCACACATAATCGGCATTAAAATTTGGAAGAAAAGCATGAAGCATCCAAAAACATTAAATGCTTTTGAATTGTTTGAAATGGAACTGTAATTTAACTTAATTCCAAGAAGAAATGTAAAGGAAAACAACATGTAAGAAGTAAGATCACGTGATGAGAAATGAACAAAAGGAGAGAACCCATTAAAAAATGTGTTCAGCATCATTCCACAAACATCCACAATAACTTTCATTATGCCAATATAAGTCCATCGGCATTTGGTGAAGACTACAGACATCATGGTTATTCCTTGCTTTGGACCACTGTTCGACATGAACTTAATGTATAAAAACTTGAAGCCTAGCCTGTATATTTATTCTCTGGATAATAATGGCCCTTGACGTGAAATAAGTTAGTTCATTTGCAACCAATGGGTTCTGACAGCACCCATAACAAGGTGAAGGCATTGTAGCTGCATCGCATCTGCCTCAGGGTTCAGAATGTCTCCACCCTAGTTTCTCTTCACAAAGTCATTGCACAACGCAAACTCAAGCCTAGAGGGTCAGTTGGCGTTCCTTCTGCAAGAACAAGAAATTCAACCAGATTTTTTTCTTGTTTTCAGGGTGGTGCTATCATATTTTATTTTTTTGAGTCAGTTAACTGATGGGAAAGGACGAACATAAGGGATGTTTTTACATGGTGAACCGGGAAGAAGTGACACTTTATCTGAAGGAATAGTAGTTCCAGATGTATTGGTTAATGTTGAATGAACTGAAATGCTTGTTTCAAGGTGATTATTTTTCTTCATAGTTGATGCTGTACACTCAGAAAGAAGTGGACCAGGCACACATAATCAACAAATAGATAGTCGATAGTGTGCCCTATGCACTGAATAGGCATCTGTCTGTCTTCATGTTAATCTCATTCTTTCCAAGTCCCACTGTTTTTTCCTGGTGGTGGCATTGTGTCACCTGCTCGGTTCCTCCTTTCTTCTATCTTTTCAATTTTCATTGCTTTTAGTAAAACTTTTTTCGTAATTTTTACATATTATTCAAAATAATGAAGTTAAAAGAGGCTCTCAAAAGTTATTAAGGTTGGTAAATCTATAGGATTTCACAATATATATAAATATAAAAAATTCTAGGAGAAATTGATGTCATTTGGCTTACAAATAATAAGATTATTAGATGAAATATGGAAAAACCAAAATATGCCTAAGGAATGGAACAAGAGTACAGTTATACCATATAAAACAACAAGGAAGACATAATTGTGTAAATTATTGGGGTATCAACTATCAATTATCAAATAAATGAGTCATACAATAAAATTATGAGAGAATTATTCGATAAAGGTTTAAAAAAATATTGAATACAACAAAGAACCAATTTTGATTTATACCAAGGAGATCTACTATTGATGCTATTCACCTATTAAGATGTCTAATGAAATATCTTCAAGCAAAAAGGAAGAACCTTCAAATCATATTTATTTTTTAGAGAACCTTGAAAAAGAAAGATCTCTTATTGGCATACATCAATCTTAAGAGATATGTAAATCTTAAGAGATATGTATGATGGTGCACAAACAAGTATGAGGACTTATGAAGGGACGACAGATTCTTTTTGAAGTTGATATTTGATTACATCAAGGGTTCACTTTAAGTCCGCATATACTTACCTTGGTTATTAAAGAGCTAATAAAGCATATTCATGAAGTATGTTATTCACGGATAATGTTGTGTTAGTAGATGAGTGTAAGAAAAAAGTTAACAAGATAAATGCTTTCAACTTAGTAGAATAAAGACAAAATATATGGAATGCAATTTTTTTCATTTTGTTACTATACATGACAAAAATTAAGATTGATACACATCACATCATTTAAAAGGAAAGTTTTAGGGTCAGTTCTCAAAGTGATGGGTGTTGTTTTTCATGCATCAAATCATGCTAAATAAGATCAAGAAATATGTAAATAGAAATGGACTGAATAAGGGCTGCTGTCGCCTCTTTCTCTGGCCGCCAATCCCTGATGCACTTTATTTTTAATCCATCGTTCAGTTACAAAACGGCAACCCTAATTACAATTTATACTAAGTACTGTTTTAACTTAAAAGACTATAATACCGCTACTTAAAGTACACGGTTCCTAATGAATCCGATCTGATTCATTAGGACCCAGACCCTAGAAGTGACAATCAATCTCAATATGTTTGGTCCTCTCAAGAAAGATTGGATTTGAAGCTATATGCAAAGGCCGCTTGATTATTACAATATAACTTATTCATAACATTTTACAACACCTTTACTCCTTTAGGAATTGTTTTAGCCATATAAGTTCACATGTTGCCAACCGCCATAACTCGATATTCACTTTACATCGGATCTTGACCTAGCAACAACGCTTGCTTCTTACTTTTCAAGATATCGAGATTACCTCCAAAAGAACACAATATCCCGAGGTAGAATGCTCTCGTCTCGAGGGAGAACCTATCTAATCAAATCCGATGTAACCACATATCTCCATATGGCCTTTATCCTCATAGAGCAACCTCTTCCGAAGCTCCTTTGATATATCTAAGCACCTAAACAACAAGATTCCAAGGTGAGTCACATGGGGAATCAAGGAATTGACTCAATTACTATTAACAAAGAAAGAAATATTTGGCCTAGTTACCGTGAGATAATTTAGCTTCCCAATCATTCTTCGATACCGTCTGTGGCATCCGATCCAACAAAGTTCCCCATCCTAAGGAAGAAGTTTGACATTGGGATCCATTGGTGTATCAATGGACTTACACCCTATCATGCCATGCTGCCCTCTTCTAGAATATCCAAGGTATATTTTCCTAGAAATAGAAATACCATGTCTAGATTGTACAACATCTATACCCAAAAATATTGAAGCTTGCCATGATCCTTAGTCCGAAAGTGCTTGAATAGATATTCTTCAACTATTCAATACTAGGGCAATCATTACCGATACTAACAATGTCATCCACATAAACAACAAGGTAGATGCATTGATTAGAGAATGGCACTTCGTAGAAATTTGAGGACTCAAGAATGTTCAAGCCAAGGTGGAGATTTGTTGATGGTTTTCCTTTGTTTGAGGAGCCATAATATCTTTGACCACAAATCTTTATTGTGGAGGCTTACCTTGATAATAGAAGAAGCCAAATTTTATGTTATGCATAAAGCAAAAACAACCATACGTGAGTTTTTAAGGCTCTATAAAAGCCTAATCCTTGAATATATTCAGATCAATCTTAGCATCATCTTTCGTGGAGAAGAACCAACATTGGTTTTGTAATTGCTTCTCTTAGTATATTTGTTGAGAATTTAGTATATACACCAAGAGGAAACATTGTGAGGTATTTTGTATTCTCCATCATATATATATATATATATATTTTTATATTAAGTTATAGCAATTGCCTTTGCCTATGATATTAAGGTTGCCTTTGCCTAACGTAGGCTATAAGCCAAACCACATTTTTTGCTTACGCTTCCACTTGTTCGTGCTAATTTTATAACACTTAGTATTCTTCTTTTTCATCTAAATAAATTACTTATTTTATTTTATTTTTAAAATGAGTTTGTTTTGCACGTCCAAAATAAGGTATTTCATCTTTCCCGCACGAGGTGGTCTTCCTTCCAATGCAGCTTGTGTACTAGAGGTCAATCCACAGTCAGTACATTGTCATACCTCATGAAGGTGGGAGGAGAGACATTTACACATAAAGCTAAAGACAACAGCAAAGCAGCTAAGAAGTTGGGTATGTATTGCAACAATAAACTACAGAAATGGAATGCTTAAATTACCTGTTGTGCTGGCAAAACAGGATTGAAGGCCCCATCTGGATAATAACCAAACCAGGCTGTTTCTTTTGGTATTAAAACTGTATCCTGCTCAAACTGGTTTTCATTCAGACAAGACAGATCAAGAAAGATAGATCAGCTGGATTGACACAATGGTTGTAAATTGGACAAATCATAATTAACAAGAGAGATAAGAGAAAGATTACATAGTTCTTCTAACGCACCATGATAAGTACCAAATTCTGTAAGCTAGCAAATCTTTGCTTGTAGGTGGAATTCCTCTTATTAATGATTTCATTATTAAGCTTTTGGAAGGAACCTACACCCTCAATGTAGGCAGCTATATCCTGAAAAAAGATACAAGAACAGATTATGTTTCCTTTCATCTGATTTGTGAGCCATAGGTGCACTTGAAGGATTTGCAACCAATGATCTACCCTCTGCCCATGTCCACAAGGGGGAAATTTCATTGGACTTAATGTCAGTGACCACAGATAGTGTACCAAAATAGTTCACTAATGTGTCAGACGCAAGTAAACAAGCAAAACGCAACTTATATAAAGTGATCCTTCGGTAAAATAAATGCAATTTAAATAACGCAAGTCAAGACTGCATAACATGTATTCTATATAAGTCAAGACTGCATAACATGTATTCTATATAAAGAATCGCACCTCCAAAATCTCCTCTATGCATGGCTGTAACGTTTGAAGATTGAAAAAGCAATATTGATGAAAATATAATCCAAAACAGAAGTATTTAAGAAAAAACCAGGATCATACTCACTATTGGTATTTTCACATAGCCACTGGGAGCAAGATGTTCCTGCACCAATGCATTGAGTAAGAGAAATCAGGGAAGTAAGCCATCTGTTTTTAGGAATGGATTTCAGAAGGAAAATATTTTCGAAACAAAGTAAGACTTATATAAGGACCTACTAACATCCATTTTGCAAAAGACCATAATTATCATCTCAGTAAAATAAAAAGGGTATAAAGTCAAGTCAAAACCTGGACAAAGCTGCTGTAGATCTCTAATTCGATTATAATATCGACAAGGATGCATACCAACTCAGACTGGGAAAAAACTCATGTTAGACCATACTAAGTCAACTCTCTACAACAAAATTACAGATAACTAACAGCTTAATTATTTAAATGTTTTTACTCAATCCACAGATATAATATTATTTAAATGTTTTTACTCAATCCACAGATTGACATGTTAAATGTTCAGGTTCAAAATTTCATAATTTTCCACATGTAGTTAAAAAACACAAAATAAATAAATAATTTTGAAAATGAGAGCGTAGTGCAGTACCTACCAGTGGCTAGGGTATAAATTATTGATTACAATGATATTCTTATTATTTATTAACATAGTGTAACAAAATGGTCATGTTTATCCCATAAAATTATCATACTGGAGAGCAAGCTAAAAACTATGCACCTACTGAGCAACATTAGGCCAGACTCCTACTGAGCAACAAAGACCAGCTGGTTGCTCCATATAAACTTCATCAGCAAGCTCCCTAAGAAGAAAGGAATTTTTAATATCAAGTTGGTAGAGCAGCAAGAATGGTGCATCGTGGCAGCCATGAAGAGAAAGTGGCAAAGAAAAGCAATCTTTGCAATGGATGGTAATGTTGCACCGTAGTCCAATCCATAGATCTAAGTATAGCTCTTAGCCATCAGCCATGCTTGAAACAATCAATATATCCACCGGAGCTAGCCAACTTTAACAGCATAGACCCAGTGGCAACCAACTGTAGACTTGCTAGGATGCAAAGGAACTACCTCCCAAGTTCGACTAGAATGCAAGGCAGCCATTTCATCCACCATATTCTGTTGCCACCCAGAATAGGATAGAGCCTCACTTTTTGTATTAGTAATAGATACAGAGGACAAAGAGGTGACAAAAACAAATATGGGGATGGCAGACAATGGTAGCTTAAAAAGATATAAATGGGGTGAGGTTTACATATAGAAGTTAGATCAAATACCTTTCTAACAGTCTCTAGGAACATGAAGGTGCTGACACTTGATGGAGACATAGACTGGAGGAGCCAGGCACTAACTAGTGCATTTTCTCTACGCCACTTGGTATATAAAGGATCATTCACTGGAGGTGGTACTGCATCACCAGTCAGATAATCCTAGCGCCCCCTGGCCATAACTGCTAGCTCTATAGATCTGACCCACTGAAGAAAAATTTTCCCATCTAACTTGAGGTTTGTTATATGAAACCCCTCACTTTTATCTGCAGAATAATTCTCAGTTGTATCACCCATTTTTTTTTTTAATCAATCACTAGAGTAATCAATTGTGATCAAGTAAGATACACAAGAAATAAAGCCTCAAAACCAGAATCTGGAATATGCAGTCAGTCTTAACCACAACGATCTGAAAAGTTACTTAGTAACCAAAACAACTGATTGTCGATTGTCTCAAAAATAAAACTCTTCTTTCAATGATGAAGTTTCACAACCTATATAAATAATCAATCAAGTCTTGATCTTAATACTTCAACCCACGTTTCACAATGAACTGCCCAGTTGCCGATTTCCTTAAAAAAAACTGTTGAATAATTCTCAACTCACTGCTTTCTTCAAAGACAATCCAAAGGGTCTTCACCACCGTGAATGATCAATTGGTAAATGAACTTGCTTAGATCAAATCATTTCCAATACAATATTCTGCTCTGAATGTACTCAACGAAAAACTAGATTCTTTTGTTATATTTGAATGAAATCGTGAGCCAAATGATTGAATAAACTTACAGATTTTCCACCATAATCCACTTAACTACCTGTTAATGATCCACTATGGCCAAAAAATGCGAGTTTAGGCTCTAATACCATGTTGTTTTTCATGCATCAAATCATGCTAAATAAGATCAAGAAATATGTAAATAGAAATGGACAGAATCAGAGTTGTTGTCGCCTCTTTCTCTGGCCGCCAATCCCTGCTGCACTTTATTTTTAATCCATTGTTCAGTTACAAAACAGCAACCCTAATTACAATTTATACTAAGTACTGTTTTAACTTAAAAGACTATAATACCCCTACTTAAAGTACACGGTTCCTAATGAATCCGATCTGATTCATTAGGACCCAGACCCTAAATTAGACCCAAAACTCTTAACTAATTCTGAATTACATAATAACTAAAACCAGAATATACTAAATCTTCTTGAAGACGAGACTTGATCTCCCAACAATGGGAATGAAGATTTCACACGTAGAATTAATGCATGTTTGTTAAGATTGAGAGGTACATCAAGTATTTTATATTTCAAGAAGATATCATAATATCATTAAAGTTGAAAGGTAAATATTGCAAAGTAGCAATTAAACCCCCTACATTATATGGTTCTAGGTGTTGGGCAGTTAATCATTTTATGGAAAAGATTATGTGGTGGAACTCAAGAGACTAAGATGGATGTATAATCATATAAAGAAAGACTATATTTGTAATGAGGTTATCATAAACAAACTGGGAGTGACACTAATAGGTGATAAATGAGAGAAAATCATTTAAGATAGTTTGAACAAATGAAAAGATGACCAAAGAAAGCTTGAGTAAAAATGTGTGAGGAACTAGATCGTGAAAATATTAAAAAAGGAAAAGAAAGACCACAAAAGTATTGAAAGGAAATAATAAAGAGTGATCCAACTTTTATTAACGGTTAGTATGACGAAGGATTGAGCTCCATGGAAAAAAATTATCCATGTAGCCGACACCATCTAATATGGGAAAAGGCTTAGTTGTTATTCTATTTGTTGTTCTTAGTGAAACTTTCTTTTGCTTCAAGGGAAAAGAGGACTCTAGGCCCAAGTTTGAGCAAGCAAACAACTTTAAGACTATAGTTGATATGCATACATAACATTCATAGTAAGCTTCTAAAAGGATATTCTTCAAAACTTTAAAGCGATCAAAGGCCTAAGGTTGTCTTCTCTTTCTTTCATCAACAGCAAGAATCACAATACCACTGCTTGACAAAGGACAAAGTTGAAGCCTGGTATACTGTCCAGTAGATGAATGAACGATGCACAACAACCAAGACTTCCTCACTAAACCAACAAAAAAATTATAGCATATTGATAACACTTTAAAGAACTCCGCCCATGTAAGGGATCACCCTTGCATTGCCGGTCCCAAGCCCGAATAAAGGAGGAGGGTTGTGTTAGGCTTCCGACAGCCAGCGTAAAACTTCGTCGGATTTCTACAACATGGATTACAAAAATTATGAGCATTGCTTTGGGGCGTCCCCGCCTAGCGACGTGCTGCAGAGCCCGAATGCAGTAAGAAGTAAGCAAGGGCCACTACATTTTCGCCCGAATGTAGTGAATCAATTGCAGAGAGGGTTCCCACATCATGGACGGGTGTGGGTAAAGAAGTTAGTCCCGCTACATTGCCGCCCGAATGTAGTGAAAAATTTTCAGAGAGGGTCTCCGTATTTTGATTATGGACGGATGCGGGGGTTAAGGAAGCTAGTCCTAGATAATAAGATTCGTATTGGTTCTTGGAATATCGGAACATTATCGGGTAAGCTAATGGAGGTGGTAGATACTATGATTTGGAGAAAGATTCATATTCTATGTTTACAAGAGACAAAATGGGTTGGAGAAAAAGCAAAGGAGATAGAGGATAAAGGTTTTAAATTATGGTACTCAGGTAAAGAAAAGGCCCGAAACGGAGTTGGTATTATCATAAATAAGGATTTAAAGGAGAGTGTAGTAGATATACAACGATATGGTGACCGAATCATGACATTGAAATTAGTGTTAGGAGTAGAGGTTTTGAATATAGTTTGTGCTTACGCACCCCAAGTAGGACTAGAAGATAGTATAAAGACAGTTTTTTGGGAAGAGTTAGATAAGGTGTTTCAAAAGATTCCACAAAGGGAGATGATTTGTTTAGGAGGAGATTTAAATGGACATGTCGGTAAAGAGGCATTAGGATATCAAGGGATTCATGGAAACTTTGGTTATGGGGATATAAACGAGGAAGGTAGGGAGATTTTAAATTTTGCTATGTCATTTGACCTCTTTATAGTCAATACAATCTTCAAAAAACGAGATGAACATTTAATTACTTATAAGAGTGGCTTATCACAAACACAAATTGATTACTTTATTTGTAGAAAAAAAGATAGAGCGTGTTGTAAAGATTGTAAGGTAATTCCAAGAGAAAGCTTAACCACCCAACATCGACTTTTAGTTATGGATTTACAAATAAAAAAATGGACAAAGAAAAAAAGAGTGCATCGAGCTATTCGGACTAAATGGTGGAACCTCAAAAGCGAGAAAGAAGATATATTTAAACAGAAAGTCCTTCAAGGAGATGTTTGGAATTATGTTGGCACACCCTCTCATATGTGGAACAATATGGCTATACATATTAGGAAAGTGGCGAAAGATGTGTTAGGGGTATCTAAGGGAGGTGTACCGGCACAAAAAGAAGCTTGGTGGTGGAGTGAAGTAGTACAAAATAAAATCAAGGCAAAGAGGGCATGTTACAAATTACATTATGCTAAGAAAACAAGTGAAACTTTAGAAGCTTATAAGAAAGCAAAGAAGGAAGCAAAAAAGGCCGTTAGTGAAGCAAAAGCTAAGATTTGGGAGGACTTATATAAAAAACTCAACTCAAAAGAGAGTCAAAGAGATATTTTTAGGATAGCTAGGGCTAGAGATAAGAAAACTAAAGATCTTAATTATGTTAGATGCATAAAAGATGAGGATGAAAAAATTCTAGTGGCAAATGATGATATAAGAAATAGATGGAAAAACTATTTTTATAATCTTTTTAATGAAAATAAAGATGTTAGTATTAGTTTAGGAGATTTAGCCAAGTCAGAAAAGTATATAAACCACAATTTCTACCGACGTATTCAAAAGAATGAAGTCAAAGAGGCTCTTAAACATATGAAGAGTGGTAAATCGGTAGGACCAGATAATATTCCTATAGAAGTTTGGAAAATACTAGGAGAAATAGGAATCACTTGGCTCACAAGACTATTTAATGAAATATGGAAAAACCAAAAGATGCCCGAGGAATGGAGAGCAACTACACTTATACCCGTATATAAGAACAAGGGAGACATTCAAAATTGTGCGAATTATCGAGGTATCAAGTTAATGAGTCATACTATGAAATTATGGGAAAGAATTATCGAACGTAGGTTAAGACAAGTATTAAGTACAACAGAGAACCAATTTGGATTTATGCCAGGTAGATCTACTATTGAAGCAATTCACCTTTTGAGACGTCTTATGAAACATTTTAGAGCAAAAAAGAAAGACCTTCACATGATATTTATTGATCTAGAAAAAGCTTATGATAGGGTACCGAGGGAGGTTCTTTGGAGAACTTTGGAAAAAAGAGGTATCCCATTGACATATATTAACCTTATAAGAGACATGTATGATGGTGCAAAAACATGTGTGAGGACTCATCAAGGAACGACAGACTTCTTTGAAGTTAATATTGGGTTACATCAAGGATCAACTTTAAGTCCATACTTATTTATAATGGTGATGGATGAGTTAACAAAACATATTCAAGATGAAGTACCTTGGTGTATGTTATTTGCAGATGACATTGTAATAGGGGAGGAGTCTAAGGAAAAAGTTAATAGAAAATTGGAACTATGGAGAGAAACATTAGAAAACAAAGGCCTCCGACTTAGTAGAACAAAGACAGAATATATGGAATGTAAGTTTGATGATTTGGCTACTTCAGAGGACATAGAAATTAAAATTGGCACACATTGCATTCCCCAAAAGGAAAGTTTTAAATACCTAGGGTCAATTTTTCAAAGTGATGGAAGAATTGATGGAGATGTTACACATAGAATTAATGCTGGTTGGTTAAAATGGAGAGGAGCATCAGGTATTCTTTGTGATAAGAAGATACCATTAAAATTAAAAGGTAAATATTATAGAGCAGCAGTTAGGCCTGCCATGTTTTATGGTTCTGAGTGTTGGGCAGTTAATCATCAACATGTACAAAAGATGTCTGTGACAGAAATGAAGATGTTGAGATGGATGAGTGGTCATACAAGAAAAGACCGTATACATAATGAGGTTATTAGAAACAAATTAGGAGTGGCACCAATAGAGGATAAAATGAGAGAACATCATTTAAGATGGTTTGGACATATAGAAAGAAGATCAAAAGAAGAACCTGTAAGAAGGTTAGAAAAACTAAATTTGGAAAGTATTAAAAGAGGTAGAGGACGACCACAAAAGTGTTGGAAAGAAACAATAAAGAATGATCTAGCTTATTGTGAGTTAACTGCTAACGTGGCACACGATAGAGATCTGTGGAAACAAAGAATCCATGTAGCCGACCCCGTCTAGTATGGGAAAAGGCTTAGTTGTTGTTGTTGTTGTTGTTGATAACACTTTAAAGTGTTATAAGTAAGCACCAAGTTGAATGACGTACTCAAACATCAGTCAACGTACTCAAACATCAGTCATTCAAAAAATACCGCACCATACGACAAGTGGTACCCATCTCACAATGTGTTAACATAGCACAGTCTCTGATGTAGGCATACTTTCAGAACATTGCACATTGTTTTGTGCATTAGCTCACGAGTTACAAACTAAAAATTAAATCCAGACAGGAAAAACTTCCATCTAAATTTATCTCTAAGATAGTTCTTAAAGCAAAAAGCAAGTCAAAAATCTTAGGTGTGTTGATCTATTGGCAATAGATAAGAGCTGCACATAGGAGTCATTCAAAGGAATCAAACCTTTGATGGAATCAAAGGCAAGCAATTGCATGATACTTCCAGCAGTATTATTACTTTCCTTCTACAGATAAACGGTCCTAATTATGTTGTGTGCAATTAAAACTTTCAAGAGCAGCTTGCAGAACAGAAAAGCACATTTAAGGTGCAGTCAAATCAATGGGATAGATGGTCAACAAAATAGCATTCTTTAACATGTGAAATCACTAGCCACAAAGAACAAATAAATCCAGCACAATTTCATTGTCAGCACACCTTGGAAATCCTATCAAGGCAACACGTCCATGGCCAAATTTGGTAACTTCAAAACCCTCTCCAGCTCCACTTGAACCCTAATGCGAAATTCACAAAGCATGTTATCAGAAACATGAAAAACAATATCAGAGAAAGAGACTATAGGTGAGTTCCTGCACAGTCTCACATTAACAATTCAGAGAAGCTTCTGCATAATCATGATATGACACTTGAAGAAACTAGGTATACCTTTGGGGGCTCTAGAAGTTGAGTCCTCAACTTAGCTAGCTTTGCCTTGAGTTGCCCAAGATGATACTCTGTAGACAAGATGAACAAGAACCCACTTTTTTGAAACACGGACAAGTTAAGCCACTTGATAAGATCATTCTTGAATCAATAGAGAAACAAACATTTTAAATTCTGGAGTGCAGCAAATTGCTAGTCCCAATGGACATGTGAAAAGTTTAGAGGTAGTGTATATAATAGAGAAGGCACTTAAAAGAAAAGTTTATTGCAAGGGGGGTCAATGGTTATCGTTTTGATAGATTGAGGTATAGCTAAACGATTGTGCTGCATTCTTATTTTGGCAATTCATGAGCGTATTTGTTTAAGCATGATTTTCAATATGTACTAGAACTATAACTGTGAAACATTTTTGGGAACAAATCATCCCTAAAATGCAGAACTGGTGTGTTTCCAATTCCTTTATATTCAGAAACCACACCATTGGAAACAGAGAAGTATGAGTTTGTGCATGCGTTTGTTCAATCAGCAATTGAGAAGTATCACATCTGTCGCTGCTCGATATGAACTGCAATGACACAATGCCCCAATGGATAACCGACTTCTTTCCTTACCACCACATCTCCATCTTTGAGATGGGTAGTCATTTACTCAAGCATTTGGTCGAATTAGTGCATCCTTATCGATTCGGGTTCCAAAGGGATTTTCCATTGGTAGTAGCTGTGGAAGGTTCCGTATCAGCCAAAGGTACGTCAAGGCTCTGGAGATTAACATTTTGCCCGCGGATTTTCAATATCTCGGAATTAACTTCTACCGATTGTGAAAGAAAGATTCTGGTCTAAGTTTGTGTCAGCCTGAAACTTATAACCTCAAGTTGGTTTTCCCACCAATTCCATTAGGAGATGTTTAGCACTCTCAAGGAGAGGTTAGACAAGCACTAACACCAATCTCAAGGGTGAAAATTTGCTCAGTTATTAGAAACGACGTCCACGGAAACCCCTTCGTTACTCAAATGGCACTAACACCAATCTTGCAGCTAGCTATTCTCTCTCACGCCATGTATCTTTTGTGGCTAAATGCAAAAAACTATAAGGTGAAGCAACAAAACCACTAATATTGCAGAGTTAGGAGAACAAAAGATCCACCTTTCCTATCATCATCATAATTTAATCAATTCACCAACCATGCTTTAATATCAATTGACTAAAACAACTCACATAGCACCAATGGTGACAATAACTGGTAGAGAGGCCAAAAAACGAATATTTATTAAAACCAAGATCCTAAATCCACACACACGTACACAACCATAGACGATTGAGGTTTTAGTTGATAAATTAAAGGCAGATAATTTGAAATCTATTTAAAGGATTGCATGGGAAGAGCGGACGGATGAAGGGACGATGGAACCTGTGGCTTTGTTCTTCTGGGTCCTAGCCATTTCGGCTTCAATCTCCTTTATCCTCTCGATGATACCCATCTTTTACACCGCAGAAGACTCCCGGAAATCGAATGTGTTGACGGTATTCCCAACTCCGGCTAGACTTTTTGCTCGAAATCGCCGATCGAAGTGTGGATACCCCCCGCCAGTCGCCGCGGCAGGGATCGAATATGCGCTTTGCGTTGGGATGTTTTTATTTTAGTTTTCCATGACAAATAGAAGCCGCCAATCAGCGCGACGGGTTAGTTTCGGGTCGAGTCATTTCGATCTCCGATCTAGGACTTGTAATGGGTCGGGTCAGGACGGGTATATTTATAAGCAGGTCTTACCCTAACCTTCATGAGCCGGATACTGGAAATCTCTCTCTCTCTCTCTCTCTCTCTCTCTCTCTCTATCTATCTATCTATCTATCTATCTATCTATCTATATATATATATGTATATATATACACATATATATAGATATATATAACACACACACACATATATATATATATATATAAGTTGGCTTATACTCAAAATATTACTTAAAATCAAGCAAGGATTACAATATTGACCCGACCAGATCCAACCCGAAAGGGGTGGGGGAAACCCAACCTGATCAGGCTTGGGTCGGGTATCGGGATAAGGTCCCCTGCCCATGCCCTGACCCCATACTCGTATATGCACCATTCATGCCCTTTACACTCGTCAACTTTGGGGAAACATAACCCACACCTGTGCCCATCCTGTTGAGGTTTGGGTTGGGTCTGGTATAGGCATATCCGTCCTCAACCTGCTCCATTGACATCCTTAAATTCAAATAGATGGATGGCTCAATGGGCAAGGTTGATAAATGAGTAGAACAGCTGAAAATGAGCTGCACGTGTTTGGCTCATTTCAGAAATGAGCCAAACTCATGTTGGTAGTTTTATGAACAATTTGTGTTCAAACATGTCAGCCAAGTTCAAACATTTCGACTCGTTTGAGCTTGTGTATAGAATCCTGGCACATCCTGGTCATGACCCTAGCAGTACAGAGAAGGTTTACTCGAGTTTAAAAGTTTGAAGTGGGTCGAGCATGCCATTGGCAACTCGCCTTTCGTATCGAAAGTCATCAGCTGAGCTGAGCCGAATACACATTGCTTATGTTCAGTTTGAATTATGGCCATGATCCGAGCATGAACGATCTTGGAACGAGCCGAGCCAAGCCAAGCCGATCTACAACTCGGTCTGGACCGACTGGGATCTATGCTCGGAGAAGAAAAGCGAGCGGAGTTTGATCCATATCCAGACCCGAGATCTACGAAGGCTCCCGAGATGGCCCTTGTTCGTGCATTCATTCGCGCGACTCGCCGATTATAAAATACGCAAAAGCCCTAAACCCTATTTCTCACTCTCTCTCAGAAGCGGGGGAAGGTTCTGTTCGGTATGCCTCTTTCTCTATCTCAATCCTTTGTGAACTGTGTCGTTGCTTGATTTTCGTTATTCTTACCGAAGTTTTGTTGCCATAAACGGTCTGTAACATGTAATTGATACCGCTTCTCCTGTTTCTGATTTCTCTGTTGAAATGCTTCGTAACAGAAAAGATACCCTTCACTGTGTCGGAAGTGAGGTTTGCGCATGTTAAAGTCGTCGAAAATCCTTGTATTACTGTTTATTACCAGATGGACTAGAGAGTATCACGGCAATCGAGTTGAATTAGTACTGATATTCTCATTGTAGGGAATAATTATTTTTCTAGTGCGGGTTAGCTTATTATTTCGATTTACGTTGTTATCCTTTTGACCGGATGGGTATGTTGAGAGATTTTTATTCCTTCCTTTCTTAACTTGATTCAGGGAGTACTCCCGTATATTTGAATTTTTATACTTCTGCAGGGAAGCTTAACTAAAATGCGTTTTTATGAAATTATATAATCATGTATTCTGGACGTTGGTGTGCCAAAGACCCCACGGAATATTCAAGCTTATCTTATTAACTCGATAAGCACTGCCTGAAAATGGCCCCTCTTGTAGATGTTTCTTGAATATGTTGGGAAGTACATAATATCGATGGGTGAGAAATATACTTGGTTTCCCTCGTAATCACGGTGTCATTGATGGTGTAACCTACATACCGATCGAGAGGAGGACCAAGACGTATGATCCTTTATTTGTAATATTTTGTTCCCATCAAACAAAATACAGAAGGTTAAAAAAACAAATGAAAAAAACCCTTCTTAAAAGGTTATTATCAGGTTAAAATCCAATCCTTCAACAGAATGTTCATAAAACCTTTAAAATTTAAATTCAGTTACTTGAGTTAGATGTGATCAGGGCCACATACAGGTTAAGTTAACCATATTTCCAACAGAGTAAACTGTTATCTTAAATGCTGGCACCATGTTGAACTTTTTTACACTGCCATGCCTTTTCTTCTTTCACTTTTCAGGTCGTTGATTTTTATACTGGCGTATCTAGGCACACAAGAATGTTGTGGAGGATCTACATGATTTATAAGCACGAAGGTCAATTTTTGCAATCCATGCAGCGATTTCCTTGTATGGTAGCTGTTTCTAGAGTATCTTACAGCTTAAAAATGATCAGTGGCTTATTAAGCTAAATCTGTGACTTGCTTGGGAGTCCAAAATGGAGTGAAAACGGGATTCAGTTGTGGGGATGGGAAAGTCTGCTGCCACCTGCTTTTTCAACTTCACTCCCGTCTCCATTTTTTTTGTCCATGCGAAATCAGACCCTTACACCTTGCTGGTCCTGGGGGATGGAGGGCGCTAGGTTAGCCAAAAATTGTTACTGGCTCTCTAAAAAATTGTTAATGCTCATGTTTTAGTTTGGAAGCCATTATTTACCAAATAGTGATGGTTGGTATCAACAGCATAAGTGCTTCTTGGCAAGTTCATGAGAAAACCTTTGGATAAGGAAACTGGTCCCGTGTATAGCTAATCCCTGCTTGGTTCTGTTGTTAGTCTGTGCACAAATTTTTATTTAGGCGGAGAAACCAATGGGGATAGGCACCATTTTGCCAGTATACTTCGCTTAGAAGTACAATCATTAATACCACAACTCTTCATTCTTTTGGCATTTTGGGTTCGGCATTTTCTTTCCCAAAAAAGTTTTGGACGTTTAAAAGGAACTAAAACACAAATATACAAGAAAGTAAAGTATTAACAAATGCACCTTGATCTCTTTTTTCTTCTATAATATTTGTTGTCCTCTTATTATTTCTTTGCTATTTTCATCCTTCCCCATTCCTTCCTACTCAGTTGTCTCTCTCTCTCTCTCTTGAACTCAAAATTATGGAAGGAATCTGCAGCATATAGCACTTCAAAGTCCAAAACATTAATAAAATAAGTTTTAATATAGATTCTTAAAAGTCTCCCCCCAAATGAACCACTGGAAATAACTAAAATTTTCATTTTATCACAAACTCTTTTTTTCAGGAAAAAGAAGCCATGCTTCACCTTGTTGATAAGCTTGATTGGTTATCTGAAACCTAGTCAAACTAAATTTATGTTTTCTTCAATATTTTTCTTAGTTTGGACAGCGTGATTTGTTTCCTTACAGAGTTTGTATAGTATTGGCCTATTAATACGATCCAATACAAAACATACAATATGTATCATGAAAAGTTTCAAAGTTTAAAAAGTTGTGAAGAGAAAATTAAAGCTAATTATTTTTGGAGTTGTAACCCCATAGACTGCCTATTTTTCACTTCAATGATCGCAGTGTACTTGCTATAGTGAATAGCAACGATGTGGCTGCACTAGGTAGTACAGATGTTGTATATTGACTAATGTAGTTATGAACTTATTGTTTTGACAATCATATATGATATCCCACAATGCATACGATATTGATATGCTCTTGTTTCTTATGGTATTATACCATAGAATACAATACATGACAATGCTATGATAGGCCCATGTGGCATATCATTTTTTCATTCTTTCAATATGTATTATGTATCGTACAATCCCGAGACTGACAATGGTGCTGCATCTTGTTAATAAATGTATTGCAACATTTCTCTTGGAAGAGGCTGACAAGAAGGAAATGAAGGTAAGATGGGTCAAACGAATCAGAAAATTGGGGAAGATGAGGATGAAAGAGTGGGCTGAGGATTCTTAATCTAAAAGCCTATTATTCATTAAGGGGAAGAAATTCTTATCTTTAAATTCATCGGGTATCTGAAAAGGATTGTATTACTGAAAAAAATAACCATAGGTAAAATGTGTGTATGTACACTGACATTTGACATTTGTTTTACGCCTACAAATGAAAACTGTAAATTTTTGCAAGTGGACATCTTGTATGAACATCACTGCAATGCTACGGGAAGGCTGCCTAGTGGTAATGTTATGTTGTCTTTTGAGCATTACATGATAGGAGATGCATGGTGGTATAGAATCAGTCTCAATCCACGTTGGTTATGTTCAAAGATTAGCATTTGACCCAACTAGATTGGCATGACAGTGCTTTTTTGGGGAAGTATCTCATGATCTTTATTTGTACGAAGGTTCTTGTCAATTTTTATCAGTGCTTAGACAAGACACTGGTGGTGGATTTTTCTTGTTTACTATTTTTTTGGTTTTCTGGAAGAAACATCCAGCTATTGTTTACAGAAAGTCAAGAAAAATATCCAGCTATTGTTTAGTGAAGATATCTTTAGTTTTCCGTTTGATGTTTATGGTTTTTGAATGGTCTTACGTACCATGATAACTTCTCCTCAATTTTTTTGCAATAAAGGTCCATTAAGCTGACATGTATTGTTAATATGCCATCTAGAATCAACTCCAAGCCATTATTTTGCTCTTTTGTCAGGATCTCATGTACTTAATATTGATTATATAGAGATACTTCTGTTCCATTTGTCGTCTGTTTACCAGTATATATGTCTTGATTTAAGCAGTTGAATGATTATGCTCATGATGTTTCCTTCCTTTATTGCAGTGGAGCCATGGAGGATGATGCGAATGTAAGTTTCCCAAGTGCTCTGGCATGTCTAATTTGCTTTGCTAACATTGCAAGCTGTTTGGTTTGAACTATTCTGGTTATATCGGTTTTGGTGAAATTTATCTCTTCTTTTTTTTAACAATGCAGACTGATTCTTTCTTAGTCTATGAAAATGGAAACCTAGCCTTTTAGCGTGGGGTTTGCCATTTTGCTCATTCTTGGATATCACCCGCATTAACACTCTGGCCTTTCTTAGCTTCTTTGCAATGTAACTCTATTTGGCTGTCCCCTCATATGTTCAAACCGTTCTCTCTCTCATTTTTTTTGGTTATAAATTGACTTTTCACTATAAATCTCATTATGGGTAATGATCCTTTCTTGTGGCAACACATCTATCTGAACATTCTTAGTTTTTGTCACGGCAATCTGCTGTCTTAATGATTAACTCACACTCTATGTTATATGAGATTTGCTGGCCATGTTTTCTAATATTTACTTTTCGATTTAGTTGGTATCTTCAAACACCTTATGGATCCCTCTGTTCAGACCAGCTCGGGTTAATTCTCTAAATGACATCTCCATTGATCTTGATGACTATTTCATGCAGAAAGTCTCTATTCTTTTTTTCCAGTTTTCATCTCACAGAATCCAGATGCTTAGCATATTTGAAATTGTACTAATGATTTTAACCTATTAATTCACTTTTTAAGCGATCCAAGCTCAGATTAATAATGAGATTCATGTTTTTAAACGGTGCATTAGGTCTGGTGTTAAAAATATTGGAAAATTTAGTCCTAATATTCGAATCCCATAGCTGTTGATTTGGTTAGTCAGCACGAACTGAGATCTTAACTCTCTCTCTCTCTCTCTCAGGCCAAGAAAGAAGAGGAGGAATTCAACACTGGACCTCTATCTGTGTTGATGATGAGCGTTAAGAACAACACTCAGGTTAGTTGTGCATGTGCACTCGCAGTTTTGGGAACGCTTGTATTTTGATGAATACGAGTAGAATAACATTCTGAGTGAGGTTTAACTCGATAACGTGCCACCACCTGATTTATGAAGGAAATCTCTTTATGACTTGTTAGGTACTTATCAACTGCCGGAACAACAAGAAACTTCTTGGTCGTGTTCGGGCCTTTGACAGACACTGCAACATGGTTCTTGAGAATGTTAGAGAGATGTGGACAGAGGTACGTGTACTGGATGCATTTTTGCTTTACACCTGCAATTTTCCATCCTTTCTTTTTATAGGAAACCTTGCTTTAGGCAGAGCTCTGTCATGCATGCCCTTTTCTGAACTCAGACCTTCCATTCAAAGGTTCATGCGAGTTACCCCCTTGACCAGGAGAGCGGTAGCCCCTTTGTGCACATTTCCATCCTCTAACATACTTCAGTTATACAGATTCCAAAGACTGGTAAAGGCAAGAAGAAGGCCCAACCTGTGAACAAGGATAGGTTCATCAGCAAGATGTTTCTGCGCGGCGACTCCGTGATCATTGTCCTCAGAAACCCAAGTTGAGCTAGGGAATTGTTTTCTTTGGGGAATGTTGTTGACCGCCCCTTTGAAGTGTACACGAATTACTGATACATCCTTTCGGTTCAAAACCCGGTCCATGGTTATGCTTGATTATGTTGTGTCCTTTTTCTCTCAACTAATGTTTGTTATGGGTCTTGTGAAGATTACGTATCGTGGTTTATACTAAGGTCACAAGGGTTCTGCTGGATTCTTTCTCTGGTAGCTGAGTTGATCATTTCTCCATCATTCGTGGTTTCCCATAAAGCCTCTCAATGGTTAATTATATTGTTGGAAAGGTGAAGTTACTAAAGCAGACAAATGAGACCAAATTAGTGCTTGGTTACAATAATCAAGGGTCAAAGACTGGTTCACGGAGCCAATTTTGCACTCATTTTTCTTTAATAAAGATTGAGAGGCACACAACGCTAGATAGCAACCATATTGTCTCGTGGATAACTAACCTGTAAAAAAATGGTATTAATGCATGCCCGTATAATACGTGATATATTATGATAATAGATTTATCTAAATACTTGCACTCCATCTCTAGAGAGAGAGAGAGAGAGTCGAACTCTGCGCCGTCATTCTGCATCAATTATTCGCAAGAAATGATTTGAAGGCAACAATCAAATTCTACAGTGGATTTGACCCATTCCATCATCAAATTATCAAACAGGTTTTGAGCCAACTCGGGTCTTTAGGTGTGAGCTAAGATTCTAGAGCTCTGATGATCTCTCTACACACACACACGCACGTACACAAAGACACACGTTGAGTTCCTATTGCCAATCTACAACAGGTTTCTCTTTTCATTTATGTAATATACAACAACAACTAAGCCTTTTCCCATACTAGACGGGGTCGGCTACATGGATTCTTTGTTTCCACATATCCCTATCATGTGCCATGTTAGCAGTTAACCCCAATAAGCTAGATCATTCTTTATTGTTTCTTTCCAACACTTCTGTGGTTGTTCACTACCTCTTTTAATACTTTCCAAATTTAGTTTTTCTAACCTTCTTAGAGGTTCTTCTTTTGATATTCTTTCTATATGTCCAAACCATCTTAAACGATTTTCTCTCATTTTATCCTCTATTGGTGTCACTCCTAATTTGTTTCTAATAACCTCATTATGTATACGGTCTTTTCTTGTATGACCACTCATCCATCTCAACATCTTCATTTCTGTCACAGACATCTTTTGTACTTGTTGATGATTAACTACCCAACACTCAGAACCATAAAACATGACAGGCCTAATTGCTGCTCTATAATATTTACCTTTTAATTTTAATGGTATCTTCTTATCACAAAGAATACCTCATGCTCCTCTCCATTTTAACCAACCACCATTAATTATATGTGTAACATCTCCATCAATTCTTCCATCACTCTAAAAATTTGACCCTAGGTATTTAAAACTTTTCTTTGGGAGGATGCAATGTGTGCCAATTTTAATTTCTATGTCTTCTCTGCATTTCATATATTCTGTCTTTGTTCTACTAAGTCGGAGGCCTTTGCTTTCTAATGTTTCTCTCCATAGTTCCAATTTTCTATTAACTTTTTCCATAGACTCCTCCACTAATACAATGTCATATGCAAATAACATACACCAAGGTACTTCATCTTACATATTAAAATAAATCCTTTTCGTTTTCATTTGCCCTGTTGGGTGAAGTTTTTTTCAGCTATGCGAATTACATGAGAAGGTGCTCTCTCTTTCACTCAAGGAGAGAGAGAAAGCAGTAGCTTGGATATTTTAGCGAAGTCATCCTAGGAAGGGAAATCATCCTGATCTCCTAGATGCATTGGAGTCACTTCTCCAACATCAAAGGATCGCTTTGTCCCTCAACCTTGTCATAAAGCTGACATATGAAGTCCCCAAGCTGTGTGGCTCACCACAAGTTGAGTTTTAAAGCGAAATAATTACCACTTTACGTTAAATTCTAACATTAAAAAATTTAATTTCTTTAAGATTTAATCTTCTAGCTTTTTGAGATGCAAATTTTTAATTAAACTTTTATAATCAAGTTATTCAAGGTTTCTCTTTTAATTGATAATATAGCTAACCAATTTGATCAGTTAATATGAAATAAGATTTTATGAATTTTAATTTTGAAAAGCTTCTTTCAGTTTAGAGAATCTAAATTGTTGGCCCAACATTAATAGCTGTATAAGTTTTGAGGGCCAAGTTTATTCGGTGTATGCGACTGACAGTCACCTCCAAATCCCAATTTGGCCTTAACTCTCGAAGGGTGTATGAATGTGTGTGTTAGGCTGCAGCCTCTCTTGTAACAAAAAGAAAAGGTGTTCACGAGTGGTCGAAAGTCACGAGTACAACACCCGGGGAATGCATTGATACAGGTATGCTTACTCACAGCTTGCCCCAGTTAAAGAAAAACATGAATTGCATGTGTACCACTGAGCTCAATGAAAATTAATGCAGGAATTCTTGTGTTTGGTCTCTCTATTCTACTCTTTTTCTTGTTACAAGAGGAGGCCGAAGCCTAACACCCACAACCACACATGCACCCTCTGGGAGTCGAATTCCCCACCAGCAGCAATGACGCTAGAGCACCCTGTCATTGAGCTAACGCTTTTCATCCTCTTTCCATTCCACTTTGACAAACACCCCAAAGGCAAACATCTAATTCAAGAAGCTGTGCACATCGGCAGGCCTAAAAAGTCAATTTTAATTAAGAACAAAAGAGAAAATTGGAAATAAGTTTACATAATGTGCCACAGGGTCCGAAACAAGGTGAGTTGCTCATTGGTTCATCTGAGTTTGATTAAATTTAATTATATTCACAAAATGTCATAAAAAACAAGAGAATAACTCAAGGTGAGAATTGAGTCACCTGCCTGCATTTTCTATAACATATCGATGCATCTTATGAGGATAACAGTCTTTCTCTGATTCACATATACAACGACCGATCCAACCAGGTATGGGAAGAACAACAGACACAAGAACCCTAAAATTTCCAGTGTGAAAACCAAAGTAATCTACATTTTCTGAATGTGGTACAACTCTAGTGTTGATTTTTGTTGGACATCATCATCTTGCCGTGAAGGCATATCTTAAGGTTCGAAGCTCACGTTGAGAAATGTCGTGATGGATGGCGTGACGAAGCTCGTGATGCATGCATATATCTCAGCTTCATACAAGTCATCTTAGAAATCATATTGCTTAAATATGTAGTGAATCCCTCTGTATATCGTTCCTAAGGGAAAATAGTTGAGCTGCTTGTTTCAACTCATGGTCTTGTAGCTCCTCTTTGAATGATGATTCAGCACTGCAAGAAGTTAATTACATCAAATTAAAGAAAAGGATTATGAATAGAGATGACAAACATTCAAATAATTTTTCAGAATGGGAGTATAAAGCCAGATGCATGTCCCAGGTATTGAACTCATGACCTTCAAACTTGTGACTCCTCTTCATGCTCAAATAAATATTTTGCATGTTCAACCCATTGACATATTAAAAAACAATAATTATGGCATATAAGAATCCTTATCTGCAGTCGTATCTCTTAGAAAGAAGTGACACTTCATATGTATGTTCTAAGTTCTCTCATGATACATAAAATTGGAGGCTATCTCTATAGCTAGCAGCCAGATTATCATAGCAAGGTAGAATCAGTGTTTCGGCTTCTTCACACAGCTCCCATAAGAGTGACAAATAGAGCCATCAACCTAGCGATCGATCAACAAGTGTCATGATCTATGGTTATCTACTTTGGTCACTTCTAAGTGATTGTACGGGTGGACATTAAACTTCCGCAGTTCTCGTAAGAAAAGTTTTAAATAACTAGGGTTAGTTTTTAAGAGCGATGAAAAAATTGATAGAGATGTTACACGTAAAATTAATATAGATTGGTTAAAATAGATCGATGTATTAAGTATTCTATGTAACAAGAAGATACATTAAAATTTAAAGGTAAATATTATATTGCATCAATTAAACCCATTATGTTTTATGGTTAGGTATTGGATAATTAATCATTATATATAAAAAGAAAGATATTAAAATAGATGAGTGATACACAAGGAAAGATATTTACAAAATGAGGTTATTATATACAAATTGAGAGTGGCATTAATGGATGATAAAGTGACGAAAAATTATTTAAAATAGTTTGAGCATGTAAAAAGATGACCAAACGAGGATCCGATAAGAAGGTATATAAAACTAGATTTTAGAAAATGTTAAAAGAGGAAGATAAAGATCATGTAAGGAAAAAATAAAGAATGATCTAGCTTATGTTGAGTTAATTATTAGTATGGTAAATGATCAAGCTCTATGAAAATAAAGAATTTAGGTAGCTCATACCATCTAGTACAGGAAAAGGCTTAGTTATTGTTGCTAAACAAAATGAGTACATTATTGTAAAGCTTAGGGTAAAGATGATATATTTTCTTGAAACCAATTGTGCAATTAAGTGTCAATAATTAAAACAATTCAGGTAGCTGACATTCAATATGATATATTCCAAAGTTTATACTGGAAGGTTTTTGCAAGTTTTTGCTTGTTATAGAGAGATGCAACCGATCAACTGTAACTATAGAAGAAGTGGAGTGTTTTGAGTAAAATCATGTGCAAAGGTGGAGTATCTTGGATCATAAGAACTTAATTTTATTAGTAAAACATGCATGAATGTGGGAGGTCATAATTGAAGACATAAAATTAATTTTCAACTAAGATATTACCTGTATATAAGAACAAGGGAGACATTCAAAATTGTTCAAATTATCGAGGTATCAAGTTAATGAGTCATACTATGAAATTATGGGAAAGAATTATCGAACGTAGGTTAAGACAAGTATCAAGTACAACAGAGAACCAATTTGGATTTATGCCAGGTAGATCTACTATTGAAGCGATCCACCTTTTGAGACGTCTTATGGAACATTTTAGAGCAAAAAAGAAAGACCTTCACATGATATTTATTGATCTAGAAAAAGCTTATGATAGGGTACCGAGGGAGGTTCTTTGGAGAACTTTGGAAAAAAGAGGTATCCCGTTGACATATATTAACCTTATAAGAGACATGTATGATGGTGCAAAAACATGTGTGAGGACTCATGAAGGAACGACAGACTTCTTTGAAGTTAATATTGGGTTACATCAAGGATCAACTTTAAGTCCATACTTATTTATAATGGTGATGGATGAGTTAACAAAACATATTCAAGATGAAGTACCTTGGTGTATGTTATTTGCAGATGACATTTTATTAGTGGAGGAGTCTAAGGAAAAAGTTAATAGAAAATTGGAACTATGGAGAGAAACATTAGAAAACAAAGGCCTCCGACTTAGTAGAAGAAAGACATAATATATGGAATGTAAGTTTGATCATTTGGCTACTTCAGAGGACATAGAAATTAAAATTGGCACACATTGCATTCCCCAAAAGGAAAGTTTTAAATACCTAGGGTCAATTTTTCAAAGTGATGGAAGAGTTGATGGAGATGTTACACATAGAATTAATGCTGGTTGGTTAAAATGGAGAGGAGCATCAGGTATTCTTTGTAATGAGAAGATACCATTAAAATTAAAAGGTAAATATTATAGAGCAGCAGTTAGGCCTGCCATGTTTTATGGTTCTGAGTGTTAGGCAGTTAATCATCAACATGTACAAAAGATGTCTGTGACAGAAATGAAGATGTTGAGATGGATGAGTGGTCATACAAGAAAAGACCGTATACATAATGAGGTTATTAGAAACAAATTAGGAGTGGCACCAATAGAGGATAAAATGAGAGAACATCGTTTAAGATGGTTTGGACATATAGAAAGAAGATCAAAAGAAGAACTTGTAAGAAGGTTAGAAAAACTAAATTTGGAAAGTATTAAAAGAGGTAGAGGATGACCACAAAAGTGTTGGAAAGAAACAATAAAGAATGATCTAGCTTATTGGGAGTTAACTGCGAACATGGCACACGATAGAGATCTGTGGAAACAAAGAATCCATGTAGCCGACCCCGTCTAGTATGGGAAAAGGCTTAGTTGTTGTTGTTGTTGTTGTTGTTTGTTCATCAAACCATCTTTAACTTACATCAATGAACTCCAGAGAAACCTAAAGTGGTATATGATGAGAATGTTAAGTTGGGAATCCTATTGTAGAGGTGATGTTAACCTGAGTCATATTTTAGTAATTTTTGCACTTTTTCGGTATAGATTTTATTATCTTGGCTGTATTTTAGAGTCTAGCATGTGATAACCCTACTTTTAATCAATAGGCAGTGACATCTTCTTCTGGAATTCTATTGTAACATATATTCATATATTCTTAAGTTTTTCATACTACTTTCACCCTTTTTCAGTATGATTATATGATAATATATATAATATGCCTCTACCTATTTACTTCTTAAGATCCTTAATTTAGAGTAGGATGAAGTCTACCACCATGAAGAACTACTTGTTATTGCGTATAAGGCATTCAAGCATGCACATCCATGAATACTGAGCTTGGTGCAAGGCAACCAGAAGCATAGGCTTGGCACCAAGAATCCATCAAAATTTTACATTTGGTTGTTCCAACTCAAAATTGTGACTTAGTCGATTTATAAATAAGATGGTCTTTATCAAAACTTAATCTCTCTCTCTCTCTCTCCCATATATATATATATATATATATATATATATATATATATATAGAATGATTTAGACCGTTTCTCTCTTCAATCCTATCATAAGCTATCGTCAGAATGCACTCTCTAGCATGAGTCTAGCAACTCTCTTTCTCTTCTTCGCACGCATGCAAACACACACGTATATATATGTGTGTTCTTGACTCTTCTTAGAGCTGATTGGAAGTTAACGAAAATTAGGCGAGAAACCCAAAAAGTAATCGATCTGCACCTGCACTCCAATGGTTCCTTTGGACTGATAAAGGACTGTCCATCATCAAACATATCAATGAAGTGCTTGAATTCGTCACAATCTTGGATCCTGGAGTCCGACGCCGAGCCGGAAGAGACCTGCTTAGAACATGGTGATTCCCCCGGATGCATTGGACTCTCTTGCACCCACGGCGTCGGCGATTCTCCGACAAGCCCCATATGCACACCGGGAACCATGCCGACGTCCATCCCCATCATCGCCGGATTGACATGGCTATCAACCATGTACTGATGCGGTTGTGCTTGAGCCAAAGGCACCCCATAAAACTGTTGTGCATTGAATGATCCGTTAGTCGCACCATTAATTCCGATATCAACGACATTGTTATGGATCTGCAACTTCTGCTTGATAATGTTTAAGTGACCAAGAGTCAGCTCTAGTTCGGCTTTAACCCATTCAATCTGCTTCTTCGTATCCTCGATGACCCCATAACAACCTCTCACAGGATCTCTGTTGCGCATGTTTGATTCGAAAATGATGGTTTTCATGGCGTCCGGGTGCTGGCTGATATCTAAATTCTTAAGAATCTTGAGAATATTACTGACACCAAATAACCTGTGAGCATTGAGAAACTGTTTCTGTTGATGAGGCCGAAAATACGGTGCAAGCGGGCAATCTGAATTGCACCTTCTACGTTGGTACTTGCACGACGCGCACGCTTGGCTACCATTGCCGTTGCCCTTACTGTTCATTCCGAGAAAAGGACCAAAAAAGATGGCGCTGTCGCGGCGAGTGCTCTGAGGAGGGTGAGAGAGGCGAGCCCGGTGGCGACGTTATTGCCTCCTTTTTTGTGTATACGTGAGAGAAATGGGAATTTCAAACCTGAGGAAAGCCTGGTCCGTCTGGATCGCCAAAAGAGAAAAGAAAAGGCTGGCCTTTTGCTGTTACTTTCTTGATTGTCTTTCTTGTTTGTGTAACTAACTGCAGGCCAATCGTGTAATCCGCGTTCATGCGTGCATGCAATATCACTAAAAATAGTCTACATTGAACATATCTATGTCTATCTAGGGATTTAAGTTTATTATTAAATTTAAAATTATATATATATATATATATATATGTATATTTTTTGCTTTTAAATGTAAATTTTAACTCTTCATTATATAAGGTTGAGATTTATTTGGATATGTTAGTACCTAAATATGCTAACATATATCATGTTCTCTCCATTGACACAACCAATACTTAGATGTTTATGCAAGATTCTACACCAAATATAAAGCTTGATGTATGCTAACAATATTAGATGTTAATATATACAAAGCAATCTCAACCACTCAATTCTAAAAATGGACGATTGAGATTTAATTTTAAAAACAAAATGTAAAGTAACTTTTTCTTTTTTTAATTCAAAATTTTGAGATTTGTTTGGATATACTATCATGTAATGCTACTAACATATACTATATATATATGTGCCAAGTACAAAAAGTACAATACACCAAATATAAAGCTTAATATGTGCTAGTAATATTAGATGTATCCAAAGCAATCTCAACCACTCAATTTTAAAAATGGACGATTGAGATTTAATTTTAAAAGCAAAATGTAAACTAACTTTTTTCTTTTTTTAATTCAAAATTTTGAGATATGTTTGGATATACTATCATGTAATACTACTATCATATATATATATATATATATATATATATATATATATATATATATATATATATATATATATATATATATATATATATATATATATATATAAGTACAATAGGATAATAACACATTTTGCTTTTTAAATTCAAACCTTCACTATTATTGTACAAATCAAACGATGGAGGTCTTTGAATGGGTTTGAGCACGAATCACTCTCTCTCTACACACACATAGAGAAAGAGAGAGAGGGAGAGAAAAGGTGAGTTATACTCAATTAGTACAATACTCTATAAAACGATGAGTCTCAATGCATTTATTATGGCGGAAGCAAGTATATTTGCATTGTGCATACTAATTGAGTATCACATTCGTTGATATATATGTGTGTGTGTGGAGAGAGAGATGCGTTGCTCACCTCTTTTTCTTGACAGATAGATGGAACCTAAGGCTAAAGTATAATTCGAAATACTTGAATGCTCCTTATATTATTGTTTTCCCATCAACACTGTAATTAGCATGTGGCCTTGTTCTTTGAGTAGGTGAGTTACAACATTGTGATGTACACTTTACTTTTTCAAGAGCAAGTGTAATAGAAGTGTCTCATATATTTTCTTAAACACTTGTAACTTTCCAAATAACACGCATGCCTTCAAGAAGAAAGGATAAGAATGAGCATTCATTGTCAAAGGTGAATAGAATCATCTCTCTCTCTCTCTATCTATTTATATATATATATATATATATATATATATATATATATATATATATATATATAGTTTCTAGGTATGTGTGTGTGCGCGAGCGCACATGCATCCATGCTCTCACGCATTGTACTTGTATATATATATATATATATATATATGTACAAATATATATTTCACACATCTCTCCACTAGGAGTTTCGAGCTTACAGTTACCTTATAAATCGGCCACTACCTGAGTGATGAATATTTACTTGGTGGGGTAAAGAGATTTTTTTTTTTTTGTAATTTACTTCTCATTTAACCTCCATTCTTTGCACTTAGATCGTTAGCTCAACGGCAAAGTGCTCTAACATAACTGCTATTGGTGGGAGTTCGACTCCTAAAGGGTAGGGTGCATGGGTGTTAGGCTTCGGCCTCATCTTGTAACAACGAAAAGAAAAACTCATGATGAGCTCATGCATGGTCGAATCGGTGACTATCTAAGCAAGCTGAACGAGAGCTGGCTCGTTAAGCTGTACTAGATGTATGGCTAAGCTCAGTGGCGGATCTAGAAAATAATGTTGGGGAGTGACATATATATTTCATCATGTTAAAGGGGGCGAAACATGAATCTCAACCATATATTCACTATAAATTACAGTGAATACAGTGAAATTTCGGTCGTCCCTCACCCCTCCATGTAGATCCGCCATTGGCTAAGCTTGTTAAGTACATACAAGCATATGGATTGTGTCAATGTTTCGATAAGATGAAAGAATTGATAGAAAGATTAAATGGAGATTATGTAAAATGAAATAGCTGGCACCATAGGTTTTTTCGCCAAGAAGATATATATATATATATTACAATGGAAAGCCGAAGCCTAACTCACACACCCACACATGCATCCTCTGGGAGTCGAACACCCCACAAGCAACAACAATGCTAGAGCTTCCCACCGTGAAGATACATATTATAAAGTAGCAAAGTGCAAAATGTTGGGCATTTACCAACCTACATGTGTAGATGTTCTGATATGAATGAAAGTGTTGCGTTGCACAATGAAAGAACTAAGATCTTAAGAAAAATGAAGTTATTGGTAAGTTGGTATGACACCAGTAAAATATAAAATGAGAGAAATACACTGAAAGTATTTTGGTGAACTGGAACCGGCTTGATGGTTCCTATCTGGAACTGAACTGGACCAAGAACTGACTGGAACTTCAACAGGTGAAACCAGATCCAGAACTGAACTAAAAACGGGACCGCCCGGTTCATTTTTCGTTCCATCATCCATGAAACTAGAAAACAACAACAACAACTAAGCCTTTTCCCATCAAGCCGGTTCCATCATCCATGGAACTAGAACTGGGTTTTTTTATTTTATTTAAAAATCAAAACTTTTAAATATTTTTCGTTATAAGCGGTTTAGGACTCAAATGAGAACCGAAATCAGAACTGCCCTGATCCTAGGACACGTCGGGTTTGAAGATTAGAGTAGGCAACTAAAAGAGTTTCAGTGAATGAGAAATTGCTTGGTGGAAATTTTCAAAGATACAAACGAAGACTGAAATTTTATTCTCTACTGTCACCAGATGAGCACGAAGACCCGTAGGGAGGTTCAGCCGAGGCATGTGCGCATGCAATCAAGGTAATTGGTGTTTTGGGTCATGTCGTGTCGTGTCTAGTGGATCATGTTTTGGGTCATCAAGTCCGTGTAGTGTTATGGGTCTAGTAAGATTGGAGTTGGATACGATCCATATCCATATTAGGGTTCCATGTGGATAGCCTCATCTATATAAGAGAACCCACAAACTGTTGTATGTGTGTGTTTGTGCGCATGCATGATGCTTAGATAGACAACCCACATATCCAACCGTTACAATAATTTTCTAAAATTTGGGTTGGCGGATGCCCCACCTTGACCCAATGTATGCTCAGCCAGTGAGTCTACTTAAGAACAGATGGAGGGCTTTTTGAAGGTGACAATACTCTAGGAGAGAATGAATTAAAAAAACTGAGGGGTCACTGGAGCGTTTGCATAACTGGTAAGGGTCTGCAGAACCCCAGCTTCTTTTTAAAAAACAGAATTTTTAATGAGAAATAAATAATTAAAAATTAAAAGAGAATATAATAATAAGTTCATTGAACTTTCCGTATGCTAAGCTTGACAATTAGTTCTGGTGAGAATTGTGGTGGAAATTAATTCCAGATCTAAAAGTCCCAGCATACCACGTAGTGATCGTTGTTGGTCTTCAAATGATAAATACAAAACTAACGTAGGACACCTTGTTCATGACTGAAGCCGGTGTATTGAATCTCTTACGAAGGGAAAAAGGAGGAAGTGGTCTTGACACCCCAAACACACACACATATAATTTGAATTCTTTTCATAAGCATAAGTGTAATAACACTAACCTTCACCTTTTGTTCTTAAATTTTTTAAGATTATACTCATATCACTCAAAAGATGGATATGTCATACATTGACACAATCTAGTTTTCATATATATATATATATATATATATATATATATATATATATATAATTAGATCATGTTTCCTGCTGACATTGTCTACTCAAGCTCGTTTTGGAAGCATGAATGTAATAACATTATCTTTATTAGATTTTAAAAATCTTTAAATTATTTATATATTATTAAAAGCAACAAATGAACATATAGTGAGCATGATCTAGTTTTCATACATATATAAGGCCTCTTAAAATGAGTATGAGTGAGCAAGTATAATTTGAGAATGATCCACTGTCCAGTTTTCATATATATATATATATATATACATATTCAAATGAGTGGAATATGTAGTTTCATGCAAATGCAGGTGCAGGTGCCAAGCAACTTACAAGAGACGGGAGAATCTCTCTCTCTCTCACACACACACAAGAAGGTGTCGACATCACGGTACTAAGGACGCTTTCTTTGCAATATCTCGTCAGAGGTGCCCATTTGACTTGATAAATTAGGGGTACGGTGGATTGCTTAATTACTTCCCAAGCTGCATTTCGTGAGAAATAATAACCTAAAGACTGCACTCAAGGCGTTAGCCCACCTGGCAAGGCTCTCTACTCCACAAGCTGCAGGGTATGAGTTCGATTTCGGGGGACTGCATACCCGGTTAGAGCTGGTCTGGGTGTGCTCTCGCCACCAGAAGGCCTACGGTGGCCCCGAGCTGACGGCACTTTAGGTGAGGGCCGGCCAGGCTGGGCTTGTAGCTTTGGGTGGTTGTCTTGAACTCAAACACTCCAAATTAAGCCAAAAGTATAACCATAGGTGGAAATGTACCTAGTAGATGACCCCTAGATCTTAACACTTGGGAAATATGTACTTACTTGATGAGGAAAAGTTGTAAGAAGACCCTCCAAAAAGTTTTGAACAATTATCAAAATAAAATCAAGAAAAAGTATTTTAGGTCTTACTTCGATACAAAGCAAGTCTCCCTAAAGAGAGTCTTATAATTAATCTCCGAACCTCCACTTCGGAAATATGTTGTGAGTAGTGGTCAAATGACAAAAAGGTACAAGAGGTGAAAAACAAGGAGAATCCTACAAAATAATAGAGGATTTGAGTCTTTTATTAGCCATGAGTTCACTATAGTATATATGTTTTTTTTACTATTTAAGTAGTTTATATCATTTTCAATACTCTACTTTATAAGATATTTGAAAACATTGTTCGGTATGAGAAGAGTTTTTTGTTATATTACTTAAAATATATACTAGTGACGGTTGTGGGAATATTGCTTTACATAAAATTTTTACCATTAAATTTTAGAATTGTAAGAGAGTCGCATAGATCAATAGCATTAGTGAGCTCCATGCATCTCATGTAGAAAATGTTGAAGCTCAATATCAATATGTTATCTCTTGTACTCAAGCTCATGAGCTTAATCGTGGGGGAGAAGAGAGTGACTCAAATTGTACCTCCATAAATCTTTCCTTAGGTTTGTAGTAATAAACTAAGTTGTCTCAATGTGTCATGCGAGTGATTGGCAGAAATTTTGGCCTATACAATTTTTGTTGTGTATCTTGTTGGGGCCTTCTTTTAAGGTGTTGTAGTTCATATATCTTATCACAACACAATTTTAAGTTGTCTCAATATCATATATATATATATATATATATATATATATATATATATATATATATATATATATATATATATATATATATATATATATATATATATATATATATATATATATATTTCTTTTTAACACAAACTTCAAGTTATAAAGTATTTTGTCTGTTAAGTTTTTGCGATGGGTGAGTGCCGTGGTTAATTGTTTGCATGAATCTTCGTATATCTTATCACAACACGTCTTGTTCGAAACCATTGACAACATAATATTGTTGGTTTCTTGTGCTTTGACTCTTTTTTTCCAAAGTATTATAATCCTTATATAATCTCGTGGGTGAAGTAAATTGTCCATGGATAGATTACATTCTTATAATCTGCATTGCAGAAATTATAAAAGCATGAGACGGTGCTAGACTAGTTTTTGTTTATGTTTTGTATTTCGTGTCCACTCTGCTGAACCTTGGTATAGTATATGATATTGGATAGGATAAAATTATAATAGCATTAAGCAGCACACAATGGTTCTAAATTCCACAGGTTTGGTGAGTCACAAGGGTGACCTAAGGAAAATATTTAGTTATTTCTTCTAAGTCCTTGTTTTTCTCAAATAGGTAAGTTCAGCATGTAAGGCTCACTATAAGGTTTTCACTTGTAGGAGATTAAACATTGGATCCACGCTTCAAAACTTACCTACCAAGACCTTATTTTGCTTCATTCAAACTTTATATAAATATATGTGTGTGTAAAGAGAGAGATTGGTATATGCTAGTATACTTATAAATTCAAACAAATCTTAAAATATCTATTTTTAATGGTAGATAGTTGAGATTTGAATATATAAAGTAAAAAATATATGTACACTTTTTGTGATGGATGGTCAAAATGTATTTGTTAGCACTTAAGCGCATTAGCATATACTAGTATATATATATATATATATATATATATATATATATATATATATATATATATATATATATATTGAATTTTGTCTAGTTCTCATTCAATAAGAGTATAATTTTAAAAAAATTAAGATTTTTTAAAAGGGATAAAGAATAATGTTTTGCACTAATACTTTTGAAAAGTAAGTCGGACACAGAGGATCCAATCACTCACTCTTTTATATATATATATATATATATATAGAGAGAGAGAGAGAGAGAGAGCAATTCTAGATCTAATAGCAGCTATTTTTCAAGTCTAATGAAAAACAAAGCCACGTCTATCAGACCCGGTTCTGTCGTGATTCGAATTGCCTCCATGATGCTAAACCTCAAACACATGATAGAAAAACTCTAATACCAACCCGAAAAATCTGTCCTTGTTCTGCCAAAGTTGTGGAAAACCTAGTACAACTTTTAGTGATTCTTTATCATCGAACTCTATGAAAACAAAGAATACATAACCATGCGGCAAGGAGCTGAAAGCCTTATGAGTCGTCAACTTCTTTTATCAACAAAGTAGTATTGTTAAGTTGAATAAGCATTGGTGCTGAGAATTGTTCAAGTGAATGAATGCTGAAAATAAGCATAGATCCGAAGATTCCCAAAATCCGAACTGCTGTTGAATCCATGGACAAACAAGCGACAATCCGGTGAACTGAATCATCTTAGTGGTCAGAAGAAAGAAAACCAGAAGTAATTCCCGTTATAGCGGCGAGTGAAACCGGTTCGCTGAGAGCAATATAAGCGTCGTGCTGCTAGGCGAATCGGGATCCTAGATGGCGAGAGTTATCATGAAGTAAAGCCTAAGGCAGAATCTAAAGGTTTATGTTTATGCACTTAATCCTTTTTTATTAGCATGTTGGGGTTGGGCAGACGTTGGCCAGTTACAAAGCAACCCGACCAACACAAGTTAGAAAACACTTCATATCTTTGGGTGGTGGGCACATAAGGTGGGGCAGTCATTTGATCGTGTCCTTGGGTTTTAGATTGAAACTAAACAAAGTACCTACTGGTTCTTTATTATGGGTTTATCTATTTCGTGTCGCTTAGGGTGAACCTGTATGTGAGTGACGACCGTAATGCGTAAATTTTTTCCATAAAGTTAATTGCTTTAATGGAACCCAAGATTTCTAATAAGATGAGAGGAAGGGGTAATACCATAACCTTAGGGTATGCTTGATGTCGCGAATGAAGCGGCATGGCGCCCTTTGTTCGTAAACTAAGCGGGCATAATGTTTCCCTTGCCATTGCTCTTCATGGGAGTGTTTAATTACGAGGCCTTGGACTATGAAACTAAACTTGACTTCGTGTTCGAGTGAGTTTTTGCATATACTAAAAAGTAGGTTTATGAGCTCATCAGCTCACCCGTGGGAGAGGGCCACTAGAAGTGGAATCCATAATCCCGGCCTTTCAATCAAACACCCCTCGAGTTCTATGACAACAAGTTCCAACGACACAAACATGTCATGAGGAAAAGTCTTGGAACTTTTGAATTTCAAATATGGATCAGGTTTGACATTCGAATCACATTGAACCCATTCATTTAATTTCTAACTCCCGCACACTCTTTTTCGTTTTTGGATTGAATTTAAAGATCCGGTATAGTTGGTGGCCCGTGGGTAACAAGTCTTGCGTACTTTGGCTCCCAATTCAAAATACAGCTTTTAAAACTTCTTTTCTTTTAAGAATTTACACATAACTGCCTAAATTTTAGTGATCTTGCATATAACCGCTTAGAATTCTAAGATTTTCGGGCGAGACATGGCCGGTTCTTGGTGATCTGGAACTGAGTTCTATCTACCCAGAACCAAACCAGCCCAGAGTCAGTTTCAGTTATGGTTTTGGAACTTTCAGTTCAGAAGTGGTCTTGGTTTGAGTCTTTAAACTGTTAGGAACAACCAAAAACATTAAAAATATTAAAATTGTAAAGATTAAAAGATATTCTGGAACCGATGGTTTGAAACTGCCAATTCCCAATTAGGTTTCATTGGTTTGCGTTTCAACCGGTTAGTGACCCGGTTTGGTTCCATTAATTGGAACCCCCAAAAACCGGATCTAAACTAACCGTATCTATTTCGGGTTTTATTTTTCTCCTGTTATATTTATACCTAAGAAACAAAGATTACATCTCATATGTGTTTTTGTACTGTGAAGCTAGCATCTACTACCTATGCATGCCTTTTCTTTTCTTTGGCGAAGTATACCATCAGTACCAGGAAGCTAGCGTCTAGCTCATGCTTTTGGATCAAACCCTAGTCAAGAGAGTCAAGGCCATTTAGACTACATTTGCTGTTTCAGGTAGGGCTCTTAAACGAGCTCAATAAATGAACATGGGTCAATCATGGCCCGCTCTTCGACTCGAGATCTCTTCATTTATGGCTCGTAGTTTGCTTGAGAGAGACCCGAACATGAAGTAAACACGAACTCGAGTTACACGAGCTGGAAGAGTTGCTTCGTTAAGCCAACCCGAACTGAACTCTTCTCATATTCAGCTCATATGGTTTAAGGAGCCAGGTCTTGTTCATTGCGAACTGAACATGAACGGGCGTGTTACGGATTGAACCAAGCCAAACTATTAGCGACTCGGTTCACTTTTCAGCCCCACTTTTGGCCCGGGTTTAAATTACTCTGCTCTAGTGTTGCATCTCTGTGCACGAGTAATTCTAGCCCTAGCATGGTTAATTCACAAGTTGAAGGCTGCGAGTTCGATAAGGGGTGTTCACGGTTTGGTTCTAGATTTAACCTCAAACCAGACCCGCTTCTTGCAATTCCTGATATTTTGAGTATTGAACCAAACCGTATCATGATCAAATCGATTCGATTCAGTTCGGTTTTGAATCACGGTTGTAAAATTACCATAAGTGATATATTAAAAAAATAATTCAATATCATATGATCAATAACTAGAACAGATACTAAACTTGATCTTATCCTTAAAGACCTATTTTATAGATGCCATAGGTCCTTTCCCTCAGCCTCCCTATTCAATATGGTACTAGTTTTCTTTTTGTTCCTAACGATTCAGTTCCGTTCTCATGATTTGGTTTCAACGCAGGAATCGTGAACAGAACCACCTGGTAATTTTCTTATTAGAACCGAATAAAACCAAACCATTTAATATCTAAAACCGAATCAAACCGATTCAGCTCGGTTCTAAAGGTTTGGTTTGATTCCAACAATTCCTTGAACATCCTTATTTTGGCCTCTCCATTATATATATATAAAGTGAACATCTTAACAAAACCTTCATAGGGTCGGCGTAAAAGCTTAGCATTGCAGACACCCATCCGTAAATTTCACAAAATGTTCACCCCGTTACCGTCGGTAAAAACCATTCGGTGGAGTTACGACAAGATTTTGGGAGGCAATAAAATAATGAGTCGATCTGGGAACATCGTCTAGCGGCCTTTGCCGGTGATCTATCATCTATGACCATCTTCCCTGTCGTTTTCCTTCAACCAAGAGTCCTCTACCTAAAATATTGGCTTCTGTCACCATCTTCCGTCTTATACGAAATAAAGGAACGCACCCATCAGGAGAAACTCTCTCTCTCTGATGTTGCTTCAACAAAGGATTTCCGAGAAGAAGAAACCACTGTCAGCTTTTCTTGTTTGCTCACACCCATTCTGTTTCTTTTGCTAAATGATGACTTTCCTACTGTTGCTTGCGTCCCAAACCTCTCAAGTGCCTCGTACAAGCTTCCGATTAGCTTTTCATCCCGTTTGGTGATCGTCTGGAGCCTTGTAGTGATGGTGGTAGTGATGGTTTTGGCATCTGCTTGCGTGTTATGGGCTGAGATGGAAGGCTGGTGAAGTGAGTTCTGTTGGGGGCTCGCTTGATTGGTGCTTGTGTGGACGTTATGTGGAAGAAGGGTCGGTGGGTTATTTTCCAGTGGGATTTCTGCCTTTGACATGTCAATGGGGGAGGAGATTTCTGCGGTAAGGCGGGGGCCTTACGATGCTGTGTTGCTGCTTATTCTTGTCTTTTCTTCCGCAGTTCTGGCTCCGAGCTCTCATGGATGCTTGGGTAAAGTAACCTTTCCCCCTTGTTGGTAATTTGGTTTGTTATTCTGGCGCTGAATACTGTGTTTTTTTATTTTATTATCTCTTTAACTTCTTTGTTTTCAGTGGGTTGTAGAGTCAATTACGAGTTGGTTTGTCATAGGTCTTTTGGTGTTTATGGTAATGTAATTATGTATTGGATTCATCTGGGAGGTGACAGAGTTACTGAGTTTTCATAAATGAAACCTTTTCTGGGTAACGGTCACTACACGAGATCCGTTGTTAGTGTGTAGTTTAAAATGCCGGTAACCATCGTTAATACGCATCTTAATTCCGTTTGAACAATCTGGTTCGTAGTGTAGATCTTACTGTGAAGATAGTTTCCCTGGACTAGCTTTCTCAGATTAAGAGAAGCAAATCAAGATAGGAGACGCTGCAATATGATCTGAATTTTGAACTTGTTGAAGTATGGAATTAATAGATGTTTTGATAGAATACACAAGGAAGGTCATCTAAGTAGTGAAAATGTATATGAAGATTTATGTTGTGATCAAAATGCCAATTCGAATAGATGAGAGAAAGTAAGTCACATGATATAAAATGAGAAGTACTTTCCTTTACCAACAACTAACAATTCCGATTGCATAATTAAGAAAAGAAGCGTGAGAGAATGGCATTGTTTTTGTCCTCTTTTGTGCACTGTATGGAGGCTGTCCTGCATCCCTGGTTTTACTTGAATGTGCTTTGTATGGTCCCGATTTCAAGCTTCAATCTGGAAAAGCATGAGCTGTGACACACCACCAAATTTAGGACTGCTCATTTACTTTGCCATGAACTGCAATTCTTTTCTATTTTTTTTCAATTAGGTTTTTGGCATCAACCAGCAAAGTTCTAGCACCCGAGTTTATCCATTTGTGCCTGCAGCAAATTCAGCTAACATGTGTTCTTTGTACTCGAGCAATTTATCCATAAGTTGCTCTTGTGTGGAAGCCAAGATCCATCTTTTCCGTATCTGACTGTTATATGATGTAGTTTTAAGGTTATATTGATTTTGCATTTCAGCTTTGTCCTCTGCAATAGCCTCTCCAAGAAAATCATCATTCTCGCTGCCAGTCAAGCAGGATTTGGTAATATCAAGCTTACCGTATCCTAGTGTTGATGCCAGACATAGTTTCTTGCAAAGTGCACCCCCTCCTATAGATAAGCTTCTGTCATATATACCTTCTCAAAATGGTAAAAATTTCTCTTTTATTTTAGCATGCTCATTCATTATTGACCTTGATTGATGAGCTTCTTTTAACTGTGAATTACAAATATTTTGACAACCTTTCCACAAACAGCTCCATCTCTTTCACCAAATATTGATGAAATAGGAGTGTCTAAAGGATCTGCCAAGGAAGCACCACATCTAGAAATGCCAGATTGTGTTATGCCTCCTCTAGGTAAACATGCTCTCACCGACACTTGCATTGTTGTACTTCTCTGGATATTACCGTGTATGGTTTGCTCCCATCTATTCTGCAGCTGTGACAACAAAGCCAGCAATGAAAAACGTGCTGCAATTGATGCCTTCCCTGCCCCCAGATACTTCATTTCATTGTATAGGCGCTAAAACCTCATCCTTCCCACAAATATCTCCATCTATGCCACCTGATGGTAATTTAGGCTTAATTGATAGAAGAAAAGAACCAATTTCTGAAGTATTGGCTCAATCACCTGCATCTAAAGGTGACTGCTTTAGTAGCTTTATCAATTTCCATGTTCACTTTTGTCTTTTTGCATGTTTGTGATTAAAAATTGTAATGCAGACATTGGACAGCCTCCTTCAGTAGTTTTGGCTAGGACTTTGGCACCATGCCTGCAAGGGATAGTTCAAAGCCTGCCACCTGATGTAGCAATGGAAAATACACCATCAAGGACAGCTGCTCCACCAAGCAAAGCATTGGCACTAGGCGAGCATTCTAAAAATGGTTGATTAATTTCTTGTTGACTTTTAAATAAAATGATCACATAGAGAGGCAACCAAATGTAGCTCATTAAGAATGTCTAGGAAACTAGATGGAAAACCCTTTAAAGAGTGAGAGGACTGCAAAAGTGTTGGAAGGAAACAATTAAACATGACATGGCCTTTTAGGAGTCTATTGCTAATATTGCACAAGATTGAGCTCTATGGCATCGAAGAATCCATGTAGCAGACCCCACCTAGCGTGGGAAAAGGCTTGTGTCTTGTTATTTTATTTTAAATAATATGATGATATAAAATCCCCATTACATTTTCGCCCAAATGTAGTGAATCAATTGCAGAGAGGGTTTCCACATCATGGACAGGTGTGGGTAAAGAAGTTAGTCCCGCTACATTGTCGCCCGAATGTAATGAAAAATTTTCAGAGAGGGTCTCCACATTTTGATTATGGACGGATGCGGGGGGTAAGGAAGTTAGTCCTAGATAATAAGATTCGTATTGGTTCTTGGAATATCGGAACATTATCGGGTAAGCTAATGGAGGTGGTAGATACTATGATTCGGAGAAAGATTCATATTCTATGTTTAAAAGAGACAAAATGGGTTGGAGAAAAAGCAAAGGAGATAGAGGATATAGGTTTTAAATTATGGTACTCAGGTAAAGAAAAGGCTCGAAACGGAGTTGGTATTATCATAAATAAAGATTTAAAGGAGAGTGTAGTAGATATACAACGATATAGTGACCGAATCATGACGTTGAAATTAGTGTTAGGAGCAAAGGTTTTGAATATAGTTTGTGCTTACGCACCCCAAGTAGGACTAGAAGATAGTATAAAGACAGTTTTTTTAGAAGAGTTAGATAAGGTGTTTCAAAAGATTCCACAAAGGGAGATGATTTGTTTAGGAGGAGATTTAAATGGACATGTCGGTAAAGAGGCATTAGGATATCAAGGGATTCATGAAAACTTTGGTTTTGGGGATATAAACGAGGAAGGTAGGGAGATTTTAAATTTTGCTATGGCATTTGATCTCTTTATAGTCAATACAATCTTCAAAAAACGAGATGAACATTTAATCACTTATAAGAGTGGCTTATCGCAAACACAAATTGATTACTTTATTTGTAGAAAAAAAGATAGAGCGTGTTGTAAAGATTGTAAGGTAATTCCAGGAGAAAGCTTAACCACCCAACATTGACTTTTAGTTATGGATTTACAAATAAAAAAGTGGACAAAGAAGAAAAGAGTGCATCGAGCTATTCGGACTAAACAGTGGAACCTCAAAGAAGATATATTTAAACAGAAAGTCCTTCAAGGAGATGTTTGGAATTATGTTGGCACACCCTGTGATATGTGGAACAATACGGCTATACATATTAGGAAAGTGGTGAAAGATGTGTTAGGGGTATCTAAGGGAGGTGTACCGGCACAAAAAGAAGCTTGGTGGTGGAGTGAAGTAGTACAAACTAAAATCAAGGCAAAGAGGGCATGTTACAAATTACATTATGCTAAGAAAACTAGTGAAACTTTAGAAGCTTATAAGAAAGCAAAGAAGGAAGCGAAAAAGGCCGTTAGTGAAGCAAAATCTAAGATTTGGGAGGACTTATATAAAAAACTCAACTCAAAAGAGGGTGAAAGAGATATTTTTAGGATAGCTAGGGCTAGAGATATGAAAACTAAAGATCTTAATTATGTTAGATGCATAAAAGACGATGATGAAAAAATTCTAGTGGTAAATGATGATATAAGAAATAGATGGAAAAACTATTTTTATAATCTTTTTAATGAAAATAAAGATGTTAGTATTAGTTTAGGAGATTTAGCTAAGTCAGAAAAGTATATAAACCACAATTTCTACTGACGTATTCAAAAGAATGAAGTCAAAGAGGCTCTTAAACATATGAAGGGTGGTAAATCAGTAGGACCAGATAATATTCCTATAGAAGTTTGGAAAATACTAAGAGAAATAGGAATCACTTGGCTCACAAGACTACTTAATGAAATATGGAAAAACCAAAAGATGCCCGAGGAATGGAGAGCAAGTACACCTATACCCATATATAAAAACAAGGGAGACATTCAAAATTGTGTGAATTATCGAGGTATTAAGTTAATGAGTCATACTATGAAATTATGGGAAAGAATTATCGAACGTAGGTTAAGACAAGTATCAAGTACAACAAAGAACCAATTTGGATTCATGCAAGGCAGATCCACTATTGAAGCGATTCACCTTTTGAGACATCTTATGGAACATTTTAGAGCAAAAAAGAAAGACCTTCACATGATATTTATTGATCTAGAAAAAGCTTATGATAGGGTACCGAGGGGGGTTCTTTGGAGAACTTTGGAAAAAAGAGGTATCCCATTGACATATATTAACCTTATAAGAGACATGTATGATGGTGCAAAAACATGTGTGAGGACTCATGAAGGAACGACAAACTTCTTTGAAGTTAATATTGGGTTACATCAAGGATCAACTTTAAGTCCATACTTATTTATAATGGTGATGGATGAGTTAACAAAACATATTCAAGATGAAGTACCTTGGTGTATGTTATTTGCAGATGACATTGTATTAGTGGAGGAGTCTAAGGAAAAAGTTAATAGAAAATTGGAACTATGAAGAGAAACATTAGAAAGTAAAGGCCTCCGACTTAGTAGAACAAAGACAGAATATATGGAATGTAAGTTTGATCATTTGGTTACTTCAGAGGACATGGAAATCTTCTTACAGGTTCTTTTGATTTCTTTTTATATGTCCAAACCATCTTAAACGATATCCTCTCATTTTATCCTCTATTGGTGTCACTCCTAAAATGACCTCATTATGTATACGGTCTTTTCTTGTATGACCACTCATCCATCTCAACATCTTTATTTCTGTCAGAGACATCTTTTGTACATGTTGATGATTAACATGGCAGGCCTAATTGTTGCTCTATAATATTTACCTTTTAACTTTAACGGTATCTTTTTATCACAAAGAATACTTGATGCTCCTCTCCATTTTAACCAACCAGCATTAATTCTATGCGTAACATGTCCATCAATTCTTCCATCACTCTTAAAAATTGACCCAAGGTATTTAAAACTTTCCTTTTGGGGGATGAAATGTGTGCCAATTTTAATTTCTATGCCCTCTGAGATAACCAAATGATCAAACTTACATTCCACATATTTTGTCTTTGTTCTACTAAGTCGGAGGCCTTTGCTTTCTAATGTTTCTCTCCATAGTTCCAATTTTCTATTAACTTTTTCATTAGACTCCACTAATACAATGTCATCTGCAAATAACATACACCAAGGTACTTCATCTTGAATATGTTTTGTTAACTCATCCATCATCATTATAAATAAGTATGGACTTAAAGTTGATCCTTGATGTAACCCAATATTAACTTCAAAGAAGTCTGTCGTTCCTTCATGAGTCCTCACACATGTTTTTGCACCATCATACATGTCTCTTATAAGGTTAATATGTCAATGGGATACCTCTTTTTTCCAAAGTTCTCCAAAGAACCCCCCTTGGTACCCTATCATAAGCTTTTTCTAGATCAATAAATATCATGTGAAGGTCTTTCTTTTTTGCTCTAAAATGTTTCATAAGACATCTCAAAAGGTGATTCGCTTCAATAGTAGATCTGCCAGGCATGAATCCAAATTGGTTCTCTGTTGTACTTGATACTTGTCTTAACCTACGTTCGATAATTCTTTCCCATAATTTCATAGTATGACTCATTAACTTGATACCTCGATAATTCACACAATTTTGAATGTCTCTCTTGTTTTTATATATGGGTATAAGTGTACTTGCTCTCCATTCCTCAGGCATCTTTTGGTTTTTCCATATTTCATTAAATAGTCTTGTGAGCCAAGTGATTCCTATTTCTCTTAGTATTTTCCAAACTTTTATTGGAATATTATCTGGTCCTACCGATTTACCTCCCTTCATATGTTTAAGAGCCTCTTTGACTTCATTCTTTTGAATACGTCGGTAGAAATTGTGGTTTATATACTTTTCTGACTTAGCTAAATCTCCTAAACTAATACTAACATCTTTATTTTCATTAAAAAGATTATAAAAATAGTTTTTCCATCTATTTCTTATATCATCATTTGCCACTAGAATTTTTTCATCCTCGTCTTTTATGCATCTAACATAATTAAGATCTTTAGTTTTCTTATCTCTAGCCCTAGCCATCCTAAAAATAATCTCTTTCACCCTCTTTCGAGTTGAGTTTTTTATATAAGTCATCCCAAATCTTAGCTTTTGCTTCACTAATGGCCTTTTTCGCTTCCTTCTTTACTTTCTTATAAGCTTCTAAAGTTTCACTAGTTTTCTTAGCATAATGTAATTTGTAACATGCCCTCTTTGCCTTGATTTTATTTTGTACTACTTCACTCCACCACCAAGCTTCTTTTTGTGCCGGTACACCTCCCTTAGATACCCCTAACACATCTTTCGCCACTTTCTTAATATGTATAGCCATATTGTTCCACATATCATAGGGTGTGCCAACATAATTCCAAACATCTCCTTGAAGGACTTTCTGTGTAAATATATCTTCTTTCTCGCTTTTGAGGTTCCACCATTTAGTCCGAATAGCTCGATGCACTCTTTTCTTCTTTGTCCATTTTTTTATATGTAAATCCATAACTAAAAGTCGATGTTGGGTAGTTAAGCTTTCTCCTGGAATTACCTTACAATCTTTACAGCACGCTCTATCTTTTTTTCTACAAATAAAGTAATCAATTTGTGTTTGTGATAAGCCACTCTTATAAGTGATTAAATGTTCATCTCGTTTTTTGAAGATTGTATTGACTATAAAGAGATCAAATGCCATAGCAAAATTTAAAATCTCCCTACCTTCCTCGTTTATATCCCCAAAACCAAAGTTTCCATGAATCCCTTGATATCCTAATGCCTCTTTACCGACATGTCCATTTAAATCTCCTCCTAAACAAATCATCTCCCTTTGTGAAATCTTTTGAAACACCTTATCTAACTCTTCTAAAAAAACTGTCTTTATACTATCTTCTAGTCCTACTTGGGGTGCCTAAGCACAAACTATATTCAAAACCTTTGCTCCTAACACTAATTTCAACGTCATGATTCGGTCACCATATTATTGTATGTCTACTACACTCTCCTTTAAATCTTTATTTATGATAATACCAACTCCGTTTCGAGCCTTTTCTTTACATGAGTACTATAATTTAAAACCTATATCCTCTATCTACTTTGCTTTTTCTCCAACCCATTTTGTCTCTTGTAAACATAGAATATGAATCTTTCTCCGAATCATAGTATCTACCACCTCCATTAGCTTACCCGATAATGTTTCGATATTCCAAGAACCAATACGAATCTTATTATCTAGGACTAACTTCTTTACCCCCCGCATCCGTCCATAATCAAAATGCGGAGACCCTCTCTGAAAATTTTTCACTACATTTGGGTGACAATGTAGCGGGACTAACTTCTTTACCCACACCTGTCCATGATGTGGAAACCCTCTCTACAATTGATTCACTACATTCGGGCTAAAATGTAGTGGCCCTTGCGTACTTCTTACTGTATTCGGGCTCTGCAGCACGTCGCTAAGCGGGGACGCCCTAAAGAAATGCTCATAATTTTTGTAATCCATGTTATAAAAATCCAATGAAGTTTTACGCTGGCTGTCGGAAGCCTAACACAACCCTCCTCCTTTATTCAGGCTTGGGACCGGCAATGCAAGGGTGATCCCTTACATGGGCAAAGTTCGTATACATAATGAGGTTATTAGAAACAAATTAGGAGTGGCACCAATAGAGGATAAAATGAGAGAACATCGTTTAAGATGGTTTGGACATATAGAAAGAAGATCAAAAGAAGAACCTGTAAGAAGGTTAGAAAAACTAAATTTGAAAAGTATTAAAAGAGGTAGAGGACGACCACAAAAGTGTTGGAAAGAAACAATAAAGAATGATCTAGCTTATTGGGAGTTAACTGCTAACATGGCACACAATAGGGATTTGTGGAAACAAAGAATCCATGTAGCCGACCCCGTCTAGTATGGGAAAAAGGCTTAGTTGTTGTTGTTGTTGTTGTTTACTATCAAATAAATGCTTATTTCATTGATAATCTCATCAACAAACAAATGGAAACGGATGGATTTTTATCTACTGCAAGGACATGAGGTTCTGTAGATGTCATATCTACAACACTGAGCTCTTCTTAATCCTATGTGACGGCAAAGATATGTTCCTCAGCTGCACCTTGCAGTTATATGTTCAGATTACCATATTGCCGTAGATTATCTTGGGTAGATTCTATCGTAACTAAGATTGTCCGTTTTCATTGTGATGCTAAATATATCTACGATATAGTTTCCTTTGTTTTGATGAGAAGGATTATTCAATTTGGTGTTTTTAATCTGTGGCAGGTGAATCTCCAAGCCCCATGGGTGTTGTATCTGTGTCACTGAGCTTATCTTCTGAGCCCCATGTGTCAGCCCAGATAAATGGTCCTTCATCTGCACCATCAACTCCCAAGGTTCATCAGGAGCAAATAGTCACCCAATCGTTGACAGGTCCAGTTGCTTCTCGGCCCTGGACATCACCTGCAAATCAGCGGAGTCGACATAGTAGTCCAACTTTAGCACCTACAAGGGTAATGTTGGAGCATTCATGGGCTCCAACCATTCATCTGCGAGGTAATTATATCTAGTTGATTTTTTTTCATGGTTTTTTGGAGTTACCTGCTAATATTGTACAATGTCGAGCTCTACGGCAACAAAGAATCCATGCAGCTGACCCCACCTAGTGTGGGCTTGGTTGTTCTATTGATACCATAAAACTTGGATTTTTACTACTGCAAGAACATGAGTTTCTCTGGGGTCATGTCTACAACACCAAGCATGTCTTCTGAGTCTCTGACCCCATGTGACGGCAAAGATAAGTCCATCAACTGCACCATATAGTTGCAATTTTCAGAGGCTGGGATGCTTCTCCACCATGGAACTCACCGGCTATGAACTGGAGACCATATACCAGTCCAGCTCCAGCACCTCCAAGGGTTGTACCATGTAGCTTCCTAGTTTCCCTAGGATTCTATCTGCATAACTGCTTCCCTTGTTTAGATCTCAAGGATTATCTGTATATGATTTTCTGTTAATCCACTGCAGGTGAATCTCCAAGCCCCATGGGTGTTGTATCTGTGCCACCGAGCTTATCTTCTGAGCCCCATGTGTCGAGCCAGATAAATGGTTATTCATCTGCACCTTCTAGCTCATTGCCTTCACCATTTCCAGTTGTAGCTCCAGCTCCAGAAGGAATCATCCTGTCACCCCATGCATCAATCGCACCATCAACTCCCAAGGTTCATAAGAAGCGAATAGTGAACGATATTCCGTCTCCACCTCCCTATTCATTTGCTCCACCACATGGAAAAGGTTTCATTCTATAGCTGGGTTTAGTTTGTCACCATGTTTCTCATGAACTTTAGGAATTTTGGGATTTTTACGTATGAATACATTTCTGCTGCTTTTTAGGTCCATTTATCTCTCCAACTCCTCAGGCACCTTCTGATCTAGGTAAAGAGCCTGCTTCTCCACGACTACAGCCTCCAGCTTGGAGGCGGCACAAGCAACATGCTGCTCCACCTGTTTATAGAGGTACGCCATTACTGTAACAGCAAGAAATTGGCTAAAAATGAGCCGGCATTCATGAAATCTTTTCATCGTTGTAGGCGTTTCTCATTCCCCTGCTCAACCTCCACTTCCTTCAATGAAGACCCCAACTGCCCCTTTGAGTTTGTTTACAAACCGTCTCCAATTTCTGTACTTGAAAACTAATATACAGCTGCACCTTAGATCACGAAGCCTTTTTTCTTTGATTTGTGTGCTTCAGCAGCTTCCTGATTAAATAATTTTCTCAGGTGTTTATCCTCCTAAGATTTCTCCCTCACCATCTCATTCAAAACCAATCAAACCAGTACTGCCACTACCTGCTCGGGTGTTCCCACCTCCTCCCCCTAACCAAGGTATGTATATTGGAATAGTTTGAAGACAAATTTTCTGGGTATTAGGTTCTTGTCTTGCTGAATAGAATTTAGGCATACTTTTTGTTATCCCATTGTCAGATAGATACAAATATGTGTCAGACATAATAAATGTCTGTTATAGTACGAAAGATGTAAAATGATGACACGTTAGAATGTAATGATGCAAGTATGCTTTTTCATGAGGATGGGTGCATTTCACTTCTTAAGTTTCATTAGTATCGAGCTTGAATGTTACTTTCATATGTTATTCATATGCTTCCTATGTTGTTTATATCGTATAGTATCATGTATAACTCAACATAAGCTAGATCATTCTTTATTGTTTCTTTTCTTATGGTCATCATCTACCTCTTTTAATACTTTCAAAATTTAGTTTTTCATACATTCTTATAGGTGTTTCTTTTGATCTTCTTTCTATATGTTCAAACCATCTTAAATGATATTCTTTCATTTTATTCTCTATTGGTGACACTCTCAATTTGTTTATAATAACCTCATTATGTATACGGTCTTTTCTTATATGATCACTCATCCATCTCAAATATCTTCATTTCTGCCACAGACATCTTTTGTACATGTTGATGATTAACTGTCAACACTCATAACCATAAAACATGGTAGGTCTAATTGTTGCTCTATAAATTTACCTTTAACTTTAATGATATCTTCTTGTCACAAAGAATTCCCGATGCTCCTCTCCATTTTAACTAACCTACATTAATTTTATACGTAACATCTCCATTAATTCTTTCACCACTCTGAAAAATTGACCCTAGGTATTTAAAACTTTCCTTTTGGGAGATACAATGTGTGCCAATTTTAATGTCTATGTTCTTTGAAGTAACCGAATGATTAAACTTACATTTGATATATTCTTTCTTTGTTGTACTAAGTCGAAAGCTTTTACATTCTCATGTTTCTCTCCATAGTTCCAATTTTTTATTACTCCTCCACTAACACAATGTCATCGGCAAATAACATACAACAAGGTACTTCATCTTGAATATGTTTTGTTAACTCATCAATCACCATTATAAATAAATGTGTTAGAAAACTGGGGCCCTTTGGCCCGGCCCTGGCCCACTGGGCCATCAGGGCCAGGGGGCCACTAGCCGTTGGTTGGGGGCTGGCTGCAGCCAGCCCCTCTTTCTCCCCTTTCTCCTCTTGTCTCTCTCCCTTGTTCTCACTCTTTCTCACTCCTTTTTCTCTATAAATACCTCTTTTAATCCATTGTAAATTTAAGCCTTTCGTGGCTAGTGAATAAAGATTATTTATTCAAGTTTATTTTGTGTTCATTATCTTGTTCGTATGCACTTGTTGCTCTCGGCTATAACTTTTTCTAAGGCTTCGTGATTGTTACATTGTGAAGCTATCTATTCATCAATCTTCCGCAATTATATTGAAGCATCGCCTTCATTACAGTATGGACTTAAAGTTGATCCTTAATGTAACCCAATATTAACTTCAAAGAAATCTGTCATTTCTGAATGAGTCCTCACACATTTTTGTGCTATGGTATATGTATCTTATAAGGTTTATGTATGTCAATGAGATACCTCTTTTTTAGAGCATTTTTGCTCTAAAATGTTCCATAAGATGTCTCAAAGGTGAATCGCTTTAATAGTAGATCTGTCTGTTATGAATCCAAATTGGTTCTCTATTGTACTCGATATTTGTCTTAACCTACATTTGATAATTCTTTTTCATAATTTCATAGTATGACCCATTAACTTGATACATCGATAATTCACACAGTTCTGAATGTCTCCCTTGTTCTTGTATATGGGTGTATATGGGTATAAGTATACTCACTCTTCGTTCCTCGAACATCTTTTGGTTTCTCCATATTTCATTAAATAGTCTTGTGAGCCAAGTGATTCTTGACTCTCTTAGGATTTTCCAAATTTCTATAGGAATATTGTCGGGTTCTAGAGGTTTACCACCCTTCATATGTTTAATAACCTCTTTGACTTCATTCTTTTGAATACGTCGGTAGAAATTGTGGTTTATATACTTTTCTGATTTGACTAACTCTCCTAAGCTAATACTAACATCTTTATTTTCATTAAAAAACTTATAAAAATAATTTTTTCATCTATTTTTTATATCATCATTTGCCACTAGAATTTTCTCATCCTCGTCTTTGATGTATCTAACAAAATTAAGATCCTTAGTTTTCATATATCTAGCTCTAGTTATCTTAAAAATATCTCTTTTACCCTCTTTTGAGTTGAACATTTTATATAAATCCTCCTAAATTTTAGCTTTTGCTTCTTTCTTTGCTTTCTTATAAGCCTCTAAAGTTTTATTGGTCTTCTTAGGATAATGTACTTTATAACGTGCCCTCTTTGCCTTAATTTTATCTTTCACCACTTCACTCCACGACCAAACTTCTTTTTGTGCAGATACAACTCCTTTAGATTCACCTAACATATCTTTTGTCACTTTCCTAATATGAATACTCATATTGTTCCATATATCACAAGGTGTACTAACATAATTTCATCTCCTTGAAGAACTTTTGTTTAAATATACCTTTTTTCTCGCTTTTAAGGTTCCACCATTTAGTGTGAATAATTCAATGCACTCTTTTGTTCTTTGTCCACTTTTTTACCTATAAAACTATAACTAAAATCGATGTTGAGTGATTAAGCTTTCTCTTGGAATTACCTTGTAATCTTTACAGCACGATCTATCTTTTATGCTACAAACAAAATAATCAATTTATGTTTGATATAAACCACTCTTATAAGTAATTAAATGTTCATCTCGTTTTTTGAAGATTGTATTGACTATAAAAAGATCAAATGCCATAGCAATATTTAAAATCTCCCTACTTTCCTCATTTATATCTCCAAAACCAAAGTTTTCATGAATACATTGATATCCTAATGCATCTTTATCGACATGTCCATTTAAGTCTCCTCCTAAACAAAGCATCTCCCTTTGTGGAATTCTTTGAATTACCTTATCTAACTCTTCCCAAAAAGCCGTCTTTATATTATCTTCTAGTCCTACTTGGGGTACGTAAGCACAAACTTTATTTAAAACCTCTTCTCCTAGTACTAATTTCAACGTAATGATTCGGTCACCATATCGTTGTATGTGTACTACACTATCCTTTAAATCTTTATTTATGATAATCTCAACTTCGTTTTGAGCATTTTCCTTTCTTGAGTACCATCATTTAAAACTTTTATCCTCAATCTCTTTTGCTTTTTTTTCCAACCCATTTTTATCTCTCCTAAACATAGGATATGAACCTTTCTCCAAATCATAGTGTCTACCACCTCCATTAGCTTACTGGACAATGTTTTGATATTCCAAGAATCAATACGAATATTATTATCTAGAAAAACAAAAATTCAGTAAAAATAAAAACTTTTCTATGTTAGGCTAGTTTTCTAATTTGAAGGCTGGTGAAACTCAGTTGGGAAGGTATTGAGTTGTCCTTGGAGTTTTCAAACTCAGGCATAAACAGTTATGCAACCTATACCTTTCTCGTTCATGAGAACTTTAGAAACGGCTTATTCTTATTCTTTGGAGGTCATCCTTTGAGACAAGAAGTCTCTCTTGCCAAAAGGGATCGATACAGTGTATCTTACGATATGGTTCAGTGTATTGTATACAATACGATATGATAGGCCTCATATCGTACGATACAGGATGATCCACATAACACTACTTCCTGTGTGGATCTCCCGAGTGTTTCTTTATTCTCTAAATGACTCTTATATTGATCGAGTGACTTTTGGAGTAATTATTCATTGGTACGACCTGTGCAGATTGTGAGCAATATGCATGTTCAGAACCATACACAAATACCCCACCAGGTTCACCATGCGGTTGTGTGCTACCGATACAAGTCGGCTTGCGTCTGCATGTTGCACTTTATACCTTTTTCCCTTTGGTTTCAGAGTTTGCATCAGAAGTAGCCTCTGGTGTCAACATGAATGTAAGACAGGTCAGAATAATGGGTGCAAATGCAGACAGCCAGCAGCAGGATAAAACCATTGTGAATGTTGATTTGGTACCCATGACTCAGAGATTTAATCCCGATGCTGCTCTTTTGGTATATCAAAAGTTCTGGCACAGGATGATTGCCATTGATACGTTCTCTTTTTCTGACTATGAAATACTATATGTTCGTTATCCAGGTAAAATATGTGATACCTCAACACTGTGTGTTCTCCAGATAAAAGGATGTCATCTGGTGCTCAGCATTTTTCTGTGAACAGGTCTTCCTCCCTCACCACCTTCGGCAGAATCAGATATTGCACTCAATGGGAAGCCATTCATTCCTGGTAATGGTTCACAGATATTTAAACCTCTTGGGGTTGATGTGAGCAAACATAGAACAAAACTAGGAGGAAGCTTGATAGCTATTATAGCTATATCATCAGCTACTGCATTGGTTCTATGTCTTGGTCTGCTTTGGTTCTTCATTTTCAAGTGCAGTGGTCCCTCGAGAAAATCTGAATCATTGCCATGTGGTATGACTTCGACCTTGACAAAACCATCAGGTAAACTTCAGTCATTTCATCTTCTTCTTGCCACATTTCTTTCCAAGTCATTAAGTAGCATCCTTTCTCAACATTTTCTCTTTGTGTTATGGCATGCTGTGTCAATGATTAAGAATACTTGGAGAAGGTGGTTTTGGGCGTGTTTACAGTGGTATTCTTGATGAAAAGACAAAAGTGGCAGTCAAGGTTCTAAAGAGGGAGGATCATCACGGTGATCGTGAATTCTTAGCTGAAGTTGAGATGCTTAGTCGTCTGCATCACCGAAACTTGGTTAAGCTAATTGGTATCTGTACTGAGGACAGCTTCCGCTGCTTGGTTTATGAACTCATTCCAAATGGCAGCGTGGAATCCCATTTACATGGTACTTAAATCTGCTTCTTATTTACTTGCTTCAGCCTTGAGGTAGCATGACAGTTGTTTGGTTCTTCAAGATAATGTTTTTGTTTTATTCTATGTGGTCTTCTGGTAGGAGTTGACAGGGAAAATAGCCCACTTGATTGGGATGCCCGAGTGAAGATTGCACTTGGTGCAGCTCGAGGCCTTGCATATCTTCATGAAGATTCAAACCCCCGTGTTATCCATAGGGACTTCAAGTCCAGTAACATACTGTTGGAAGATGATTTTACACCAAAAGTATCTGATTTTGGCTTGGCTCGATCAGCAACGGATGAGGAGAACAGACACATATCAACGCGTGTCATGGGAACTTTTGGGCTTCTTACAAGTAAGGAGGGGTTGGAGAGGATTGTCGACCCTTTACTGTCCGGTAGTCCCTTTGACAGTGTGGCCAAAGTTGCTGCTATAGCGTCTATGTGTGTCCAACCTGAAGTTTCACATCGGCCATATATGGGTGAGGTGGTGCAAGCCTTAAAATTGGTGTGCAATGACGCTGATGAAAAGATTGGAGGATCTGGAAGTTTCAGCCAGGAGGAGCGATTCTTTCTTCGTGATATGGATATCGTTACCAGCTTTGCAGACTCAGTACATAGAGCTCAGGCTTCATTTTCCGTTGATTATGACCATAATCTCGAAACAGGAAAGCCATTATCTGTTTCAGGTCTCTTAAGTAGTTCAGCGGGATTGGGTCAACCAATGCCAACTTCTTTTAGATGGCGTTCTAGTTCGGGGCCGTTAAGAACAAAGTGGAAGCAGCCATTCTGGCAGAGACTTGGAGAATTATCTGGTGGCACTGTGAGTGAACATGGAGTTGCACTGAGATCGTGGCATGGTTTACGTGGGCTGTTGAATGAGATCTAAGCCGTTTCTCACCAAAGATGCGTTGCAGCCCATGTGAAATACTAAATCGGCTTTCAGCCACAAGATTATGGCATGCACGGCCACGCCAAGTAACCGTGGGAACTCACCTCGTGGAGAACCCAGCTTCTGTATGCAAGCTACTCTATCTCAAAAGGTCATATAGGTCGGGAGGCTCTCCAGAAGTGGTGATAAAGACAGCATCCGAAAGTAGATGGTTTTTCGTTCGGGCTCTTTAGTTTATCGGATCTCCTGCTTCAGTTTATTTGGCTCATTGGTCCTGAACTTGGATTTCAAGATCTCGCGTACTCGGACAGGTTCTTTGAAGAGGCAAACCTTTAGTGGGTACTCTGTTTGGACCCATCAGATAAATTACTGAGAACAATGTCCATGAGTGCTAATTAGATCTTCTATGGAGTGAAAGGGATTTCATCACATCACTTGGAGTTACAGTCTAATAACATGCCCTTTAATCTTGAGGGGGAGCAAAATGGGCAGAGTAAGAAGGCCACAACTGTTTGTGAGGCAAAGACATTGCCAAGGGATTTCTCCAAGAGAGCATTAGAGGTAGTGCTTTCCTTGTGGACTCAAGGTTTTTCGGTTTTGTAACCGTATGTTTCTGCCTGGACTATGTGATTAGATGTTTTGGGGTTCAGTGTATTGAATTATAAACTAGAAGTTACATATTAGCTGAAGCAATGATTGAGGTTAAGCTATAACCCAAATGTTATATATCATGTTCTTTGATGTAAGATGAGAAATGACAGAAGAGTGCCCTTTGTTACGAAATCGTGTGTGATATAATTTGATTTTCTTTGAGTAAGAAGGGATGTGCCCATATCATGCCTCTGCTTTGTGATTTCTCCGATGCAGTAGGATTTCTTCTTCTGATGCTAACCAATGTCTGCCATAGCTTGCTTATTGGACTAGTTAATCCTTCTCTCAGAATGGCTTCAAGGTCCAACTTATCGATGCATACTTCCCTGCAAGATCCAAATCTCTCCAGGAAACTCCAAAGGAAGACATGACAGGTCAAGACGTGCATGGGTGGCTTAGATCATCAGATGTGAGCTGGTCCAGTTCAGTTGGGATTAAGTCTAAACCCATGAAGGTAACTGGCTTGTAGGTTTAAGGGTTTGGATCCAAGCCTCCTTGGAGTCCGAAAGGGGTTCCCGGTGGTTTTGAGGGGGTAGGTTAGCAGCAGCAACAGTGTGGGCTGCCAAGGTGGTGACAGTGTCTGTAGTTAACGCTGTAAGGTGGTAGACGAAGGTTGGCTGGATTAAGTGCCGAAATGTATGAGTTAGCGGGAGATCTTGGCAGCTTCCAATGGATTATATACGTTTGATTGATTCAATGGAGAATCTCTCCTTTCTGAACTCAAACACCACAAGCTTCTCACATCAGCAGAACTCCAAAGACATCCTATTCGCTTTGTTATTGTTTTGGATCTACACTTTCTTCTTTTCTTGGTTAGGAGGGGAGGCCAAGCCTAATGCACACACCCACGCAAACAGCCCAGGGATAGAACTCATCACCATGGGTATAGGAGCCATGGAGCCATACTAGATGAACCAACACGCTCTGCGCACTTGGAGCTGCTCCTTTTATTGGGATCACTTAAAAGGAGGCCGAAATCAAGCTTTAGAAAAGAAAGGAGACTGGCAGCGAACCTGCCAAAAACTCGATGGCGATACTCTAATATCAGCAGATCAGAATTAGCAATGAACTTACGATACCAGAGATGGCTAGAATTCTCAAGCCTTCAAACCTTTTGTGCTTCAATTTCCAGTCTAGATTGTGGGAACTCCAATTATCGAGCAGCAGATGATTGCAACTGGGATACAACAAACAACAACAACTAAGCCTTTTCCCCATGCTAAACGGGGTCGGCTACATGGATTCTTTGTTTCCATGTATCCCTATCTTGTGTCATGTTGTTAAGTCACAATAAGCTAGATCATTCTTTATTGTTTCTTTTCAACACTTTTGTGGTTGTCCCCTACCTCTTTTAATACTTTCCAAAATGTTACTCTCATTTTATCCTCTATTGATGTCACTCCTAATTTGTTTCTAATAACCTCATTATGTATACGATCTTTCTTACATGATCACTCATCCATCTCAACATCTTCATTTCTGTTACAGACATCTTTTGTACATGTTGATGATTAACTACCCAACACTTAAAACCATAAAACATGGCAAGCCTAATTGCTGCTCTATAATATTTATCTTTTTAACTTTAATGGTATCTTCTTGTCACAAAGAATCCGTGATGCTCCTCTCCATTTTAACCAACCAACATTAATTGTATGCATAACATCTCCATCAATTCTTCCATCACTCTCAAAAATTGACCCTAGGTATTTAAAACTTTCAAACAACTAAAGTCCCTGTATTTAAAACAGCAACTGGGATCCAGGCAGTAATTTACCAGAATATGACAAGAAAAGATGAATTGTTATATCAGTGCGTTTTATCAACTAAACAGAATCCAACAACTAAACATCTTCCCAAACAGTGAAGAAAATATCCTCACTTGGGCGTATTTAAACAAAAGCATCAATACACGAGAATTCCTTTCAAGGCTCTAAAATATGCAATGTCCATCTACTACCATAAGCACTGTTACTGACACCACCACCACCATACCCACCCATGCTACCACCACCATAGCCGCCATGAACACCGCCACCGTATCCACCCATTCGGCTGCCATAACCATCATAAGCACCATAGCCATAAGCGCTAAAAGTCCCTGTACCATAACCACCAGTACTGCCAGCACCTCCACCGCCAAATACAAAACCATAACCATATCCAGGTTCCACCGCTCCACCATAGCCTGCCATTCGTCCACCATAGCCGCCAACTGACCTATTAGAACTGCCTCCATATGCACTACTACTGCTGCTGCTACCGCCACCATGGGATTTTTGCCTACTGGATCCTTGACTTTCAGTTGACCTTTTCGGTTCAGCCTTCTTGATTTCCACCTACAGATTACAAAAGCATCTAATCAGACTATGATGTACCACAGACTTACCCACTTATGCTACCTGAACACCTTGAGCCTTGCCTGTTTTCCTTTGATTTCATGCGACTCAGATCCCGATAAGATCTCTTCAACTGTTTCTGCTCTCTCAAAGATAACAAAACCAAATCCACGTGAATTACCACTCTGATCAGTCAGTATGTGATGTTCAACAACTTTCCCGTATGAAGAAAAGTATTCCTTCAATTCATCTGCAATTTATGAAAACAAGCTTAGGAAAATGTCGAACTTCACAGGCAAGTTACGCATATTACTGTCAGTAACAGATTTCGGTATCCCACCAACAAAGATCTTCCTTGTTTGGTGCTCAGTTGCCATTTCCTCCCTTGGGACTGTCCGCTTCACCTCAACCTGAGGTCAGAGATTTAACTAGCTGAAAACTCACATTCTAGATGCAAGCAAGACAAGGAGAACCTCATACAAGAGATTGATGTCACTTTTTCCTTTTTTCTCAAGAACAGGAATATAATGCTCACCGTCCGGTCATCAATGACATGGTCGGCCTTCATGACCTTCTCTATCACAGATGGATCAGCAAATGTAACAAATCCAAAACCACGAGGCTTCTTTGTTCGTTTATCCTTCATGATCACAGAATCAGTAATCTCTCCATACTTTTCAAAATATTCTGTGAAAGTCTCTGCAATACATTACCGAAAAGAGCATGAAACCCTGTAGTACAACCTTCTACTTGATAGGAGACCGTGCAAACAAACGAGCTAAATAGTTATCGAAACCATAAGGCACAAGTTGACATTGAGCGCCATCCTTCCAAGAGCGCTGATTCCATATAACATAGAACAGCAAAGAGAAGTAAGAACCACATTGAAGCAAGATAGATGTACCATCAAGCAAAAAATGATATTAGGTAGCCATATCCATTAATTTCTCAATAGTGCAATACCAAATTTAAGGAAAATCTTCCACATGGAACCCACGAAGGTATTTGAGACCTTCTCAAATTTGGATGACCCATATTCAATTCATAAGCTTCATGATCGAGTTTCTACTTTCTAAGGCATTACCAATTCCGTTGACCACTTACAAGATTAGGCTCGTTTTGACATAGTTCCCCTTCTGCATTTTTCTCCTTTTTCATTTTGGTTGTCTCCTCCTACAAATCTATATTATTAGCCTCTTCATATAGAATCCTCTTCACATTGTCCCTTGGTTGGCTAATGTTCTCTGTTCTTTTCTCGTAGTTATCTCTCCAAACGTTTTACTATACAATAGATTTTATTTAATATAATAACAGGGTTTCTACGTAAAACAATCATGCATCTTATCATTGAAAAGGAGAGAATCTGCCATTAGAATTAAAGTTGAAGCAGACGACATAGAAAGGTCAAAAAAAGTACTTCAAGATCTAATAACCAATGTATTGCTATTATCTTAAGAAAGACACACTTAAGGTGGTCTAGACATCCACTGAGCTGCAATAAGGTGCGAAAATATTACAGAGTGAAAACCTTTAAAGAGGGAGAAGAAAACCTCTAAAATGTTGGAAGGAGACAATAAATATGATCTTGCTTTTTTAGTTCGACGGCTATCAAGTCCGTGTAGCCATAATCAAAAGGTGCGAGATTTGGATGGTAGACACTTTCAAAGACGAAGAGGCAAGTCCAAAGGAGATAATATAACATGACCTTGTTTTTCTTAGATAAATGCTAATACGGCACAAGATCAAGGTCAATGGCGATAAAAAATCCACTTAGCCAGCATCCCTTAGGAAAAAGGTTTGATTTTGGTTATCCCTTTGCATCTTGACTTTCAACCTCATGATACTAACAACAAAAACAACTCAAGGAGAAAAAAGATACTCGCGTACTCTTTGTAGTCTTCCACGCTATGCCACCAACAAACAGCTTCCTACGAACAGAAGAAGCAATCAAGAAAGCCCCAGAGTTAGCCCAGGATACTAGTCCTTTAGTCAGAAACCCAAAGATTTTCACAATGTGAGCAAGGAGAGTTCACGGAAACAATTTCCCCAATTTCCAAAATTTGAAGAAAACTAACCCCGAAGCCGCGGCCGACGGGGAGCCAATCCGCTTCTCATCCGCTCAATTCACTCCGTCGGTTCCTTCATCGAACGGCTCCCCTTCGTCCTCCCCGTCAACGGCGGGAACATCGTCATCTTCGACGACGTCGCGCGCGAAATCCTCGACGTCGGCGTTCATGGCGTCTTAAGGTAAGCATTGTTGACCGTAAATATGTGAGACAGAGAGAGTCCTTTTTCAGAAACCATACAGAGAGAGTGTGTGTGTGAGACGTTGCTCCACCATGAGGATGGACAATTGCAGGGATAGATTTTCCAAGGATTTGAAATCCTTGCTCCTTCCAGAACACCAAACCCCCAAACTAGGGTTACAATTTCGGAAGGTCCGTTGGGAAGAAGACACGAACCCTAACGTACACGGAAGTGAAGGGAGAGTTTGGGGCGTCAATGATTCGAATTGGGATCTAACCTGAACCTAATTCCAGTAACCCCGATTCAACTCGATTATAGATTTCCATGGGTATCTTTCTACCCGTTGCCCGTTTTCGAAACCGACTCTTATGACCGGGTCGAGAGCGGCAGCTCGGTGGCTTGCAGCGAAACGCAACGTGAGGCATCTCGAGTTACGTATGAAGTTACGGTGAAGACGTGAAACAGATCATGTAATCGAGTGTTCAATATTTTTATCGTTCAACGAACTGAGTTCGAGTTACGTATAAAATTACGATCAAGACGTGAAATGAAGTTACTTTCAAGACGTCAAACAGATCATGTAATCGAGTGTTCGATATTTTTATCGTGAACGAACTGAGTTCGAGTTACGTATAAAATTACGATCAAGACGTGACACAGATCATGTAATCGTTCTCATATCGAGTATTCGATACTTTTACTGTTCAACCCATTAAGCTCGAATTACGTATGAAATTGATTCCAAGACGTGAAATAGATCATTCAATCGTTCTCATATCGAGTGCTCAATATTCTTACCGTTCAGCCAACTAAGTGCTCGATATCCTTACCGTCCGGCACTATTGTGTATTGTGAGATAAAGACTTAAGAGAAGAGCTAGAGTCTCTTGTATTCAATCAATCATTCATTAATGAAAAGATCTCTTTTAAAGCTTCATGTTCATCATGTACATCTTTATTTTTTTATGTGAAAAAATTCAGCTTTTATGTGTGTGTTTGATGAATCGAGTATAGGTTGTTAGCACTAATGCCAGTCACCGGAAGCAGCTCAATGACAGCGTTATTCATTATATGATTTTTTACGGTAGAATGATACTTTTACTTGTTTAATCGCATACTTAGAACTGCTCATGAATCATTTGGGTAACTTCACAGTATATATTTCATTAGTGACACCCCTCATAAGAGCATACAGCAAACAAAGAAATGGGGTTATCCCAATACATTACAAGATATAATTTCACATATCGGTTTTTACAACGTAAATAAATTCGCCCAAAATCCCTCAGTAAACACAAAAGCCTTTACATCAACCATTATCGTATATTGTACATACAACCTATAATTTACTTTATAGTACTCTATATTATTAAAATAGATTATGTGTGTATGTCTACACACACACACACACACACATATATATATATATATCATGTTGAAAAAGTTGTAAATGTGAAAATTCATCTATATCAGGACGACACATACTTGCATTTGATTAAAAAAAGAGCATGATCATGTTTTATAGTTTCCTTCTAACAATTTCTACATCTTCCTAATTACGATGTCCTCATATGTAAGTTCATGCAGGCTAAAAATGGTAACAATAATTAAAAAAACCAAAGAAGAAGAAGAGAGGAGGAACTCGAGGCCACGACCCTTATATTTAGTATCTGAAACTTCAATCCTTCTCTGAACGAGTCTGTAGGAACCATCTGCACCAAAGCAAGACCACATGATCCAATCCAAAACACAATTCCTATTCTCTTACAGCCAGTCTCCATGGAAGGACCTGTTTTAGGTAATGGCCTCATTCAGCTTCTACATGATCATTCATTTTGAAGAAAACAAATTATTTTTATTTTAAAATGATAGTTTTTATCCTTTTGAGAGAACTATAAATTGGGTTGTGGACCATTGAAGGATCAAACCAATCAACAATTGCAGAGATGGAGACTCAAGGTAGGTCCCTCTTGAGGGCAATGGTGAGCCTCTTCTTGGCTCTTGTATTTGCACTTGCATGCTTGACTCAGCCAACACACGGCGACCCGGGCCCGGTATACTTGAACCCTTGCACATGAGTCAAACCAGCTCGCCACATTGGCTGCCAATTTAACCAGATCAAAGGAAACGGTCGGGCTGTTCTGTCTCCGCCCGCCCCATACATCTGTGGCTGCTCAGCTATAACTGGCTGTGCAAGAGGTGGCGGTGGTAAATGACCAGATCCTTCTATTTTAGGATCTAAGTTCAAGCAGTTCATCACAATAAAAAATCAAAGACTTGCCTT